>CM035428.1:87466482-87842680 GCA_020310875.1 Ceratopteris richardii | reverse complement strand
GTGATTCCTGGTGCTCTTCATGAGTTGTAATTGCCTTTTGACTTTAAGCCTTTCAGTTTAGTTCCGTCAGAGTGAGAGAGCGAGAAACAAAAGAAGGAAATTCATTCACTCCATTGTCTGGGTCCGTTGTGCTCTTAAGCTTGGCTGTCCATGAAATGTATGGCTTAAGGCTTAAACTAATCACTGTTAACTCATTTTTTATTAGATAAGAATGTAGGTGTCAAAAATTGGCATGTGTCTTCAGGCATAAATGTCTATAAGAGCATCCACCAAGTTTATATGCTGAACAGTAAAACATATTCTACGCGTAGAACATCAGATTGTTTTGGCATGCGCTTATGCCTTTTTGAAGTCACATTTTGTATGGAAATTAGTGCCGCTATTTGAAGATATATTCCCTTACAGACATTGTATGTTAGAACAGCTATATTCCCTTCCAATATGTTTGTACACATACCCAAGCCTTCATGTCTGCCTACTGGACCTATGTGTTGCTAAGTGGGACGTTTATGTTGTATTACATAATACAAAAGTCAAGCTTTCGTATCAATTTACTGATACGTTGAGCTCATTCAGAGTTTTGGATCAAGAAAAAGTTAGATTGTACTCCTTGGAGTTTGTACAACATTCATTTTGCATTGCAGCTAAGATCTGTAACGGTGATCTGAGTTTTTGAAGTGTCCTGAGCATTGTAAAACGTCCTTAATTTAGTTGTAATGGTTGGAGATAATTTTCGAGTGTAGGCTAACATCAATCAATAATATCGCTCATGTTTTTGATAGGGAGAAATGAGAAAATCTCTAATATGTGCCGGGCATTTTTGCTTTTGTCCGTGGAAGGAAAACAAAGGATATATACCCCCCCCCCCCCCCCCCCCCTTCCCCTTTTCCCCCTTTTTGGAAGGTGGTAGTCGACTTACTCTTCCATTTAGGCTTGAATTTGTAAGGAAAAACTCATGCACCTTGGAGACCACCTTATCCCCCACTTTCGAAGGGTTTGATGTCAAAGCTCACTTCAGATTTTGAACCTTCGACCTCACTGGCTAGGGTCCAAAGTTTTATCACTACACAACGGACCAACGACAAACAAGATATTGTCTACTGCGCGCACAGATAGAGAGACAATTTTTTAACCATATCAATGTAAATAAAATAACAAGTGAAGAACCAATGATATCATTGAACATTTTCACCCTTTGCGTGGGAGATCTATATTAGTTTTATCTCGATTCTTTGGGTTATGAAAATTTGGAAGTGCTTAAATAGTAGAGAACTACTAGCCTTTTTAGTGCTCCTATGGAGGAGCACAAGTGAACAAATTAGGCGATGGTCTTTTGGGTAGCTATGAAAATGATTGCATTCTTATCATTCTAGGTTTTCGAGAGAGCTTCTCCTTTGATGGTGTCCTGTAGGGATGCAAATCCTCTCATCACTTCTCCAAGAAGACTCGTTGCAAATGGTTAATCTATTATAATCATATGACGTTTCCTTAGATTCTTCCAAATCTTGACACTTTAAGAGCAAGAGTAGAAGAGATGACCTATATCTTCTTGCTTATAACATCTTTTTAATGAGGGTTCCTAGATTAAACTTGGTCTCTAGCATAAGTCCAAATGCTTTATTTGGATGCCTTGTCAAAGAGTCACACCTCTTTTTCTTTCAATTAAAGGATCCCATGAGCTTTAAAATTCGATTTTTCATCTTAGTCTTGTTTGTTGGATTCTTCATTTGATGGTTAATTTCGATTGAATATTTTCATTGTTATGGAAGCAAGGAGGTTTATCTATAAGGTTAGCATCTTTCCATACAAGGAAACTTATCTACACAAAAGAGTGGCATCATCATTGTTTTAAGTAAAAGTTTAATTTTTTATTAGATTTCAATCTCCCTTATCAAGCTTGAAACATGGTTATGTCCTCGTGGACAATCCAATGATGTTGTTCCTATTCTAGGGGCCCTCCATGAAGAAAATATTTCTTAATAGCTTTCTAGCTTTATTCTCATCATGCTCCTATTTAGGGATAAATATAACCTTTGGAAACAAAATGGAATGTCTTATAATTATTTTTTTGCAGTTCCATTTTTTCTTTGGAATATGCTTGGCTCCATGTTTTGCGAAGGGAGGAAATGAGAAAATAAAATGAATATTTTATATATGCCTTAATACGAGTGGAGTCTAAAGTAGTTGACTAGGTCATAATTCAGCCATCTTGGGAATCCCATGAACTACCAAGATCAAAGTGTCTCCTAATCAAAAGAGGCTAAGATTCTTCAAGCTTTGGTCAAGCTTTGAACATCCGTTTTCACTATTAGATTGTGTCTTATGTCAATGGTGTTTAGGATTCCCATGCCTCCTTTGTCCTCATGGTTGTTACAAGTGTCTCTGACAACTTTAATTCCTTTATTATTATAATTTCTACCCCATAGGAAGTTTCTACATAGAATTGCTAAACTTTGAAGTTCAGTATGGTTAGTTTTTGAACAAGAAACTAAGTGGATTAAAGATAGAATTGAGGAGATATTATGAACATATCTTTCTTGTCAACTTTAATCTTATTTTTTGAAAAGAAAGTTGGATTTTGGGATCTAGTCTTTCTAGTAGCTTCAATTAATTAAAAGTACAATAATGAAAAGAATAGCATCCATGGAAACCTTCTTGAATTAATTAAAAGTACAACAATGAAGAGAATAGCATCCATGGGAACCCTCGAATATCACAAAAGTAGGGGTTCAATGCATGATGCTAATTAGGAATTGATAGAGGCCAAAGGTTTGCTAAGGATAGAGATTGGGTAGGAACAACCCTAGGACCAGATGAGGAGATTGGACACTTGTTGCAATGCACACACTCCTTGCCATTGATGGTGGGCTTCAACGAGAGCTCCTAAAGGCCAACTTATACTTGGAAGGGAATTGGTTTTCTCTTCTCACCCCTACATGTGGATGAGGGTTCTTACCAATGCCATGGGGCTTGAACACACATCCCCATGTCCCCCCCCCCCCCCCCCCCCCCCCCCCCCCTCTCCCCCTTCCAAAGGAGGCAAATAACTAAGCCCATTCAACTAGCGTTGCTGGAATTATATTAATTTTATTAATATTTCATGCTCATTTTTATTTAATTTGATTCGAAATCCATGAGTATGCACAAGAGCATATAACTCTTCTAGATATTCCCATCTTCCTCTAATGCTTCCATCTTCATTTTCATTAGTCACATTCATCCACAAATTTTCAAGAATAGTCGTTCACAACTATGAAGTGAAATTGCCTCACTATTGCTTTGAAGAATTTTGTACTTGCCATTCAAGATCATCCATCACAATAAAAAAAAAAGAGGAGGTTTAATATACATTCTATTTCCTAATACAAAAGAATTATGATAAGTCATTATTTATGTTGAATTTTTTGATAGAGATACCCAACAATGCAAAACCAATTCTCATTAATCTTCTTTTGAACTCTATTTCAAAGTGTGATTACAAGAGGAACCGTGATTCGAATTGAATGAAGTACTTCTCGTTGTCAATTTGAGAAAAAGAGAGCTTTCTTGAATCTTTGGGTATGCTCTAATCCTTCAAGATGTTGAAGATTTTCATTTAGATGGATATACCTTAGAAAAAACCTTCTCATTTTCTCCTTATCCAATATAATAGAAGATTAGCAACTTAGTTGCAATGGCTTTTGCAAGTATTTTGTAGCTGAATGCAAGCTTGTAATCAATTCCTAGAATTTTTTCTTATTCTTCTTTCCTCATGAATTAGATTGATGAATTTGTTAATACATATCAAAAGAATGGAAAAGGAAAAGGATTCTTTCCAAACATGGAGAAAAGGGGGCACCATAACTTCTTTGAAGCCTTGGAAGAAATCACTGGCGATGCTTTTAAGGTTTGGGCTTTTCACATTCACTAACAAATCCATCATTGCTTCTAACTCAAACATGGTTTGAAGTCTCTTATGTATATTCATCGAAATCGCTCTTGGTTTGTATTTTGAGATTAGGACCATCTCCCATCCTCTTCTTAGATGAACAAAAGTTTGTATTTGAAATGATTAATTATATGTTCTTGGTATCTAGTTCAAATTGATAAATAAAACAACCTTTTCTTTACATCATTGTATGGAGGTTAATTATGTGATCATGATCATCTAGTTCAAATTGATAGATAAAGCCACCTTTTCTGTACATCATTCATAATGTCTTTATTTTGTTTGATTCTTAGAAGCTTGCATGTCTAGTTAGACATTCCAATAATTCTTACATGTTTATCAATATAAAAGGAAAAGCATGTTTAGGAAAACCTCCTCATTTCTTGTTGTCAGTTCATTTTCCCTCTAAGAGATTTGGACTTCAACTCCATTAGTCTATTTCACATTTTATATTTTCTATCCTTGAATTAGGCAATGTCTTTTTTAGCTCTAACAATGTTCTTACCTTTGTTTAGGATTGATTTTCTAGTTACTACTAGGTGAGCTCTCATCTCTCCAAGGTATACTTCCTAAATGTTTTCAACTTTATCTTGGATCAATGAGATTTAAAATAGCAAGAGTTTTGTTCAAAACTATAAAATTGGTCCTATCTATGCATATATAGTTGGACGAATCCATGCAAACCCCGAATTCATCCTCAAATGAAAGTGCAAATATAAGCTCATGGTAGCCAACCATGAGACTATATATTACCATAAAGTCCATTATGCATAGCATCAAATGAAACCAATGAGCTAAATTATAGTCTTTGAAGTGAATATGATAATAATGCTCTTACACATTTTCAAGTCATTGCTATCGATCTTTGAAGTAAATACTTACGAAATAGAATATATATAATCTCTAGTTTTTATGAATGGTCTCTAGCCATAGTGTATTGTAAAATGTACTACATCTTCACTACATCCTTTCTTTCTTAGAGGATCATATCAAGCTCTAAACTATGGATTCTCAAAGGGGTCTAGAATTTACAAGTGCACCACCAATTGATGTTCCAAATCAATCAAATTGGTTGACTGAAAAGAAGTGGATTAGCTTGATTATTAGTTAGATGCTAGATTTGGGGACTTAGGTAGTTATTCTAGAAAAGATAAAGTGAAGCTATTTGCTTATTCCTAGATTGTCTCCTCACTTGCATCCATTATCAATAGTTTGATAATACGAAAGAACCCCCTAGCTTAAGCAATCCTCCTTGTTGTCTTTTTGTCTAGGAAAGAATCACCGTAGCTCATTGTAATGTAACTATGTACGAAATGTCTAGCTTTGAACTAAGTGGTATTCCGAACATAGCATTCTTCATTTGCTCTTTTAGTCAATTTCATGTGTTTCAATTCATGAGTAAATTCCGTATGTTATGAGAGAACTATGCAATTCCGTATGTTATGAGAGAACTATGCAAAAGACTCTTGTTTCGTCAATTGATATTTTTTGTGTAGTGTTAGTTGAGTATTTTGTCTTTGAGCCTCTGGTTTTCTATGTGCATTGTGCAAATTGAATGGTTCCAAACATTCTACAACTATTCCTTAATTTAATTTAAGGTCCCCAAAAATGAAAGGAAACCTTTGAGTGAGCTTAGAGAACATAAGATCATTGCACCTATGCTAGTAGAGAATAGTGATTTTCCCTAAAAAGAATAAACAGTTACACATATGTGTTGACTATCGCAAGTTGAATGTTGCTACGATGCTGGACCCTTTTCCCTTACCCTTCCTTGATAGTATGATGGATGACATAGCTGGGTGTGAGATGTATTCTTTTCTGGATGACCACAGTGGGTATAACCAGGTCTGAATGGTTGAGGCAGATATCCCCAAAATGATTTTTATCACTAACTGGGGTGTCTATGCATGTATTGTGATGTGGTTCGGTTTGCGAAATGCACCCAGCGTTCCAATGTTGTATGCAAGAGATATTTGCCCCATATCTCACGAGTTTTATGTGCATATACTTAGATGATTTCTTCTTATTCGGTGATATTGTTGATCATTTATAGGATCTCAGGTGTTGTTTTATGAAGTGTAAAGAGTATCGATTATGTATAAACCCGCATATGTCTATTTTTGCAATGGCTTGGGGTAAACGTCTTGGGCACATAATATCCAAACAGGGTATACTAGTAGACTCCGATAAAGTTCGTGTCATTCTAGATGCGCAGCCGCCCACAACCCCCAAGGAAGTTTTGCGTTCCTTGGGACAGATTCACTGACATGGCTGCCATCTCCGTTGGCTAGCCCACTTGACCATACCTCTTATGCACTTGACTACGATACCACGACAACAATTTTGCTAGACTGATGAATGCCAGCTCAAGGTTGATTGCTTGAAAACTCTGCTCATGAAGGCTCCAATTCTCCAGCTGCCAAATTGGAAACTACCATTTCATGTGTTCATGGATGTATCTGATATCACTATCGGTAGTGTTCTTATGCAACAATAGGATAAATGGTATAGACTGATTTATTATGGAAGTCATTGCCTTAGCTCAACCCAACATAATTATTCTATCATCAAATGGGAATGTTTAGGCTTAATCTATTCCATAAAGAAGTTTAGACACTATTTACTCGACTGAAAATTCACCTTGCATGTGGAACATGTGGCTCTAGTCTACCTTGTATGGCAACAACATTTGGGTGGGCAATTGGCTCGTTGGGTCTTGCTGCTCCAAGAGTTTGATTATGATATGGTACACGGACCCGACAAGGCACATATGATTGCCAATTTTCTATCACGATTGGATTTTGGTGAACCACTGGAAGGGATTGACGAATTATACCACTACACCAACTATAACTACTAATGGTTTACCCTTGGTTGATTCTTACTATGAAACACATGATTTTTTTGACTATGTTATCCACCGAGGATGGTGTCTAACACAGCTTGTCGGAAACTCACCATTTACAACCAACATTTTTAGATCATTGTCGGTCAATTATATTATGCCGATCATTCTAGTGCCCTCCGCTGTTGTATCCCTCCTCATGAAGTACCCTCTATGCTACATATGGTGCATTCTATCCCCTCTAGTGGGGCATTTTTTAGTGGATCTCACTCACCAAAAAATCTTGTAGAGTGGTTTATGGTGGCCTACCATGCAATGCGATGTGCATACTTATGTTAAACACTATGATTCTTGTCAGCGAATGGGCTAACCTCTGCAACAACATTCTTTTCCTCTTTAGCTTGTCCTACCGTTGGAATCGTTTCATAAATGGGGACTCGATTTCATTGGACCTATTTCACCACCAGCTATTTCCATTAATAACCGCTACATTCTCGCTTGTACTGATTATGCTACCCGATGGGCCGAAGCCTGACCATCCAATCCACTACAGCTCAGGTGGTGGCCAAGTGCCTAATGTGTGATGTTTTCCCTTGGTTCGACTTGTTGCTGGAAATTATTTTCGATCAGGGAACCCACTTTGTTAACACTCTTATTCAAGCTCTGACTCATACATTTAATATTATCCATAAATTCAGCACTCCCTATTAGCTGCACGCTAACGGATTGGCTGAAAGTACTAATAAAACTTTACTCACTATGTTGATAAACTTCATTGATTTGGACCCTACTGTATTTCTACTCAACTACGTTCGGCTACCTTTCATACATCAGTTGTTGAAGGCTATATAGAAGAAGATTAAATGTTGTTTTGAAGAAGCCCGCACCATGTACATACAGGGAATTGTAGATGAAGATAAAATTGTACTTAAGTTTCCAGTCCACTATGCATGCCAGTGTTAGGCTGTCAGATGGTTCTATGTAATATTCATAATATTTTTTTAGTTATGTTTATGAAGCATCGTAAAAGGTTGAAACAATGTAACCTCTAGATTGATTAATATAAAAGGAGTTGTGTTCGTGTCGCTTAACAGCAAAGAGGACGCACAACAGGTCCTTGTCAGACTACACGTGGCACAACGATCGAGCCTTCTCTGTGTTGTCTTATATTCCGGACTTAAACCCAACTTGGTGTTGTACTCGTCTGTGTCAGTTAAGTGTTTGATTCTAATTGAAGTAATTAATCATACAATATATTTTGGTTAAGACGATGAACATTGCAGTATTTTGAATGATAATAATGATCATATATATATATATATATATATATATATATATATATATATATATATATATATATATATATATATATATATATATATATATATATATATATATATATATATATATATATCACCTACTATAAGTGAATTGAGGTTGGTGGATGAGTGCCCATGAATTTGATAGTATGGAAGTGAGTTGCATTCAGAGAATTGAATAGGACTATGTAAACCTGTAATCTATTTCAGTAAAAATAAAGGTAGTATTCAGTGAGGAATATTAGTGGAAAAAGTTTCATAGAGGTGTGGGGAAAATCATTATAGGGCCTCTGTTCCGATATACCCCTGTCCAACCCAAGAACCCTATAAGAAAAATCTCTATTAATCCTATCTTGTTGGAACCAACCCAAGTGGGATAAAGAGAAAGAACCTTTTAACAATTGGATTGCTTATAATAGGATGGAACTATAGAACTTGTTGTAACATGGCCCTAGCCATGTAATAGTTATTCAATAGAGCTGAT
This sequence comes from Ceratopteris richardii, assembly GCA_020310875.1. Classification (NCBI taxonomy): domain Eukaryota; kingdom Viridiplantae; phylum Streptophyta; class Polypodiopsida; order Polypodiales; family Pteridaceae; genus Ceratopteris; species Ceratopteris richardii. Next base: position 87,834,104 of record CM035428.1, on the reverse strand, counting down.
TGACTCTTGTTGAATATAGAGTCAGCATGTATGGTTTGAAATAGCTACTTGATGGTTTCTTGAAAGGAATATTTAAGTAACAAAGCAAGATATACATGTGTTCTTTCCTGACATATAAGGTTTCACTCTCTTGGATAGGTTTATAAAACTTGTGTTTCACACAAGACTATGTAAAGTGGCCCTAATTTTGACACATAATTAAAGTGGAATAGACCTCGATCATGCAAGAGACAAGGTTTTGTGCCTTTAGACTCATGGTTATGGCACAAAGAGGTTCTTGATCAACCAACTCGATATATCTTATTCCCTATTGCATTAAACTTGAAGCACTAGGTCTCCAGTGTTAGACTTGAATATACAAAAGAAATAAAAATGTGTACATATTAAAAGATATTTTCTCTTGTTAATCATATGCATATAATTCAAGATCCTCAGGTGCACAATTATCATGATAATCTAAAAAGAAATGCTTTGATTTGTTGTGCATGCTCGTTGATGGAGAGTGGAGCCAAGCATTGTGCTAACATTGAAAGGGTGACAAAGAGGTTTCGAGAAAGAGCAAAAAGTGGTCTTTCTTCATGGCATTGCATGCTTTGGCATCCACTTTCATATGTGCCTAATCTCTTTTTTCTTTCATTGCCGATTTCTGGCCCTATTATTCGCCATCCATGATAGACACCGTTGAGGCATGGGGTATAATTTTAAACTTAATTAAAGATTTAGGAACCCATACTTTGATAATATTGATTTTGTGAGGCACTAATAGTCTTAGGAATCCAAATCTATTTGACTACATGTTATGCCTCTTTTCATAGGGGCTTCCTGTTGGGGTTTGCATTCAACACATCTCTACTTGTTTATGAACAATCAAACTTTAGCATTGATCTACTTCACACAAAGAATATGCGTCCAACAAATTCCAGATTTAGCACTGTTACATTGCAACAAAATCTCTCTTCAACGAACATAACTCAAATAGACAAGGATTCATTCTTGCGCTGAATGTACATGAGTAAATTACTCCATTAGAGTTCTTCTTCATCAGGTATTGAATGATGGAAAAGTTCATTAAAACTTCTGACTATAGAAAATACATTACGAAATAGATAAATATGCCTATGAAATCAAGATTTTGTCATTTCTGTTTCACCATTATCTTGCACCATTAGAAGAATGGAGTGTCTTTCTCTTCTGGCGCTGTTCTCTCTGGGGATGATTCTTTCTTTTTTCTTCTTGGAAAGATTTCTTCTTTCCTCTTCTGGTTTCTTTGGGTCTACCTCTTGGAGATGCTTCTTCCCCTTCCTAACCCCTTTCTCATGAACAAAATACAACTACTCTCTTTATTGCAACATCAGCGCTTAACAAAGAATAACTGTCTGTTAAAATCCGAGCAAGAAAATATAAATTCAGCAATTTTTTGACTTAGCAACATCCGATTGAGTAATATCTGAGTTTGCAGACTTTTCAGAATTCAGATTAACTATTTATCCTCAAGATTCTTCTATCCTCAACACCTGGCACAACTTGGTGGGGGATTTTTCTCAAAAAGTCAGACCCAAATTTACAATCCCTTGATCATACAATATTATTTCCATCGACTGCTTAGGACTGTTAGCTTCCTCTGTTCCAACTTCTTGACTCTGCAACACTTTCACATCCTCCTCAATACCTTTCTGCGCTTCCTGCAGTTCCATTGAATCAACTAATTGTTGTTGCTCAACTATTGCATCCACTTTCTGCTCCAAATCTCTTTGCAACAATTGCTCTTGCAGTTCTTTGATTGTTTGCACATGCTCATCAATCTGCTTCTAATATTCTTCAACCATATGTAGTAAATCCTTCTCATGCTTTGAAACAAAACAATTCTGTACCTGCTCAATCTGATTTCTACACAGACTTTGCAAACGACCTTGAACCACCTTCCATATGTCTTGAACATATCTCTACACATGCTGCTTCAGTACTCCAACATCCGACTCTAACATTAAAACTGCATCAAACTCCACATCCTCATTTTTCTAATGTTTGTTTCTCTAGTGACAATAATGCTTCCATCTGAGATCTAAGTACTACGACTTCTGTCTACAAATTAGCATTCGGTGTAGAAAACCCATTCATCTCATTTTCAATTTTTTCTTGTATAGTGCTCTTCCACTCATCAAAATCTTGTAATGGCCGCTTTACTTTTGACAACTCCATTATCTGCTTCATTTTACTTTGTTGACTGCATTCCTCCAACGCCTGTGTTTTCTTGTTTACCTCTTCCTGAAGTAGTTGCACCTGCTTCTGTAAGAATTGATAACTTTCTATATTAACAAACTCTTTAGCTTGTTCATACTTTTTCAACTGTTCCTCCTGCCAGTCTAAAAAAATAGAAATTTCTTGCATTTTCTCTTTCATACTCAATACATCAAAACCTGTTCGCAATATTGATTGTTGTTTAATCTCTTCCCCCAGTTTATTCTCCATTGCCTACAACTTCACTTCTAACTTTCTCTTTTTAGATAGTTTAAATACCTTACCTATTACTTTTGGCTGCTCCACACTATTCGGAACCTACAGCAACCTATCATCATTTAGCATTTGTTTGCATAACTGGTGCCAATTCTTGGGCTGTATATCCCACCTTCAACAAATCCGTACACATCTCTAGTGATCCTTCCACTTCTTTCTCCATTACCTGCACTTGATCCCGACGTCCTGACTCATCACCCGAAATTTTGGTTTCCTTAGGACTTGGCAACCCCTGATTATCCGTCTGCTATACAAACTGAAAAAGTGTTGCCATATACGCTTACATACGAATGTTCAACAATGTTTTGTGCCTATCTCCCATAAAAATTTCACCATGCATGTGCTCGTATAGCCAATGAGCCCAACTTACCCTACCATTTGATTCAGCATGAGCTAATGGCGCAAAGTTTTCTCTTAACATGTAGTCATACTTAATAATAAAACATAATCTTTCTAAATACCACTTTAGTTGCTCCCAACGTGCATATCCTGCGTTTTTCATCATATAATACTATCTTCCACCTTCTCTTGTGCCAAATTCTTTTCTCAATGACTCCTCTGAATATTTCGGAATAACCACATCCTTATATATTGGTAGTCTAAACACCTCCGCCACTAACTCAAGAGAAAACTTTACCTATAATGTCAACTGTCCTTTCGTCTTCTTAAGAATCTCGAGCTCACTTTTAGCATAGTAATTGCATTGCCATTATGCCCACGGCAGCATTGCAAAATATAGTAAACCTATCTTGTGGAGCCAAGCCGCATTAATAGGAGAATGTATATCAATCTCGACCTTGAAATCCTTAAACGGATCCATGAGGGTCTGCATAAACTTTGACGGGATGGATGGTGTTGAAATATCCTCCACCTCATTGTGAAGCAGGCTGTCACTATCCTCTGTTGTCGTAACCTCCTTACACGCCACTGCTTCTCGTCTTTTACAATGCCCTCGCATCACCGCTGTCTCCTGCAACAACACACTACAACCTGCAACCAACATCACCTTTGGAGCCATGAAATAAAACGAAAAACACAGGTACAAGTAGTGAGAACTTTCAAATCGCCACTGAGCTGAGAACTTCACGTACTTGATCACAAGCCAACACATGAAACTGAATAATGTTTGGGCATAAGTTACCTTAAAAATCATTAGGTGCATCTTTACACACATTTCCATGCCATGAGTAAAAGTTATTCTACACGTGTAGTTATTTGCATTAAGGCTCATGCCCAAATCGAGAATAATTAACTGAGATCTCCTCCCCTTCACATTGCATTTTCCGATCCACCACCATACAAGCTCCGACAAAACCTTATGACACCATACAACTTACTGCTTAACACTCACACAAATAACATATTTCACCTGAGAGTCCAACTGAACCGGAATCTTGCTCCCTCTTACCTTGTTCAAGTTAACTCTACTCTCCAACGGACAATAAAATTGGTATCCTCCGTTATCTGCATATCCACCGAGTAACACCGATCCATGATGTTGGTGGCTGCTTGCTATCATCAGTGTCCATGCGCCTTGAGTTACATCTCTTGCTACTTTTGAATATTCCTCTAATACTTCAGTTCGATTCACCAACACTTCCTTCTTCGTTCTATGCTGATGAATAACTAGTAACCAAAATGTGAGCCTCTAATTATAACCTATACCCCAATGGATTCGTAAGAACACGCTTAATGCCATTTTCGACCAACAACAATCAAGGAAACATGTCACCAAGGATGAAAATGCAGATAAATAAGCCTTCTTGCTCCGGTGATCAGACATGTTAGTAATATGATTTTTAGACTTAACCATTACTTGTTACTACATTAGAAGATAACCAATCCAAATGTGGCAGCTTCCCTTGAAATTTCTTTAGCCAGAATCCATTGATTGGTTTTTCCATTCTTGTGTCAAATACATCTGCCAATAGAAAAGTTCCTTGCCCTAAATCTTGCACAATCTGATATGGACCTTGATATCTCAATGTGAGATTTCCCGGATGTGGTCCTAGCTTAGAATTATACACCATTACCCAATCTCCTTCTTTAAATAACTTAAACTCCACATTCTGATTCACCCAAGCTTGTCTTTGTCTTTGAATTACCTCAGTAATGTACAAACTTACCAAATGATCCTCTTCCAACTTCAGAAGATATTTGCTTCTGTGTTTAACCGATAAATCAGGAGACATCTTTTCCACTGTGATTCACAAACTTGGAACCAAAAATTCCATGGGTACCACTGCCTCCAATCTATATACCAGTCGGAATGGAGTCATACCTATTGTCACTTTGAATGCTGTTCTGAATGAATACACAATGTTTCTGATTGTCATGCACAAGCTTCTTAAGAATACACATTAATGTTTTATTTTTACTTTTAGCCTGACCATTCGCCTGTGGATGATATGGTGTAGACTTTTTATGCATAATCAAATGAGTTCGTGTTTAATTCTGAAATTACTTCATTAAGGAAATGAACACCTCTGTCACTTACCAACTCAATAAGACAACTAAATCTGGTCATAATATTATGATAAAGAAATTTTGCCACACTTGATGCCTTATTATCTTTCAATGCCACTGCTTCCACCCACTTTGTACAATAATCTGTAGCTACTAAAATATATCTGTTGCCACGCTGAGTAATTGGTTTAATAGGGCCCACAAAATCCATACCCCACTTTTGGAATGGATCCAATGCTAAAACCGAATGATCTCACATCCAATCTGAATTGCTTGGTTGGCCCATCTTCTAACAAATCACACATCTTTTTGCATACTCATGTGCATCCTTTAACACAATAGTCCACCATAAACCTGCTTGTAACACTTTCTTTCCTGTAATGTCCCTAGACAAATGACCTCTTGCTGGACCTGAATGTGCCTCTTGTAACACTACTGGTTGCTCAAATTTTGGTACACACGTCCTAATAACCTGATCCACCCCTTTTTTATATAATGCACCGGCTATGATCAAATACGGTATGCTTTTAAGTGCAAATTTCTTTCTTTGATCAGGTGAAAAATGTTGTGGTAATGACCCATCCGTTAAAAATACCAATAACTGATCATACCAAGAATCGAGTTCATCAACCTATGCATTAAACAATTCCGCATCGGGGAATTCATTATTGACACCTGAAGGTGCTTCTCCTGATTCCAACCGACTGAAATAGTCAGCCATTGCGTGCTCTTTGCCTGGAGTATGAATAATCACAAAATCAAACTCTTGCAATAAAAGCATCCACTTGGCTAGTCTTCCTGTCAACAAAGGCTTCTTAATCAAATATATGAAAGCCTGGTGATCCACATGAAAAACCACTTTATTTCCCAACAAATAATGTCAAAATTTGTTGAGAGAATATACCATTGCTAAAGCTTCCCTTTCATTCATCGGATAATTCCTTTCGACTGAACACAATACCCTACTAGCATAATACACTAGTATATACCATCCTTTCTCCTTTTGCTGCATCAAAACTGCTCCAACGGCCACATCAGATGCATCAACAAATATGTGGAAAGGCAATGACCAATCTGGTGGTTGCAAAATTGGTGCCATAGACACCATCTTCTTCAAGAGTTGAAACGCTTTTTCTTGAGCATCTGCCCATATGAATGGAACATCCTTTTTTGTCAAATGTGTAAGTGGTAAAGAGATATTAGCCAAATATCGTAAATATATGGAGTGTCACTTAATCTGACCCACGAACCACATTATTTCCTTCACATTCGTAGATGCCTTTGCCGTCCTAATAGCTTCAATCTTCTTAACATCTGTGGCCATTCCTTGTTCAGAAATGACATGTCCCAATAAAATACCACTTCTGATTGTGATTACACTTTACAAACGGATTTCACACCATCCTAAATTGTCGACATCTGTCAAAACATAATTTCAGATGCTTCAAATGCTGAACCTTCTTACCAAAAATCAAGAAATCATCCACAAACACTGCATAAACTCTTGTAGGTAAGGTTCGAACACTTTATGTGCCACATAATTAAATGATGGTGGTCCATTCTTCAACCCAAAACTCATAACTGTGAACATGTAAGCACCAAATTCGGTAATAAACACTGTTTTATGCTGATCCTCTTCAGCCACACTAATTTGATTGTACCTTGAAAACCCATCCAAGAAACTGTACATTTCGTGTCCTGCTACTGCATTCAATATGGCATCACAAAACGGCATAGGAAAAGGATCAGTAATTGTTGCTGCATTTAACTTTCTATAATCCACACAAATTCTGAGTTTCCCATTCTTTTTGGGGACTACAATAATAGGAGAAAGCCAAGTCACCTAATTAACAAGTTTAATAAATCCAACAACCAATAGTTTATCAATTTCTTCTTTCACTTGTTTAGCAAAATTTGGATTCATCCTATCCCGCTGCTGCACAACCGGCACTGCATCCATCGTCAAATTAATTTGATGTTGATGAAAATCCGGATCTATGCCCTTTACCTGAGAATAATCCCACACAAATACGTCTACATACTCTTTCAACAAAAAAATAAGATCCTCCATAAATTGACCATCTACTACTTTACTGATTCTCACCATCTTAGGTTCAATTTCGGTCCCTAAATTGACTTCTTGAAGCTCTTCCTCCTTTACCCTTGTACTTCTGGTCATATATCCATTCAACCATATACTTATTACTTCTTTTTCCTGTTATTCTAACTTCTGCTGCACTGGAGTTGCCATACTTTTCTAAAGCATCCTTTGTATTTGTACTCCTTCAACCTGTTCACCCAGAACTGGCCCATCTACTTTCTGCACAATCGGATCATCCTTACTCAATACTCTTGCAACATCAACCTCCAATACCGGTAATATCGTTGGATTTGCTCACAAAACTTTTTCCTCTTCATCATCTTCTAACTCATTCGCCAAATTAATAGTCTGAGCCATAAGTGGTTTATCCTGCACCGACATATTCCTTCTTCCTCGCATAGGGATTGTCACCTGCCTTTTCCCTTTTATGATCATTACCACATTCAGACCCCAATCTTGCTTGACTGTAGCAACCCTGAACCAAGGTCTTCCTAACAACATTTCATATGGATAAGCTGACTTAGAAATCCTAATGACCACAAAATTTACCATAAATGACATTCCAAAAATAATGATCTGCTGCTTCAGAATGCCAACGGGCTGAACTCGAGTTTGATCTGCCATCTTCGCTTGAAACGGTGCTGGAGCCAATGCCCCTTCTCCCATTTCTTTAAAAATATGCTCAGGTAATATATTCACCCCTGAGCCCCCATCAAGCAACACTTCATCAAATTGTCTTTGCCCATACTATACCTGAATTACTGGCACGACAAAATCTACATCCGTTGGATCAATATTATTGGCTGATGTTGAGGGTACCAACCTAAATGCTGGCTCTGAACGTTGAATAACCATCTTCTTCAATAATTTCTCCCGAAACACTGGTACCAAGGATAATAATTGGTCTAAAGACAACTGTAATGGTGAGTTAATGATTACCTCAAACCAATCTTTATCAGCATCTTGCTTGATTGGATTCTTGTTTTTGGTTGTTATTGACGGTACCATGCCTGCATCCTGCTCTTCCTCGACCAGATCTATAAATTTCACTTGTTTATGCTGCTCTTACTGAACCTGTTTTTGCACTTTGTCCCTAACTTGTCGTTGTTCTTGTCAATTAATAGGACCCTTGTTCTTGGACCTTGTGATCACCAACACTTCCACTTCTTTTCCTTTCCCACATTGCTTACAATCACAACACCACTGAGAGTCATGCTTTGCATTTACCATTTCCGATGCACTAGGATTTGTCTCCTTTCGACACTCCGATTGTGGTAACTCAATAACTATAGCATTCGCTTGAGCAGCCTGCTGTCCCTGTTATAGTTGTTGTCCCTATTGATTAGGCTGATTATACTAAATTACTAGTACGCCCCTCTCTTCTCTATGTTTTACCCATAATGGACAATTGGGTCCTATCCAATGATCAGGCGCTGAACAATATCGACAAGGCATCACTCTTTCCTTCATGCATTTCTTGCTTCATTAGCAGCACAATAGGATCACCAAATGAGTTGGGGTTCGCATTCAGCACATCTCTACTTGTTTCTAAACAATCAAACTTTAGCACTGATCTACTTCACACAAAGAATACACTTCCAATAGATTCCACATTTAGCATTGTTACATTGCGACAAAATCTCTCTTCAACGAACATAACTCAAATAGACAAGGATTCATTCTTGTGCTAAATGTACATGAGTAAATTACTCCATTAGAGTTCTTCTACATCAGGTAGAAAAGTTCATAAAACTTCTGACAATAAAAAATACATTACGAAATAGGTAAATATGCCTTTGAAATCAAGATTTTGTCATTTTTGTTTCGCCATTATCTTGCACCATTAGAAGAATGGAGTCTCTTTCTCTTCTGGTGCTGTTCTCTCTAGGTATGCTTCTTTCTTTTTTCTTCTTGGAAAGATTTCTTCTTGCCTCTTCTGGTTTCTTTCGCTCTCCCTCTTGGAAACACTTCTTCCCCTTCCTAACCCCTTTCTCGTGAATGAAATACAACTACTCTCTTTATTGTGACATCAACGCCTAACAAAAAATAAATGTCTGTTAAAATCCGAGCAAGAAATACAAATTCAACAAATTTTCGACTCAACAACATCCGATTGAGTAATTTTGAGTTAGCAGACTTTCAGAATTCAGATTAACTATTTATCCTCAAGATTCTTCTATCCTCAACACTTCCTTCATTGAGGTTGATTTTACTATGGGGCTTGTTTTTTCCTACGAATGTAAGAAGGATCTTGAAAATGTTCCACCAATTTCTTAGACACCCATGTGTGATTGTGATTGTGATTGTGATTGTTGTGTGGCCACAAGAGATTTGGGTTATGAATATTTTTTAGCAACTAGAGCTATGTTTTTTCCCATGTATGTATGTATGCTTCTTTTGTACTTGTTTACATTTGTGTTTGGATTTAACTTGAGTAGCAAGTAATAGCTTGGGTATGATTATAGTGTCAAACAGAGGCTCAAGAATTTTTGGGGTCTCTGTAAGAATCAAGCCATTAAGTGAAGAAGAAATGAAAATAGGTACAATGATATTTTCTAATTCCCACTTGAGTATCATTTTATCCTTGGCTAGGTTGAGATCTACTGAGTTTCCAAATAGCCAATCTTGTCCTAGGAAAAATTGTTCAATTAGATCATTATCCTTGATGACTAAAAATTTTGCATATATTTTGGCCTTGCCCAAATGCATGTGAACTAAAAATTCTCTAACATTGGGGTTTGAATAACTCCTTATCAAGTAGGCTTCCATAGGTTTTACTTGATCCTTCAAATTTTGTATGAGGGAAAGTCTTATCACATTAGTTATAGCACCCCCATCAGCTCTAATCCATTCTTCTTCTTGGCATATCTATTATTAGCAACTTGCAATTGTTGTACGATGTCTATAGTGAGGGGTTTTTGGTAAAGCTTGAATCTACATACACTCATATAGTTTGAGAAAATATCAATTTTAAGTGTGGCTGATTGGATGGCACCATTAGGAAAAATACAATGTATCATATAGGGTCCATGCCCTCTTTTCTAGAGCTTCTTAGTGTGTTGTTTTATGGTGTAAAACAAATGTTAGATCACCTTCTTAAAGCTTGTTATCCTTGATATTGGCATCAAAATAAGATTTTCCTTGCTTTTTGTGAGCATAGATGCCCACTGTAACCAGAAGCCATGTCATTTGAAGTGCATCTAGTTTATCTACCAAAGTAGATAACTCATGACCATTCCACTCATAATCTCTTGCCAATCTGAGAGTCGGTACACGGAAGTAAATATGCAAAATGGCATGTTTTCCATAAACCAAGTTAAAAAGACGCTTCTGATGTAGTCTTGTAAGTAACTCGATAGGCCCAAATTGCATGGTGTAGTTGCTTATCCCAATCTTAGCTTCCAAAATAAACTACCTTAGTCAAAACTCTACATAGCACATTGTTTGAACTCTTAGCTTGGCCATTCAGTTGTGCATGATAACGAGCTCAATTTTTTTATAAACAACAAAAGAAGTATTTAATGATGCCTCTATCCCTTCAATGACAAACTGAGTACCATGATCATTGATTATCTCAAAGGGGAGACCAAATCTTGTGAAAATATTTTTTAATAAAATTTTTGTAGTGGTTTGAGCATCTTCTTTGTTGAAAATGAGGTCTCAAACATAAAAATGGAGTCATCCATGAGTTTTGCAAGTGAACCAATAAAACCCAAAGTAATGGAATAAAGTTAGGAGCTGCATGAAAATCAATAAAGCTCAAATATTTCGAGTTACCCACAAAAAAGTGCACCTACACTAATTGACGGGTGGTTATCTAGATTGTAGAAAAAGAAAAACTTCTATATAAGCATCATTTCACCTTTTTTTTATTGTGTTCCATAATTTCCTTCTTAGTTTAGTGTACTCAACTCCAACAAGCAGCCCCCTTGCTTGCTTATCTAAGTGAATATTTGTGAATGTGGGGCATCCATTGGCTTTGACTCAAAGTTGGTTAGATATTCATAAAGGTCTACTTTAATTTTGACATCATTGCCTATGGGCCTAGTGGAGGACAACCATCTTTCATAGTTGTATAGGGGCATTAGAATCTTCCCCCATCATGCTTTATTAGTAGCACATGCTTCTGCCCACTTTGTGAGACAATTCCCTTCTACTATGTACTCAACATAATATCTTTAGCAAGTGTGCTCATTGGATCAATAAAGTCTTATCTCAAATTTTGCAAATGTGTGACTTACCATCATAGGCATTAAAGGCACCTAGTCTAGTTTAAAGGGTATTAAGCTCTTTGGCATGTGTCCAACCTACTCAAAAAATTTTGAGCATCCATGCTTAATGTGGGTCACTAAGGACTAGCAAATAGAACCATTTAAATTGTCCCATCTATTAAAAAAAAAATTCTCCAGCCCTTGAGTTTGTGAATTCCAATAGTGGAAAATAATCATGTTCATGTACATAGAGGCATCAGAAGTTATCCTTGCCTCCCTTGTACAACATGTTTTCAATGAGCATAATCCCAACTCTCCTCATGTAAGGCTCTTTGTTTTGTGATGATCATCACAATATGATAAGTGCTAGATTTCAAATATTCTACTATGTTCTTGCTCTACAATGGGCATGAAGAAACATAATATAGACTAAAATTCTCAATTGTGGGAATGATATGGTAGAACATGCACTCACCTAGTCATGTACTATTCATTCCATGTGTGGCCAATACATGCCATTTCTTTGCATATTCTACAAAATCTTTGATTTCAAAACATGCCTACCAAAAACATCCACAATTTAGTAGCATTAAATGCTCATCTTTTGGCATGGAACAAGAAATTATTCCATTTGCATCTCTATGATATAATCAACTAGCATTGACGTACACGTTCTTATCTTTCATTACTTCCTCTTTAATGAACTCCACATAGGGATGGATTGACCCATAAGATAGAATAGGAATAGCTACACCCTCTACATTGAACAAGTATGTGTCTAACAAGTCATCATTAACTGCTCCATTGGATTTAATACTTTTGATTCTTGATAAATGATCAGCTCAATGTGTTTACTTCCCTTTTTTACTACTACCTCAAAAGTGTATTCCATAAGTAGTAGGAACCACCTTACTAACTTGCTTGTAGCACAACGTTTATAGACCAAGTAGAGTAAAGCTTAATGGTCCACAAAGATCTTGAACTTATGTGCTAGTAAATAGTGTCTAGACTTCTTTATTGCATAGACCATGCCTAGTCCTTCTCGTTTGATAGTCATGTGATTTCGCTCAACAAGGATGAGTTGTTCACTTGCATATGCTATTGGGAAGTCCAAGTTGACTTCATCAATAGGTTGTGCTAATTTGAAACCAATTGAAAAATATAAGCGTCTATGTGGATGTTGAATGATTTGTTCCAATCAAGGGCTTTAAGAATAGGTGTTGTCATGAGACATCTTTTGAGCTCCTAAAAAGAGTTCTCACACTCCTCCGTCCACTCAAAATTTTTCAAAATCACATACATTGGCTTATCAATGTTTGTATACATGTGTATGAACTTTTTGTAGTAACTACAATGTCCCATAAAAGCTTTGTCTTCTTTTGTGCTCCACAACCACAGGAAACACAAAGGCAGGAAATGTAGCTAGTGGGCAAAGAGCCCATTATTTTAGATATAGTGGAACAACAACAAGCACAAGGCCTGAACTTATTTCTTTCCATTAGGGGAGGACACAAAGATACAAAAAAATCAAGAACTAACCTTTGATTTTGAAGTTCCACTTAATGATGATTATCAAGTTATTGGAAGATCATGAACAACATACAAAGACTTGGATAGGGATGCACCTAGAATGTGAGGCCAACTAAAAGATCAAATTCATACTCTTTTATATTAGAGGCTGTAATATAATCCGGATAAGTAGTTGATACTTTTTATGATTGACTTGATTATTGTTGTCATGCTTGACACAACTAAAGGCCTCTATCTTCATGCATCCAAGATAGTTGACTCGAACTTGAGCTCTTTAGAGAGCTATTTCCCTCATCATCATGAATTGATCACCATTGGAGAGGTGCAACATATCGATAATACTTATTCTAGAGATTAATCTTTGTAGTTGTGTCGTTATGTTGAATGTAGATGGCATTCCTCCCTAGTCTTGATCCACTTTTAATTGTCTCAAGAATGGTCGCCCTAAAAGTAGTTCTTAATTACTTTGCCAAATTTACATATGGAAATGGTGTATTTATATTCAACACCACATGTGGCCAAGAAAACATTTTCTAAGAGACCTAAGAGCCTCTCCATATGTCCATCAACTAATCGTAGATGCACCCTCATGGGTTGTAAGGCTGGCTTATCCCACTTTCTCCATAGTCCATTAGGAAAAAATGTGAACCCTTGATGGGTCTTTTAGCTTAAGGAGTGATTAGTGATGGACCAATCAGAAGATGGTGGTGGCCACAATCTATGCCCTATAAAATACTAGGCTGAAGGGGGAAGAGGGGACAAGATTCCTCTATGTTCAGGGTTGTCTTCTAGAGAGAGAAGAAATCTCGTAATCAGGCTGGGCCCAAAAATTCAAAATTTTTAAAAAGTTGGAAAACTCATCATAATACCATTAAATGACCTCCATATCACTTTTCAGGGTCAAAAGAGCTATTTTTGACTTCTAATTCAAAATCCATGCATGTTTTTGAACTAAAAAAGTGACTTTTTTCAAAATAACTCAAAAAACTCTATTTTCCCTCTTCAAACTCCCATTTTCATACCCAAAACCCAAAAAGTCATATTTTTCACCTCTATTCCCTCCATACCATACAACAGAAGCGTTGTTTCTCCTCCTACCATTCTCCCAACTTCTACAATAATGACAACAACTCTTACTCCCATGGAAAGCTCTAGAGCTCGTAGGAGACCAAAAGACGAAGTTCACACAATGACGTGCCACAACATCAAAACAATGGAAGGAAGTTGGCTACCACAAGAGTTTTGCAAAGGTGCATGGGTGTACATGCAGCCATCTGGACTTGGTCCTCATCGTGTTTGAGATCATGGAAATTTGGGTCTTCATTGGAAAGGTAAGCTCTTAGGCTTCAAACAGCAAACACATGGTGGGATGGTTGCTATTGTACAAGATGTCTTCACAGTTTCAACCATGAAGTTAGAAAACTCCAATAGAAATAGATATCCAATCCATTGTGAGTATTTCTATTTTTTCAATGCTTCATGGTGTTAAATGTCTTAATTACTCATCTCATATGTTTTTCATTGCTACAGTCATATTTCCTTCTAGTTTAGTGGAAGAGCAACCACTTCATAGTCTTATAGGAACTTTCAAAGCATTACATGCAGACATTGGGGCATCAGTGTTTCTAGATGTACCTCTTGCTAAACTAATTCATGAAAGGATCTTCTTTTACACTCACAAGTACATTGTTCCTTCCACAGATGGTGAATATGGAAGGTTGGAGATTATCAAAGTTGATTCTCTTCTTAGTTTAGAGTGGCAAAAACCTGATTTTTGGTCCATATCATCTTTCAAGCGTAAGATGGTGATGGACATACATAACTCTTTGAAATTCACACGAGTGTCTAGATCAATAGGTCTTCATTGGACTCTACCAATCCATTGCTTTGTTTTCATATTTCAAGGCATTCGTTTTGTAGAAACTCCTACAATGTTCCTATGTAAAGATATTACATACGAAGTAGTAGAAGGATTGCTATGGGAAAACTGAGGTTATGTAGAAGGATTGTCAAAAGGGGATATATATGGTTGTAGAATTGGTGACACACGTATAGGGTTTTGCTATTTAAAACATCGCACCTCATTGTACATCAGATTTTATTATGATCGTTGGGTGTAAACTAGGAGAGTGGATACCTTTGCAAAAGCTCGGAGGGATCTTTAGCTTCATTTGAAATTAATGTGAAGTTACCAAACAATGATATGGAGGTGGTTTTAGTTAATCAATAGTGGAACTTGGCCAACTTGAGAGAGCACTTACTTATCATGGGATATGATGATCTTCATGATTTCAAATTTCGAATACGAGGGAACAAGGTAAGAGTTGTATTCCATATATACATATAGATATATATATATCTTATTCTATCACTATTGTTCATGATTTGAAAATGCTTTACTCTTTTATGAATTGTCCACAGGTTGGAAGAAAAAATCAAGGTTTTTGCAGATTGGAGCATGGATGGAACTCAAATTTCATGTCATAACTCTGTTTTGTAAAGATAATGTGAAACCTGTAAACAAACCTATTTTTGCAACGAAAAATTTTTCACATTTGCTTCAAGGATATTTTGGCCACATTCTACTTGTATCTGTACATTCTCAAGGTTTTTCTTGAAAGAGCATTCTTATTGTTTATTTTCTTTGATGTGATCTCAAATGTCAAAGTTTTCCTTTCCAAAACTCTTATGTTTTAATTTAAGGAAAAGTCACTTCTATGAAAAAGTGGGACACATCACTTAAAATTCTAGAAAAGTTATAAATAGGAGTCCTCTCTCCTCATTTCTCACTTTTGAACTACATCGAGTGTTAGAGCAGTGTGCATTTGCAAGCTATGGCTTCCACCTCTATACCTACTAAGAGTGCACGCCACAAGTTTCTAGAATTTTTGGAGGATTCAGATTATAAAGGTCAACATGACCTATATGATCTTCTCTCCAAGGTTCCTGACCTCCATGGAACCATGCAAATGAATGCCGATGCTTTGGAGGAGCTACTTCAATATATGCAAGTTCATATATTGTGTTTCTCCATCAAAATACCACCATATGATGGAACCTGGGTTCCATGTGACCTTCTCACCTACATTCACAAAGGTGATGAGGCATTTGAAGTTCCAGGTAATTGCAGAGGAAGCATGGCACCTTCTTGATGAAACTGTGCCACTTATAAGGAGATTGAATAGGAAATACAAGATGGGTGCAAAATATCTTTCATTAATTGCTGCCACAATTTTCTTTGTGAATGAGGAACCAGAACCAATTCCTCATGAGATCCCTCATCTTCTTATAGGTGGTTTTGTCGATGATAAAAAGGAACCACCTCAAGAACCCTTGAATCTCCTATTAGAGAGAGAAGCTATTGAGAAAACTTATCCTCTTGGTGTGGATGATAAGTTGAAAGAAGTGCCTAAGCCATCCACCTCTTCAAAGCTAGAAGCAACTATTCCAGAGGTGAAGATTGAAACTTTTTCAGTGGTTCTTGTTGAGGGACAAGAATATTTGTTTTTACATGATGTAGAGAAGGCATTTGGGCTACGGCTGGATGAATGCCTAAGTTTGTTTTGTACTTTGTCAGAGTGTCCTTTGGATAGTACCTCTCACTTGTTAGAGAAAAAGTGTTTGCCATTTGGTGACTCAGTGGCCGACACAATAAAATTGGTTTGCAATGACATACTTACAAGTGAACATCAACATATCACAGAAGAAAAATTTAGTAATGCACAAGAAAGGATATTGGAATCACAAGTTCCCGCCTCACTAGTAATCGAGCAGAGTGGGATGTCCCACTCCAGCATTAATTTACATCTTCAAGAGAGAGGAGAAGAAGAAGATAGAGTTCAAGATGCAAGTATCTTCAATTCGTGTCATTCATTCTTACAAACACATGCAACTACTAATCATAAAACTTTGTGTAGGAGGTGATTGAAGTCGAAAAGTTTGCAGCAAGGAGTGGAGGTGATTGAGTGGCTCGTGGAGGTGGCTCATCCCTTGCAAACTACATTGGGAAACTTCCCAAAGAACATTTTGTAATTATCCATAAAGAGTTCAGTCCGTAGGGCCACTTCATGACATGGTGTCTAAAGGCCTTAAGTAAATTACTTTGTTTATCAACCATTACACAAGGGAGTAATTGTATCTTTTTAGTTAAGAAATCCCTTGTAACTACAACCTGAGGTTCCAACTTCTGTGGAAAGGTCTTAGGTCAAATAGGTATATCTCTAGGTCTAGGAGTTAGAAATGTTGATGAAATAGCAACCTCAATTTTGACTTACACCCTACCGATGGCTTTGGAGCGTCGAAAGAGATTCATTGAGAAACTCAAAGCCAATTGATGTAAACAATTGAATTAATATCAAATTTTCACTTTGCTTTATTTATAATTGTCTCAAGTCTTTCTTTTTGAGTATATTGTCTAAAATTCTTTTGGACCTGCATGTGATGTGTTGAGGTCATGTAGGGCATTGCGAGGCATTGGGAGGTTCTTTACTCTCATTCTTTTGGAACTTCTTTCCTCTCCTTTAAGGTCATGTAGGGCATTGGGAAGCCATATAAAGCCCTGCCATAGAAACGCGGGAGAAGGCTCTGCAAAACGTTTGCAGGGCCTTCCCCCTCATTTCTGTGGCAGGGCTTTGTTTGACCTCCTAATGCCCTAGGTTACCTTACATGAGAGGTAAAGTTCACTAGATGGATATTTTCAAGAATTCAAATGTTCTAAGTTTCAAAATGCTCTGCTGTTTTGTTTCAAAGGTATAGGGAGGTCAAAATTTCTCCATGTTCACTCCTCATGAACTAGCTTTACTCCTCATGGTCCTTCTTTACTCTCATTCTTTTGGACCTTCTTACTCTCATTTAAGGTCTTGTAGGGCATTGGGAGGCCAAATAAAGCCCTACCACAGAAACATGGGAGAAGGCCCTGCAAAACGTTTGCAGGGCTTTCTCCCACGTTTCTGTGGTAGGGCTTTATTTGGCCTCTCAATGCCCTACATGACCTTAAATGAGAAAGAAATTTCACTAGATGGATATTATCAAGAATGCAAATGCCCTAGGTGACCTTACATGAGAGTGAAACTTCACTAGAGAGATATTTTCAAGAATGCAAATGTTCTAAGTTTCAAAATGCTCTGCTCATATGTTTCAAAGGTATAGGGAGGTCAAAATTTGTCCATGTTCACTCCTCATGAACTAGCTTTACTCCTCATGATCCTTCTTTATTCTCATTCTTTTGGACCTTCTTACTCTCATTTAAGGTCTTGTAGGGCATTATGAGGCCAAATAAAGCCCTGCCACAGAAATGCGGGAGAAGGCCCTGCAAAACGTTTGCAGGGCCTTCTCCCGCGTTTCTATGGTAGGGCTTTATTTGGCCTCCCAATGCCCTACATGGCCTTAAATGAGAAAGAAATTTCACTAGATGGATATTATCACTAGATCAAAATGACAAGATAAGAAAACAATCACTGATATATGAGAGATTATCACAAGAAAACACATGGAAATGTATAATGACTGCTCATGTTTCATTCTAAATAATGAGATTATAAAGAGAATAGAGGAAAAGTGCTAATGTTTCATTGAAAATGGAAATATTTACAAAAAATCTCTTGTCTGTAGAGATCAGTTACAAAACTTAGCTACGATCACCCCTAATTCTCCTAGCTAATTGTATGTCCTTCGGTTGTATAGTGACTCGCTTAGCATGGATGGCGCACAGGTTGGAATCCTCAAGCATTGATATCAAATATGCTTCAGCTGCCTCTTGTAAAGCTTCTAAAGCTAGAGCTTGGATCCTTAACCCTGCACAATACCTTTGTAACTCTTCTTTAACCACCCTTGCAAAGGGTCTTCTAGGTATCAGAAGCTCAACTGTCTTTTGATAGTGCCTTATCTCTGCAAATGCCTTCGTAGATCTTCTTCTTCGTTATGGTGCTCTAGCTTGTGGTGGTGGTAGTCTTTGTTTGACATTTTCCTATGGTCTTGATTGGGGTGGTCTACAACGGGGTTGAAAGAATTTCTTCTTACGTTGCATGCATCTTGAGCTTTCTCCTTGTTCAAGATGTTGTTGCTGGCTTTGCTCCCTCTCTTGATCATTTGGTATGGCCCCCTGATTTTTTGGTAGTGTCTTTCTCGCTACAGTAACCCTATGATTTGTAGGTATTTCTTTGTTACCCATGGTGGCAATGTTTGACTCTCCTCACTTGATTATGAACGTTTTTGAGACACATCCTCATGCGATTCATCAAAATCATCATAAAAAACTACCTGTCTGTGAGCACGCTCCTTCACCCTTGTCTTTGTTGGTCTCTTTGGTGATGGAGGCTCATCATATGATGATGGTGGTGATTGGGGTTGATTTAAGGCCTCTTCCCTGGATTGCCCATGTTCCACTTGTTCATGCAACTGTTCACTCCCAAAGGTATGACCACCACCTGTTTCACGATGGGATGCAGAACACGAGACACTACGTCGCCTTTTGTGGTGATTCATCCATGGTGGCTTCTTAGTGCCTTGCACATAGGTAGGAAAGTTAATGGGATCCTTCCTTGCAGTTTGCTTTGTTCATGCCAAAATGTTGAAATGAGACAATGAATCTCCTTTTATAATGTTTCACTTAAAAAGGTTTTGTTCACATCTGAATGGATGAAAAATAGTTAAAAAATTAAAAATTACCTTAAAAAATTACAAACAAGAGATAAGTGTGTAGCAAATCTTATGAATTATTCAAGAAATGCCATGAATGTATTAAATGACTTCACTTCCATGATGAACCCTGTCGTGTTCTTGTAGCCTGCCATTGAGCATGACGTAAAGGTCCCAATGAAGACTTCCATTTTTCACTAGCTAAGTTGTGTTGATTAAATCTTGCAAGTTTTGCAACTTTCGACTCCTTGGCTCATTCCATTGCATATGTCCTTGAAAATGCAGTGCGATAAAACCAATTAAACATCTCTTCCATATAGTTTGATTGCATTGCACCACCACCATGTCGTGTGTTCTTGAAGTAAACACCTCTAGCCTTGTAATGTGACTTCTCCATTCCTTGTGTACTAAAAATCTCCAATGAACCATATCAATGCATAAAAAATGCTCTATGTGCAAATAAAATATGCTGAAATGATATAAGTACATATAACACAATCTTATCAACAAGAAAATTGAAAAAATAAGAAAACTTACAATGTAATGTGTAACATTGCTCTCTCCCCAAGATAGGATGAAGCACTTTGCAAACTCCATTAATGTATCTTGAAACAACTCACGGTCATTTTTGTTGGAGCTATTAAGACTCATTAAGCCTACCAACTTATCTAAGCATGACCAAACCTTCTTTTGCCTATTACTAAGGTCAATTTGAGAATCATTATCAGTGGTGATCATGCACAAGTCTTTCCATAGCTCCCTGCATTCATTTTTCTTAGGGCTTACACCTCTTCTGAAAAATTTTCTTACCTTATTCCTTGTCATTGACACTTGTTGCAAACTATTTTGCGATTCACCAGGTTTTTTGACAACTAGAGTTACATTACCACCATGACAACCAATCGAATTAAGCAACTCTTCCAATTTTTTGATTGCTTGTATAGATTTATCAATTGGCTTCATGGAAAATGCATATTCTATGTGGAGCTTCAATAATCGATCAAATATTCTCATGAAAGCATGCAATGTGCAAAAGTGAACATTAACTAATGGAAATGGAATAATGGGATTCAAATCTTTATCTAATTTGTCATGGTTAGGTATTTCTAACATTGGACACCTTAACAAAGGTCTATCCCATTCTGTGGAAGTAGATGCATCTATGTATTCATCTAAGCTAGATAGTATGTTTTGTTATCCCTTTGTTACTTTATAGCCTCGAGTACAAAATGGACATGGATAACGAGCAGATGCACCTTGCTTGCAACCTAACATGCATTTGATAGTTTTTAAATCCCCACCCAAGTGCCAATCTATCTCAAAATCACCAAAGTTCTCTATGTGGAGCTTTGCACAATGAATTTGAGAAACTATTACTTTAGTGATCCATGGGGTCCTACTAAAA
Source organism: Ceratopteris richardii (assembly GCA_020310875.1). Classification (NCBI taxonomy): domain Eukaryota; kingdom Viridiplantae; phylum Streptophyta; class Polypodiopsida; order Polypodiales; family Pteridaceae; genus Ceratopteris; species Ceratopteris richardii. The sequence continues at coordinate 87,813,241 of CM035428.1, read as the reverse complement.
ATCCATGAAAGAACATCATTGGATTCTTTAGGTACTTCAATAGCACCTAACCACCATATTTCTTTCTCGGACTGAACACTATATGTAGAGTTAGAGCTAGAGTTACTACTTTCATCAGATATGGCATTTGTCATAGCTTCATTCATGAGTGTCAAGCTCAATCTCTCCATTTGTCGTCCCTTTATGATCTGGCATTCATCTAACTTCAATATAAACTATAATTTGGTATTAAAATATGCATAAATTAGCAAACTTTTTATAACATCAAAGTACAATGTATATCAAGGTAACAATAGTGCACATACCTGGTATAGTAGATTTGTAAAATTGAACCATTGCCTGTTGAAGCCTCTCCAAATCCACGAATATGTTGTTGTACTTTGTGTAAAGAAATCCATTTCCAGTTGTGCTTTTCAACTCTTTTTTGGATGTAGATAAATGATAAATAGACATAGGCATAATATCCTCTATATATAAGTAGTTTCCAAGAATACTAGCTATATCTTCATTGGACATTTACTTCTCTAGTGATACCTTGTAAGGAGATGGAAACATATTCTGCAATATACCTTCTCTTTGTACTGAATGCTTCAAAAGGTTGTACAATGCACTGTATCCTTTAGTACTAATTCCTTCTTCATCACATTGCACGTCTCTAGGAGTGATAATATCTTGTAACTTTTTTGTGAAATCTTTAATCACTTGCTTCTTGATAAGGTTTCCTATCTGTGACTCCAAAATACTAACCACCTGCTTGTTGGTCAAACAAGAATTTAATAACTTGAATTGATCCTCTGTTGTTGATGACGCACTAACATCTTCAACGAATTTCCCTATATAACAAGAATATATATATATATATATATATATATATATATATATATATATATATATATATATATATATATATATATATATATATATATATATATATATATAAGTCTTCCAAAAAGAGAAACAAATACAAGCCAAACCTTATCGCAAAAACTCGTCGTTTGCGTGCTCCACCACCAATTGAAAGAGAGTCAAATGATGTTAATGATCGTCTCCTATGTCGCATCCCAAGTGAAGTCTCTCTGAAGTGTTGGACAATGTTTTTTAATTTCTCAATTGTTCTCTCCTTTTCTTCCATATGCTTTTCAAGCTCTGCAAGCTTTTCTTGTAAAGATATGATTGTGCTTTCAAAAGTGACCAACCTTGTATGATTTAGTTGATATTGTTGAATCCAATACTTAGTAATGACAGTTGAATGTGTAGATAATCGTTGACAATAACCTAAGAGCCCAGCTTTATTGGCACCGATGAACTGAAGTAAAGTTGAGAGGTTATGGAATGTTGGATGGTAAAAAGACATTGGATCAGGAGGGTATAATGAACCATGAGTCCAAAGATCAATATTCTTTTCTCTAGCTTCACGACGCTCATTTTGAGAGTTCACATCATTGTTGCACTGTGTATTTGGAGCAAACTCTTTGGGCACACGAACATGGATACTTGTTGATGCTGGGGCATGAGGACATCCTAATGTGAGGTTTGTAATAGGTGTCAACACCATCTTTTCCAACAATTAAACAATACTGAGAAAGAGACCAGAAATTTGTTTGGAAGAGATGCTAAAGCATGATTTTCTCAGGAAAATTTTGTTTTCTTGGATGTGGATGGGTCATAGTGTGTTTTTCCACTGAGAATAGCCAAAAATGATGAAATTTTAAAAAAGTCATTTTTTGGGTGAGTAGTTACGGATTTGATGATGTGGCACTCTACTTTTGGAGGGATTTTAAAAATATTATTTTTTCAAAAGGAAAATTAAAAACAAAACTAAAAAAAAGTCATTTCTGACATATATATTAAAAAATGAGCCCTTTCAAATAAATAAACATTGAAATTGAGACTTTGAAAAAAAAAACATTTTTTTATTCCCACACATGCTCGAGTTTGATGATGTGGAAAGTAGATTCCCTTTCTCTCTCTCTAATAGAAGAGAGAGAGGAGCCTAGTAAGCCTTAAAAAAAGCCTACTCAAGCCTACTAAAAAGTGCCCTATTAAATGCACTTTGTCCCCTTAGACAACAAGAGAATTAGGTTTAATCCTTAAAAATTAGGGATCCTTACAAGGCCCATGCAGGGTTCACCTTTTTTCCTAATGCCCTACGTAGCAATGGCTACTTCCATGCCCAAGTCTACAACAACTTTGGTATTCACACCATTATATTGGATTGGTAACAATGTTTTACCCTCATCACCTTCACTATAATGTCCAACTTTATCAAGAGGGATCTCATGAATGTGTGGCTTTTTCTCATTGTTATGTCCTTCGAGCTTCAAGGATTTGGTTTTCTTACACTCAAAAGATACTTCATCACCTCTGATGTATGAGATACAAGATTCAGTGGTGGTTAAATCAGCCCATGATTGTGGACTTGCACACTCCTTATGAGGTAAGTCACTTCTCACTGAATTGTGGCATGTTTGGAACTCTAAAAATGAATATTTCTCTTTTGTGAGATCTTCCTTATTCTATTTCAGCTCTGATACTTGGATTTCTACACCTCTTGATATTCATTCACAACCTTGTGATAGTATTCTTCATTTTTTGGAGTTGTGCTTGCCTTTACCAAATTTTCTTTTCATTTTCTTGAGTTTGATCTTGATTTTGATGGGTTTAATTACTATTTGGAAATTATCTTTTGGCATATTTGTTTGGAAGAATATTTTTAGGAACTTTTCCTAGCATTTGTTGAGAAACTTCTATCATTTTTTGACACATGGCTAGTCATTCATTTTCTAAATCCCCTTTTGGATATGCTTTATGAAGATGCTCAATTGATGATCCTATTCTTAATATATCATGATATGCTCACAATAATCCTTCTAACTCACTAGTGAGAGGGTGAGATAGGACTTATTGTAGTTGTGGTCATGGAATTGGATATGCATATGCATGTGATAGTGTCAAAGAACTATACCATTTCATGACTCGATCTTGGGTTCTTTCTTGCTCCCCGATCAAGTAATATTCTTTCCTTTTGAGCTTGTCTTGCTCCTTGGTAACCTCCTCGCTTCTTGTTAAGCTAAGATTTCTTAGCTTTGAAGGAATCCTCAAGCTCAACCACTATCTTTTCCCATTCTTGGTTTGTCTACCTCTTTGATTCTTCAAAGTCCCCTTTGTGGATTGTGAATCCTTGACTTACTCATCTTCTTCACTCTCCAAATTTCTTTCATCAAGCACCTTTTCCCTTTATCTTTCTTTTTGAGACTTGGGTTTAGCTCTGAGTCCACTCCATGTTTTGTTAGAATGGTCAATCAATCCCATGTGTAACCCCTAGGCATCATCTGAGATGTACCGATCTTTATCGTCAAGGGGCTCAAGATGACCTTTGTAGTTCTAGACCTTATTGGAGTATAAGAAAATTTCCATATACTTATTGGAAGGCCATCGCTTAAGGAAGCCAAAGTGATGCAAGATTTGTCCACCAATCATATGTCCTTCACCCAACGCATAGATTAATACATGGTTGCATTTGTTGAAACAAGCAATTTAATCAATTTTAAACTTCCAAGTGATCAAAATGGGCACACTTGATAGATCCTTTAATTTATTAATGAAGATCATGCCTTTCAAGATCCAATAAAGAATTACTATGATTAGGTAACATTAGTCATTAATAAATCCAGACAATATTTACATCCCACTTTGTGATGTTCACCTCTAATGCAACAAACCTACTTAGTGATGAAGATATAAGTATAGTGTAGTATGGACTTAATGAATTACTTGCTCTTCCACCACTACAACATATCGAGGGAATATCGACAGTCAGCATACCGACGTTCAGCTATCCGTGTCGGTATGATCCTCGAACAATTTGGGAAAGCCGCTTTGCCTGAGAAAGACAGCGTCAGTATAAGCATCGGTATACGTGTCGGTAATTTTCTAGAATTACCGATGCGTATACCGATGCTTATACTGACACCATCTTTTTAACTGGGCCCAAAACCAAAATTCGTCATTCTAAGCGTTTTGAGCCTAGATCTTCTCCTATCGGGTTTGCGCACGCCAACATCAAATCTCTGTTTGTCACTGTCTCTCCCTCCCTCTCTCTCACTCTCTCTCTTTCTCTCTCTCTCTCTCTCCCTCCCTCTCTCTCTCACTCTCTCTCTCTCTCCCTCCCTCTCTCTCACTCTCTCTCCCTCTCTCTCCCTCCCTCTCTCTCCCTCTCTAAACAGACCTCTATCTTTATAGATCTGAAGTTTTGGTAAGTAGATCACACATATTGTAGCACTCTTTTTTCTTTCTTTATGTTTTTGCTTTACTAATATGTTCTCTGTTTGGTTTTGCAAGAGATTTTGGGATCAAATTTTTGGAAATTCGACGAAGGAGAACTTCAAGTGGATTTTGACGACCTTGATTCAAACAATTCTCTCTCTCTCTCTCTCTCTCTCTCCCTCTCCTTGCCTCTCTCTCTCTCTCTAAGCACACATCTATTTTTATAGATATGACGCTTTGGTAAGTAGATCACACATATTGTAACACTCTTTTTTCTTTCTTTATGTTTTTGCTTTTCTTATATCTTCTCTCTTTAGTTTTGCAAGAGATTTTTGGGATCAAATCTTTGGAAATTTGACGAAGGAGAACTTCAAGTGGATTTTGAAAACCTTGATTCAAACAATTACATCGATGTAAGTGATTGTTTTATTTTTGATTGAGAGAGACAAAGAGGGAGAGAGAGAGAGAGAGGGAGAGAGAGGGAGAGATATATACATATACATACACACTCACATATGTATAAACACACACATACATATACATACACACATGCATATGAATACAAACATGCATATGCATATACACATGCATATGCATACAATATATGCATATGCGTACACACATGCATATGCATACATACAAGCATGCATATGCGTACACACATGCATATGCATACACATGCATATGCATACACATACACACATACACACATACACACATACACAATGCATATGCATACACACATGCATATGCATTACAAGCATGCATATACATACATACATACATGCATATGCATACATACATGAATGCATATGCATACATAAATGAATGCATATGCATACATACATGAATGCATATGCATACATGAATGCATATGCATACAAGCATGCATATGCATACATGCATGCGTACGCATACATGCATGCATATGCATACATGCATGCGTATGCATACATGCATACATACATGCATACATACATGCATACATACAAGCATGCATATGCATACATGCATGCATATGCATATGCATACATGCATGCATATGCATATGCATACAAGCATGCATATGCATACAAGCATGCATATGCATACAAGCATGCATATGCATACAAGCATGCATATGCATACATGCATGCATATGCATACAAGCCTGCATATGCATACATGCATGCATATGCATACATGCATGCATATGCATACATGCATGCATATGCATACATGCATATGCATACATTCATGCATATGCATATGCATACATACATGCATACATGCATATGCATACATGCATATGCATACATGCATATGCATACATGCATATGCATACATACATGCATACATGCATGCATATGCATACATGCATGCATATGCATACATGCATGCATATGCATACATGCATGCATATGCATACATGCATGCATATGCATACAAGCATGCATATGCATACAAGCATGCATATGCATACAAGCATGCATATGCATACATGCATGCATATGCATACATGCATGCATATGCATACATGCATGCATATGCATACATACATGCATACATACATGCATACATATAAGCATGCATACATACATGCATGCATACATACATGCATACATACAAGCATGCATATGCATAGATGCATGCATGCATATGCATAGATGCATGCATGCATATGCATAGATGCATGCATGCATATGCATACATGCATGCATATGCATACATGCATGCATATGCATACATGCATGCATATGTATACAAGCATGCATATGCATACATGCATGCATACATACATGCATACATACAAGCATGCATATGCATACATGCATGGATATACATACAAGCATGCATATGCATACATGCATATGCATACATGCATGCATAAGCATACATGCATATGCATACATGCATATGCATATGCATATGCATACATGCATATGCATATGCATATGCATACATGAATGCATGCGTATGCATACATGAATGCATGCATATGCATACATGAATGCATGCATATGCATACAAGCATGCATATGCATACATGCATGCATATGCATACATGCATGCATATGCATACATGCATGCATACATACATGCATACATACAAGCATGAATTTGCATACAAGCATGCATATGCATACAAGCATGCATATGCATACAAGCATGCATATGCATACAAGCATGCATATGCATACATGCATATGGATACATGCATACATACATACAAGCATGCATATGCATACATGCATGCATACATACAAGCATGCATATGCATACATGCATGCATATGCATATGCATACATGCATGCATATGCATATGCATACATGAATGCATGCATATATACAAGCATGCATACAAACAAGCATGCATATATACATACAAGCCTGCATACATACATGCATACATGCAAGAATGCATATGTATACAAGCATGAATGCATATGTATATAAGCATGCATATGTATACAAGCATGCATATATATACATTGGATGAGATGCAATATATACATTGAATGCATATGCATATAAGAATGCATATGTATACAAGCATGCATATGCATACATGCATGCATATGTATACATGCATACATACATGCATATGTATACAAGCATGCATATGTATACATGCATACATACATGCATATGTATACATGCATACATACATGCATATGTATACATGCATATGCATACAAGAATGCATATGCATACATGCATGCATATGCATACATGCATGCATATGCATACATGCATGCATATGCATACAAGCATGCATATGCATACAAGCATGCATATGCATACATGAATGCATATGTATACAAGCATGAATGCATATGTATATAAGCATCCATATGTATACAAGCATGCATATATATACATTAGATGAGATGAGATCTTCACATTGCATCAGATGGGATCTCCACATACACCTTGGGGAGTGCATGATCATGATGACTCCAAGATATATCATATCTATAATGGAGCTCGAGTTATGGATGCGGCCGGAAAGTCAATGTGTCAGTGCATTCGAAAACTTTGCTCCATCGAATTCATTCATTCAGTAATGTTAAAATGGAGAGAACAAGATAGGGACTCTAAAAATCATATCACACAATCCATATATGAAGAGTACCGGCCAGCACCTGGGAATCCTATTGTGAGTTGCGAATGGATTCAGCATACGACACGCGAGGTGATGTCTCATCGACGATCAGAAGTTCGCGATGCTTTTAGAGCAGGCTTACCAAAGCGTGTATGGCTAGATGTCGAAGAATGGGAATCGATTCAGGATGAGCAGCAACATACTCCTGATCGATATCGTCAATAGAGAGATGCGACTGCCACACGTTTAGATACGGTTGGAATGTTGCATTTAGGTAGCGGCGGATACGATAGTATGCGCTTCCAATTTGTAAGTATCATGTTAATTATTGAAGTAGTTTGTGTTAAACACATAATGTATGTTCATCTAACATTTTGCATATTTATTATAGGAGTTGGCAGTGGGTCGTCCTCCGACACGAACCGAAGAATCATATGGATATCGACATGGACTGACTGCACTGTTACAAGACTTAGAGGGATGCAGTGCAATTGTCTCATGGGAGAATATTCTTGATTAAGTAAAGTTATATCTTGGTTTCGTCTTTTTATTTGTTGTTTATAAATGTCATGTTAATTGGTCTTATTTTATACATATGTTTTGTTGCAGGATTGTAGGTGTAAATATTTTGATCAATGCCACAATTTTTTATCACACTCGCATACGGCAATGATGCAACATAATTTTGTATTGGAAGTGTTTTGTCACATTTCCACAATTTTGTATTACACTCCTATGTGGCAATGATGTACCATAATTTTGTATTCTATTCCTATATAGAAATGCTTTGCCACACTTTTGTACAGTTTTCATTTATGGAATATACAACTTTTTGTACATGATTCATTGTTCATTTTTGCTCATATAAGTTTTTTTTGGTTGCCATTAGAGTACATAACACATGTACTCAGTTGGGCAGAGTGTATTGTCTTTTGCTAAACATCATCATGCTGTAGCAAAAGACAACACACTCTGCCCAAAAAAATTTGTGCAGATACGATCGTCGGTAGCTCTAGTATGGACGTCGGTATAGGCGCCGGTACACCCAGTATGGGCATCGGTATTACCGACGCTTAACCGATGCCTATACCGGCGCCTATACCGACGCATATACCGACTCTAACACGGACATCACGAAGAAATCATGCCCATTCATTTTCCTCGGTAGCAGCCTCGGTATACCCTCGATATGTTGTAGTGCACAATCTACAAAGATTAAGTTGAAACATGCAACCTAGGAAAGAGGTCGATCCCAAATGAATACAAATTTGTGTAGGATTCTAATAGTACTACTAATAGAATTTGAAGATGTGTTTGCTTAGGATTACATAGATATGACATAATTAGATCCTTGGTTTTATGAGCATTGAACTTGGATTAAGCTAAAACCTAATGTTGTGTTACAAAAATGTTATGTATCAAACACAAACTATGCTTGAGTGGTGAAATAGGAAATAGATAGGCTATTATAAATCATATTTATTATTCGCATTGAGAACCCAAAGTGGTTATCCATGATTTTAATAGCACTTGAAAGATCAAGAAGCTACAAATCTATGTAGATACAAAAATTTGATTGTAGTCACTATATCATATTGTGTTCCTCTATTGTTTGTAGATAGTATGTAGGATGAAGTTGTAGGTAGAGGAATGCACTCATGCATGGACGACCTAGTGGGTGCATTCGAGCTAGAATGGCTGAGTAGGATGAGCAAAATATTGCCTAATTTAGCAATTGGGATAAATACACATGTAATGTTATGTGGTTTGGACTAAGAAATGCACCAAGTGCATTCCAACAATACTGTAAGAAATCTTTTTCCATAGATCCACATGATCTCAAAACAAGATATTGCAATTTACCATGATAAGGTAAAGCTAATTGAAGAATCCCCTACATCCAAATCACCAAAAGAAGTTCAATGCTTTGAGCAGATTTGATGGCACTATCAAGACCTGAGATATCTTTCTCATATCATTGTCCCCTTTAATTGTTTTCCACATCTATCCCTTAACCACTTTTGGTGGACCAAGAAGTGTGCAATGGAATTTTAAAAGCTAAAATTATTGCTCACCAGTGTGCTAGTACTAGAAGATCTGAACTAGAAACATCCTTTTCTTGTATTTTTTTATTATTCTAGGTTAGCCGTTGGTGGTGTGATTATCTAGGCTATGGATAAGGATTCGTATAGATGCTTATATTATGTGAGCTAAATATTATCAACTACTAAAGATAACTACTCTCTTACTATGTGAGAGTGTCTCAGATTGATCTATTCAATCAAAAAGTTCTATCACTATCTATTAGTTCATAAATCTATGTTTCACATAGATCATTATGTACTCCACTACCTACTAAAGCAACAATCTTTGGTATCCCAACTTGCAAGATGCGTTTGTGAAGAAAACTAGCAAAATAAAGATAACCAAAGCTTGCATGCTAAAGATTTGCATATGAAATAGCCTGAGAATCATGGACTGCACATGTTGAATCATTCATAGATTTGCATAGTCTATGAGCTTATACAACCCATGACATAAAATGGTAGAAGCAATAATAACATCACCATTTGAGAGATCATGAATTCTACATATGTCATCAACAAATTTAACAACCAAGCCAAGCTTGGATAATGCTAAAATTGACAATAGATTTTTCTTGATCCTTGGAACCTATAAGGCATCTAATAATGTGAAGGAACTACCATCAATAGTAGTTAGAATTTTGTTTCCAAATCCTATCATAGGATAAGAGGATGTGTTAGCTAATGGGATAGTATTACCTATGGGGACACGCTCAAGTGAATTGAAGACACTATGCTACAAGGTCATATGTTTGGTTGCTCCATTATCAAAGTACCAAACATCTGAGTCTACCATAGATATATAGTGCTCATGACAAGATGGGACATAGCTAGAAATAGTAAAATGTTCCCATTCTTTGTTCTTAGCAGGATTAGCAGGTTCTACTTTAGGTGTAGAGGCCTCTACAACGTCCATTCTAGTCACTTTCTTCTTCGCTTCTTTCGCAACCAATTTAGGATAACTCTTTATGACATGATCATTTTCCTTAAAAAACTTGCAAAGTTGTTTTTGGTTTTTTTTCTTATCAGCTTTGTCTTCCTTCTTTGATTGTGTAGCATTAGCAAATTTTTTCTTACTAGTAGAGGAGCTCTATTTACCTATTCCTTTCTAACTAGCTTGCTCTACAACATGCATAATTGACATGTTCTGCCTAGATTGATCTTCCTACAAAAAAAAGGACTAACTCCTCAAATTTTAAGGCATTTTGATTGCCCTTCATCATCAATAAAAGAGTAGAAGAAAAACCTTGATATGAATCTAGAAGATTGTTAAGAACGGTCTGCACAAGTAAACTATCTAGTAAGAATTCATTAGCAAAAATTGGCTACTCATTCAAATCTTTGATCATTTCCAAGAAAGTGTCCATAGAATCTCCTTCATTCCTAGGCACACTCTCCAACTGTTTTTGTAGGTAAGTAATAGGAGACTCATTTATTTTCTAAGATTAGAGTGAATATGAGGGACAATGGTATGTTTGATAGACAAGCCTATCAATGCATGTGCTTGTGCATCTCTACCAACCCAACAAAGTTGCTATGTAGTAGGTGCATGAGGAGCTATAGCATGACCATGAAATCGAACATCACCATCTTCAACACCATCTGCATCACCTTCAATGAATCTATTTGAAGGTGTAGTAGGAGGTCTTTCAATAGACTCCACAATCTTCCATAGTCCTTTTGCTACCAATACATATTACATCATATATGGCCACTATGGGTAATTAGTACCATCCAACTTATCCTCAATAGCCAGCATGCATTATACATCATTGCTTTCAACCATGGCCACTAACTAACTGGTGATCAGAAATCTATATATATATTTGGGGCAAAAGGACAAAATTTCTTGTATAATCACTAAAATAGTGCATTCGGAGGCCAAAACAGGTTCAAATCAAAAGTTTGATTCCATAGAGATTTGAAATCCTATTGGCATCTAGTATGCTCAACAACTCTCATATTTCTAGATTTGGACTCTTTTTGTATACGTGCAAGAGCTCTCTCTCTCTCTCTCCAAAGATTCTTTTTTGAATTCCCATCTACCCTTATGTATCACTTTCTCTATTTTAGCACATATGTTCTTTTGACCACATGTTCTTTATGTATCCCATCTCCACTATGTGAGAGGCACTTGATGTATTGTTGATCCCTTAGCCAAGGCCTTATGGCCACTATTTGGAATATGAAGAAGGTGTCATTTGATGTTCACTCATTGTCTTGTGTGCATGTACCCATGCCTTCACAAGATGAGGATTGGGTGTGGATAAAAATCACAAAGAGGCTCACAACATTCATTTTCCTTTTTTTTTTCTCTGCTATATAACATGCAAGCTTAGTGTTTTGCTGATCCTTTCTAGGTGTGACAGAAAGAGAGGAAAATGATGACTTTCTCTCAAGTTCATAAAAGGACCTTTCTTTACACTTTGCATCATTTTCCCCTCAACAAAGCTCGACCGATGTTTCTTATGCATACTATTGTTTTGCTATGAATTTTGGACTGAGTAATTAAGTTTCAAAAGTCTAAAATGTTGGGTGGCACATAAATCTTCTTACCTTGGATAGTCCCACTTCTCTGTGTATCTTAGATAAATGCAAGATTACTAATATGTTTCCTTTGGTAACTATAATGAACATGTTATAATTGAATAACTCACTCGTTCATGGTTGGTGTGTAACCTTAGGATGCAGTGAACTTCTTGTAATGTTTTGAACTCAACATCCATCGATCTTGAGCATGATAGGTTTGGAAGCTTTTGAGGTCATGAAGCTCATAATGCATATGTGCAATGATCTTATGTTCTCTAAGCTCACTCAAAGATTATGAATGCAAGTTAGACCTTAAAATTTTTGACATGAAGGATTCAAGGGATTAGAGTAATTTGAGATTTTTGGATGGCCCTAATCGCTTGAATTGGTCATCTCTTGAATTCTTAATTTTTTTGCTATGTACTCTCAATGTTTGATCCTCCTTTAAATTCATTTTTAAGCAGACCATGGCCAAGACAAAGAAGACAACAAGATAGTTGTACACTACTGAGGATCAAAATCATGAAGGAATTGTTCTAGAGAACCAAGGACCTGCTCTAGAGACTTTGAATTTCCAAAATAAGGATGATCCACAGAAGGCATATTCAAAGAAGAGGATAAAGTACCATGTCAAATCACTGAGGGAAATCAGAGAAGCTTAGAATTCTATGGGACTCCTCATCCCAAGACTTCCATTCATGCAAGTCATAAAAGGGATCTCTACCAACCTGTTCGATGATGAAGAAAACTTCATTCGTGAAGGTCAAATGGAAAACCCACGCTCTTATCTGCTTGCAAGAGGTAGCATAAGATTTTGCAATTGACTTCATGAATGATCCTTACTTATGTGTTGCACATTGCCACAGGGTGATACTTATGGCAAGGACTATGTTATTGTATCTAGAATTAGATATAAACTTGACAAAAAACATTATTCCTCTTGACATCAATGATCAGAAATTATTAAATATTCTTAATATTCCTCTAGTAAGAAACCCTAAGCCACCTACTATGAAAATTTGAGAGGTCCCTTCTCATGAACATTTGACAAGGAATGCAACAAAGTTTGATTAGGAGAAGAGAAAGAAGAATTCTTTGTCAGAAGAAGTTGTCCTTGAGGACATTCAAAGGTTGAGAAAAGAAAACTCAGAGATTTTAAAGAAAGTGCATGGCATGATTATTATGAATGTATCGATGCCATGGGAGGAAGACTACATGCTTGACATAAGGCATAAAGACAATAGAGTGTTCAAAGAATTCAATGTTGGAATCTCTAATAGCATAGTCAACATAGCTCTTAGGTATTGTCTACATTCCATAATATGCTCATCATTTTTTCAATAACTGAAAGCCTCCTTGATGCATCTGGTCTTGGCTTATATTGTTGGGTTCTCCTCTAGCAATGTGAAGAGATAGTCTCAAGGAAGGTTTTTATCTTGGACCCAACATGCATTCTGATATTGTTTTAGCTTTGCATTGCTACCAAGCTCTTGAAAATGCACATTGATTTGAAATATCTAGGCATTTGCAAACTGAATGAAGAGAAAATATTTGGTTACATGCAAATTCATGTTCCACTACAAAAAGACAATACATCATGTGGATGGAGAGTAATTGCCAATGCAAGAAGATTCTTAGAGCATAGATTTATAGTCCTAGTTTGAACTTATCTGATATCCAAATGCATGGGTCCTTCTGGCTAGAGAAAAATCAATTCATGCCATACTGAAAGATGCCATCTGTCCATATGATCCAGATTCTCCTCCACCACCAAGAGATAAGAAGACTGAAGATAAGAATAAAGGACCTCCTATTCACTCTCTGTGTACTTAAGTTAAGACGACTCAAGGACTTGTGCCAAAGAGACTATACCTCGTTTGCAACACAAGTGCATATAGTGGGAAATTGACACACGCTTATATGTCAATCCGATCAAACGACCTAACCAAGTGTATGAAGACATGTGCACACATGATGAAAAATGAAGTGGTTCAGCTGATATGCATGAGAAAAAACTAATCTACCTCTCAAACTCACTGAAAGACTGAAGGTGTCTGCCAAGATACTTCTTACAATAGTTTTTAGTAAATCAAGGATTTCTCCCAGCTCCGTACCCCGAATATAGTCAATAGGTACTCGCTTCGAAGCTCTCGATGAGACACATCTACTCAAAGTGATTTCACTCGATTCTGACAACTCTGCTTCACGTTATGACCAAAATGGTGAATGGTGGAAAGCACCCACACTCACGCCACAACTCCTGCAAGCTCACACACACTCTACAGTAGCTCAAAAATAGTGGGGAGGGATAGACAACAGTCCTACACACACATTCCAAGCATTACACACACATACAAGATCAAAGAGAGGATGGAAATCTGCAAGAAAGAGGCAAATTCGAAATTTTGGAGAGCTCCCTCTTCACAATGGCAAAAAAGTCCCTACAAAGAGTCACAAAGTGACTTATATACATGTGACCTAAGTTTGGTCCTTTCACACAAGAGACCGGCACTTTATTCCAAAAAAGTGAATTTCCTACTAATTTACAAGGGATATTTTACAACAAGTTGGGATTATGCAACTTAGAGGACTCCTCTAGTGCATTTACATGGTTGTGAGGGGATTATCTAAGACCTCGAAGAAGAAAAATTATGCCCATTAATTTGAAAATTTTGGGGCTCTTCTCTTGTGCTTCTTTACTCTGCAACACTCTCCCCCTCTTTGTCTCTGTCGTCCCTTGACAGGCTTTACTTCTTGTCTTCAGCTTGTTTAAGAGGTCTGAATGCATGCACCCAGCGGTCGAAGCGGCAACAAGGACTGTCAGAGAATTTGTTATTTTATCCGATGTAAGTCCTTTGCTTCTGTTTTCCCCTTGATATCCCGTACATCACAAATCTGGGTTGCTGCATTCAGTCGGGCCGCCACGCACGCCACCAGTGACTAGGAATGTGCTGTCCTTAGTCACCTCTTTCTAGCTTTTGGTCTTCTGATTTGTCCTAGTTGCACACATCTGACCCGGTTGTATTGTTCTGAGCCTGTTTACTTTGTTGATAACGCACACTGTCAGCGGAAGGATAATTACCTGCCAAATATTGTCTTGCACTTCTTCATGTATGGTTCCTGGCCCTGGTCCGTCCTTCCCATGAAATGTCCTGGTTCTGATTGATCTTTAATTCCAATTCTCAAGACTTGGATGATTCGCATTGTTGCTTGATGCGTGCCCCTGCGGGGCTTTGGGCAGAGGGTGGTTCTTCTGTATTATGATCTTCGTTCTTTATTGAGCCGTTTTCAATTTGGATCTTCTTCTTCTTCTTTTCTTGCTTGATTCCCTTCCACACGTCCCTCCTCCTGAACTCTGTCGTCCCCGACAGGCTTTTTGTGGTGACGTGTATAGGTCTGTAGGGCTGCTTGCTCTCGTTGGTTTAGCAAATTAGCGTGACATATCATAAATTCCTTCCACTGTGTTGACTTCATGCCATCCTCTGGTGCTTGTCTATGGTCCGCAAAAAAGCTTGTCTCATAAGCCACCAGACGTGCATTAAGGTTCGAAGTCATTTTAACAAAAATTTCTAAGTCTATTTCGAAGAAGCTGGTGAAAAATGCTTCTTCAAATGTCTGCATGTATGTGGACGGAAAAAACATAAGTCGAGAATAGTACGCCATAAGTGTTAAGCGGCTCAGAATAGTAGATAGATAAAAAATAAGTGCTTCAGAGCCTTGTGTAATTCCGATGAAATTCAAAAAAGTATATTTTGCATGTTGGAAGAATTTAATTATAGTGAGCAGCATACTGAATATCTTATTTGTCATTTTAACTGCTAAGTCGGGGACTCTAGCGTATTGGGCAATCCAAAATTCCATTGTTTTTACCATATATTCTTCCGTTGGTAGGTAATTATGAGGCGGACTAGGTAACAATGGGTAATTCAGCCATTGATTATTGATGCTTCCCTGGCGCTGTCCTTCCCAAAATTGCAACCAGGAGCGTCTGCGGGGTACTGGGCAAAAAGATGGGTTTACTTGAAGCACATATGGTGATGCTTCCCACTGTACCCGCAGTGTAGGATTCTTTTCCAAAAGCTTCCTCCTCCAGATAGGATCAGCCCTCTCGAACTCCTCTTGAGTGTAATTTAAAGTATCCTTGTTGAACTGGAGGTTGTTGTCAGGTTCTTTATTTGTCTTCGTCTTTATATATTGTCGTGTTTGTTCTTTAAGTAGTCCATAGGGTACACTGAATGGCTTCAAAATTTGGTCCAAGTTTTTGCTCTCTATTTTAGCTTCCTTCATGATTCGTATAATTTGATCTTCAAATTCCGCAGTAACTGGGACACCAGTAGTGCCCTTTTTGGTCGGCTCAGTTCTGCAATGTCCTGAGTATTATGTTCAATGTGTACCTCCTGTTCCTCCCTTATCGGTGAATGATGTGAGGGGGGAGAGAGAGGACGTACCTCAGTCTCCTCAGTAGCCGCGGCAGATTGTGGAACTACAAGTGTCCCCTCATTTGTTTGGTGCGCTAATTGCTCTTGAAGCTGTTTAATCAATTCATCTTTCTGCTTTATTTCTTCAGTAGCCTGTGCAATAGTATCCTTGTGTTTGAGAAGTTCTTTCGCAACGATATCAAGATGATCTGTGTCTTCTTTACATTGCAAGAGATAACGATTCTCAACTTTTTTCCATTTAGTTCTAAGAGCTGCAGTGTCATCCATGTACCTCTTTTCCCATTCGGCAATGGTGAGTTGCTCCTTCTTGAGCTGATCTTCATACTTAGCTATCTTTGCCTCCAATTCTTTGATATCTTGTTCTGGTCTTTCTTGAACTTCCATTGGCTGATCACTGAGAAGGGCGGTCATGAGCTCCTTGTTTCGGTTCCTTAGGTTTTCTGCTTCCTCCATGTATACCTTGATCTGTGATTCCAGTATTTTGCTCCTGGCATTCATTCGTGCTTTCTCAGCCTCGTTAGCTTCATGTCTCTTTGTGAATTCCTGAATTTGTTCTTTCAATCTTGCATTTTCCATCTCTAGAATTTTGTATTGCATTTTGACTTCTTGAACTTCATTTTCTTTCCTTAAGATCTGTTCCTTTGCTGTCTTTAACTCAGTAGAAAGGTTCTTACCAATTTGTTGAAGTTCAATCTTGTCTTGCATCGCTTGATCATAATCTTCATCAGCCTCAAGCATTAATTGTTGTGTGTCGAGTGCGGTTCTGATCATGTCTTGTACGACAGGCTTGAGTTGAGCGATCTCGACATTCAACCATGTCCTTGGTATGCTCGAGGCTTCGCCGGTTTGCACATCTTTTCCCTGCTCCACATGGATGGTTTCATTGTGTGGTTGTCTAATTTGTAGGTGTACTTTTGGTTCGTTTTCTTCTTTATCCAAATCAATAGCTTTTGTGGCACTCCCTTGAAAAGTGACATCCATGGGGGAGGGTTCTGCCACGACCCTTATTGGTGTGAAGGGTTCTTCTTCTTTGAATGTCTTTTCTTGAGGTTCTTTCTTTGGCATCTTTATGGATATCTCGCGCAGGGGTGATGCCTCCTTGATATGAATAGTGGAAGTCTCATTAATTTTTATTACATGCGTATCTTCTTTGTTGGCGACTATGCCTTTGGTGTTGAGCTCTTGGTGGGTAGAGTTGTTATCCCCTTTTATGTCCTCTTCTTCATTGTAATTTACTGCATTTAATTCCACCCATTGTCCATCATCCTTTGATTCATTTTGAATATCCACATTCAATAATGAAGTGTCGGGTTCTTCTTGTGCATCCGAGGATGAGCTTGAATTGTCCAACCCTAATTCTCTATAGCGATGGACTTTGGTGAGGTTCCTTTTGGCCTCTATCTCTTGTTGAGTTTGCTGATAATGATGCCCTTGCACCGGTAAATTGACTTGCCCTTCTGTATATTGGTGCATTTCTTCCAAGGCCCTACTTAAGTCTTCCACTGTAATTGGTCTTTGCTCTTCAATTGTTGTCTTCGGAAGTAAGTGTGTCCTTTTGGTGGCTGGAACTTCCTCTTCTGCTTGCTTGACTTCCCTGAGTCCCTTCGTGCCTCTCATTCTGGGTTGAGAGCTAGTTTCTGCCTCTTCCACAATCTTGGCTCCTCTTTTCTTTTTAAGAACAGTGGCAACTTTGGCATACTTTGCCAAGGCAGTTGATGATGGCATTTCCTGCATGTGCTCTCGAATACCTAAAGCGTGGTAAATCAATACTGTCAGAGCCACGCTGCCATTGAGGAACTTCTTATTATTCCATTGCTTTTTTGCTTCTAATAACCTTTCTTGGTTGTAAGGAGTCAGATTAATCTGATTGCCAATCTGCTTGATGGCGTGTGAGAGCAATTGAACAATAATCTTTTGAGGGGCCGTGTACCGATGCATATTCGAGAAGCAAAAGTGCTGGTGAATAAGCCTTACTTCCTCTTCTATGTCCAACCTGTTAATATCCGTGAATGTTCTGGTCTTTGCGCCACGACTCTCTTCTTTGACCACTGTAGTTCCATCCTTTTCCCATCCAAAGGCTTCTTTAATCAAGTCATGCGTAAATTGGATGACTACCCATTCACCTATTTTATCCATCAGTCTAGCCTCAGGCACCAATGGATCATGCAGTGCTGGCTGTAAGGTATTCATGACTTGAGTGCATCTTTGGAAGTCGGGCTTATAGATCGGCAATTCAAAATATTTGTGTATGCCCGCTCTCTTCATGGTGTCTATCGTAGACGGGAGTCCATGTAGTACTCGGAAATCTTGGGACATGATCGGAAATTGATGATCTGTATCCATGATTTTGATAGTCGCTAGGAAGAGATACTCCCCAGCCGGTTGATCTTCTCGAAACTAGTGTCCCTTTGCCTTGGTGATACTCTGGAGGGGAAATTCCAATACTTCCTCTTGTACTGTTGCTTCAGAATCTTCAGAAGCCATCTGCACTTGTAAGGAAAAGTGCATTAGCTTCAAAGTAGAGTATAGAAACTGTGTAGCACATTGCAGTGATTTGTTATCGTTCCATCACTCCGTTTCCCATGGTTCTGTAGGTGAGATCTCTTACCACATTTCTTTATCTCTTATTCTGAAAGAAAAGAGGCATTAGTATAGCTGAAGCATTTATTTATGTACATAGTATGTCCATTCCTAATAGAGTTGAAGCTATGATCTAATCTCCATTGGAGAATGTGCATCATTAATTTTATCAGGTACATCATGTGCCAAATGCGTGGCCTTGTAATGTGGCCCTACTATGCATACTTTAGGTGCATCTGATACTGCATGAGTGCAATTGGTGTATCCATTGTCTCGATGGTACACTCCTTGCAGTCGCTTGGGTTTCCAAATCCATTTCGTGGGCGCTTGGGTAGGTCTTTTTCTTTCTTTGATTTCTCGGGCTTCATATGTTTTCTTTGTTTCCTTCAATTTCCTAGTGATAGAGGTGTTTCTCTTCCTGTTTCTGGGACGAATCTGTTTTGGCTTTGTCATTAGCCTATTCTGATGTAATGCACCCTCCTGAGTGCTCATCTCTAGTTTGGCTGCCTGTATCATCTTCTTGGGAATCCATATTTTCTGTCGTGCTTTCTGAGCTTCAATCAAAGGCTTGGGGAACCATATTTGCAAGAGTCCTTTTGGTTGGGACTTTAGTGAAACGGACTTTTTGATTTCCCTTTTCTCCTTATGAGTTGATGCTGACGTCTTCTCTTTCTCCACTTGATCCTTGCGTACCCATTTGTATTTGACCGTTCCGTGACGTAAGTATCTGAGTGTTGGATTCCATATTGGTGGTCCTTTGTCTGGGCGAGAAGCAGCAATGAGAGTTGGTTTCCTTATTGTCTGGCTATTCTTCAATTGAATGGAGTGATTTCCCTTCTTCTTTGGAGATTTGAGGGTTTGAAATTTCTACTTCTTCTAGCTTGGTTTTTGAGGTGGTGGGACTGGGATCATGTTTCAGTAGTTTTTCTTTGCATCTCCCTGAACTCTCGATGGCCTTGGTTGGAGTAAGTGCTTCTCTTCTAATAGACTGAATATCTCCTTGTGCCCTATCTTCGCGGAAATATAGCCTTGAGCTAGGTAGATGCTTACTTCATTCTCAATGATCCAATCCTGTCCTAGGATCAAATCTTCTATTAAATCTTCATCTCTGCACACTAAAACTCTTTGTTCCATGGAAGAATTTCCTAGGTGGAGGGATACTATCGTTGTTCCAATGCATTCTAGGGTTTGACCTCCAATTCCTCTCAATTGGGCTTTTGTGGGACTCATCATCATTTGCAGATCTTTTATGATCGTATTACGTATGCAACTAAGCCCCGCCCCTGAGTCTATCAATGCATCTATCAGTTTGTACCCTGTCTTGCCGATTCCTAGGTTTAAATAAGGCTGTGACATATAGGAAGTTGTTCTGTTAGATTTATGGACTTGATAATTAGCCATAGGTACCGGCTCTTCTCCTTGGAGACACCGTTCATCTCTTTGCCTAATCCATTATTTCCTTTTCCTGATGCATTCTAGGGCTTCTTGTCGAGCCTCCTCTCTAATCCGTTCTTCCTCTTTCTTCCTATTTTGAGCACCTACTAACCGTGCTAGCATTTGATCCGTCAATGGCTCCATGAACCGCTTAACTCTGCATCCACTTATGTAGTTAGGAAGAATGTCTCCATCTAGAGTGGATAGATTAACTGCTCCACTAGTAGAGATCCTATTGATGATCAGAGGTCCATATCCGCGTTTTTGTGACTTCTTGGCATGTTGCTTTAAGGTGTACACCAAGACTAAGTCTCCCTCTTTAAGTCCTTTGTCTTTTATATGTGCATCATAATATGCCTTTTGTCTTCTCTTGGATGCATAGATTCCTGCCACTGCTTGTAACCTAGTTTCATGTAACTTCTCGATTTGGTCGAGTTGTTGGGATAACTCATGTCCGTTCCATTCATACTGTTGGGCTACTCTCAATGTTGGGATTAAAAAATCAATTGGCAAAATTGCATTCTGCCCGTACACTAAATTGAATGGGGTAGTTCCAATGGCAGTCTTGTATGCTACTCGGAAGGCCCAAATTGCGTGATGCAATTGTTTGTCCCAATCAGACCTCCCATTATTGACAATCTTTGTCAATACTGTACATAGTACCTTGTTGGAACTTTCCGCTTGACCATTGGCTTGGGGATGGTATGGGGCTGATTTTTTGTGAAACACTAAAAACTCATTCATTAGCGACTCTATTACTTCATTAAGAAAGTGCGTTCCTCGGTCACTCACAATCTCAATTGGTAATCCAAAACCGGTGAATATATGCTCAAAAAGGAATTTAACAGTGGTTTGAGCGTCGTTCTTTCTCGTAGCTTTTGCTTCTACCCATTTGGTCAAGTAATTTGTGGCTAGTATGATGTACTCAGCATGTGATCCTTTGGCTGGTGGTTTGATGGGTCCTATGAAGTCAATACCCCATTTGGAGAATGCTCTCGCACACAACATAGGTCTTAATGGCATGTCATCTCTCCGAATTGGGTATTTAGCCCTTTGGCACGTTTCACAGCTTCGTACATACGTCTCCGCATCAATGTGTAAAGTTGGCCACCACAAGCCGGCGAAGAGGATCATTTTGACAGTTCTCTCAGCTGAAAAATGACCTCTTGTAGCACTTGCATGTGCCATCTCTAATATGGGTAGATATTCTCCTTCATGCACGCATAATCGCAATTGGCTGTCTTTTCCCATAAGTACGTAATCCTTCACCTACATGTGCCTCGCAAATGTTTTCCCATAAGTACGTAATCCTTGCTCATTTCTTCTAGGGATCGTTTTCTTGTTAAGCTAATTCCTTTCCCATGCTCTCTGCTCTTCAGGAATTTACCCAATGTTTTACTCCAATTGGGTGCTATGGTGGAGAAAGGTATGGACATATGATCCTCTGGGATTGTCTCCTGGCATTCTGCACAATTACTTACATACTCATGGACATCCTTGGGTATGTCAGGCCAGTACACTCCTAATCTTTTTAATTCTCAGATGGTTCCTTGAATCCCTTGATGTGTTCTCCATTTGTTCACATGTGCTTGTTTGATTAGCTGCTTTTGTTCATCCTCCTCGACACATCTTAGCAAGATTCCATTGGGTTCCTTATAGTACACGCTCCCAGCAATAATGTGCAAATTTCTTGATTGGAGAATTTCTTTTTTGCTATCCTTGTTGATTGAGTGTTGTGGGCCATGGGTGAGTATAGGAATTAGTTTCTCTGCCCACCTTCGGCAAACTTCCAGATTAAACAAATAAGTGTCAAGTAGATCATCGGGTACTCCACTTGGCGGTTCACCGTGGGTTAACCTAGAAAGGTGGTCTGCTCTTACATGCGTATTTCCTGTTTTTACTACCACTTCAAAGTCGAACTCCAATAATAGTAAGAACCATCTTACTAATCTTCCCGTGTTACAAGCTATATTGACTAAGTACAGTAAAGCCTGATGGTCTATAAGAACTTGAATTTGTTGGCTAAAAGATAGTGTCTAAATTTCTTCACTGCGTAGACCATTCCTAATCCTTCTCCTTCAGTAGTGGTATAATTCCTTTCAGCTTGATTCAGTTGTCTACTCGCATAGGCAATTGGATGATCTAGCTTCCCTTCATCAGCTGGTTGGGCTAAGATACATCCTATTGCATAATTAGAGGCATCAACATGAATGTGAAAAGGCTTGTTCCAATTTGGCGTTTTCAGAATTGGGGTTGTGCTAACTCTCTTTTTTAACTCATTGAACGCTTTCTCGCACTCTTTTGTCCAAGTGAATTGAGTTAAGAGACCATAAAGGGGTTTGGCTATTATGGCATACATGTGGATAAACCGACGGTAATATCCACAATGTCCCATAAATGCTTGCACTTCCTTCGCATTCTTAGGTCTTGGTAGTTCTAAGATGACCTTAATCTTGTCCTCATCCGTGGATATTCCATTTTTGGAGACTATGTGTCCTAGGATCTTTCCTTGTCTCACCATGAAGATACATTTTTCTGGGTTTAGGCAGACTCGATACTGGCGGCATTTATTAAATATTTTTCTCAACTCGGGAATATGATCTCGTCTTTGATTCGAGTATGTACATAGGTCATCTACATACACTTCCACGCTCTTTTTCAGGAATTCCTTGAAAACATGACACATCAATCGTTGGAAAGTAGCAGGTGCATTAGTGAGTCCAAAAGGCATCACCCTGAAAGCATAGACTCCCCATTCGGTCGCGAACACGGTCTTATGTTGATCCTCAGTAGCAATAGCTACTTGGTTGTATCCGGAGAATCCATTTAGGAAGCTATAGACTTCCTTTCTTGCTACCCTTTCCAATAGATGGTCCATGATGGGTAATGGGTAGCTATCACGTATGGTGGTTGCATTGACTTTTTTCAAGTTAATGCACACCCTCAATTTTCCATTTTTCTTAGGCACAACTACTAATGGCGATACCCACTCGGTGTGTTCTATCTCGTATATGAATCCTGTTGCTAATAGTTTGTCTATTTCTTCCTTAATTTTAGCAGCGTAGACCTCTTTATATGTATATGGGTGTTGTTTTGATGGTTTTGCATCTGTCGTCATTGGTAACCTATGAGAACAAATCGAAGGTTCCATGCCCTTGAGATCCTTATATGTCCATGCAAACACGTCTCGATATTCTTGGATTAGTTGTATGAGTTCCTCTTCTTCCTCTACTGATACATCTTTGCCTAGGTATGTGCATCGTTCTTCTCCGTCTTCCACTGTTACTACAATTTTTTTTGTTTGTTCTCTATTGTCGTATGCTTCTCCGTCTCTAGCCTCTTGTTTGGGCATTTGAATGGCTACCCTTCTCTCTTCTACTTCATATCTTTTGAAATGTTTAGGAACTTCAAAAAGATCTGGATCCGGTTCTGTCTTACTCATGTCTTCCGCTTGCTTTCGTACCATGGAGGAAGCTTCGATTGCTAAGATCTTTGTTGGTTCTTGTCTCTCTTTGCTTTGAATGGTGTCTAGGTAACTCTCTTCGGAGTCAAATTCTGGTTCCATTTCTATACTCTCATATTCCTCTTTCCATTCTTTTTCCAAGATTTCTGCTTCTTCTACTTCTTGAAGGACAACCATATATAGATTTACATCATAGCCTTCCTCATCTATGCACTCATTCATTCTCAAGACTTCCTCATTCGCGCACACATCTAAGGTTGCTAAGATTTCCATCCATCCATGCGGTTCAAAGGTTTCATCCGGAAAGATTTGAGGCATGTACCTTGGGTCCTCTACTGGTCGGTAGTTAGGATGTCCTATAGGCCACATTTTTCCTTTACTGTCCTCTTTCTTGGCTTCTTTGCACATCCATAATTGAGCGTCCTCGTGCATCCATGATTGATCACTCGATCCAACACTATGAATGGATAGGTCATCTTCCTCCTTGTGTATGGGATTCCATTGTAGTGCAGGGACATCTCTGTAGGAAAAGGTGTGCAAGTTTATCTTGGTTGTATTTTCTTGATGTTGTAGGTACAATGAATCTCTTCCCCAGTCTTGCACTACCCGCATTTGTCTCATAAAGGGTCGTCCTAATATCATCTCGTAATTATTAGCCTTTTCGAATTTACAAATGGCTAGTGTGCTCAAATTCAACTCCACAGGTCATTAATTTGATTCTTTCCAGTATTCCTAGGGGTTTCTCCACATGACCATCTGCTAATTGGAGCTTCATGCGTGTGGGTTGTAAGGAAGGTTTTCCCCATTTCTCCCAAATCTCCTTGGTAGCAATTCCTACCCCGGCTCCCGTGTCTAGGATAGCCTTGGTCATGTACCCATTGTAAGTGATAGGTAGACACGTATTACCTTCGTCTCCTTCACTAAACTCTCCCACTTTATCAACTGGGATTTGTATTTTAGAAGTGTTTTCTTTTCCCCTTCCTTCCTTTTCTTCCTTCTCTGGCTCTAATTCTAATTGACTCGCTAATTGTCTCCATAATTGTGGCTTAAGTTGAAGTAACTCTTCCATAGTCAATTTGCATTGTACTTTTGTTTTCTTTAGTTCCGTTAGATTGTGTGAACTCTTTTCTGAGTTTCCTTTTCCTTTTCCATGTACTGTTGGTGCTCGTAGTATTATAGAATCCTTTTCGTATTCTCCCATGTAATTGGGTAAGGTTGAAACACTCAAGGTTTCCTCTCTATTTCTATCGAGTCTTGATACTTCCTCATATACTTCCTCTAGGTTGGGATTTGGTTGATAAACTTCCACATCTATTTCCTCAAAAGGAGGCTTCGATACTCCATTTTTCTTCCATTGTTCTTCTCGGAGTCTATTCCATAATTCCTTCGGCCATTCTGCCTCTAAGTCCGGTATTATTGACACAGGTTCATCTTGAATTTTCATTTGTTCACCTTTGTCATCCTTCCTTCTAAGTTCTTTACCTTTGGACTTGACACATTCTTCATATTGATCATCTGCTATCCTTGTCTTTGGCAGAGCTGGGATAGCCTTTTCTAGGGTTGCTTGTGCCACCTCTATAGGCTTTCTACATATTGCTAGTCTTTCTTTTTCTAATTCCCCTTGTGGGTAAAGTTTTTCATGTTGCTCTACATTCGGACCCATCTTAATTCTCGCTTGGTAAGCTTTTAGCCACATGTCTAAGTCGTCTGGTTTTGGGTCAGCTAGAATTGATCCTGGTTTCTCTATCTCTTGGATAAGTGCTGGCATAGAAATCTCCTCCCGAATCCTTTGTTCTTGATGCTCATTCTTGTTTCGGATTTGTTTTTTATTGTTTTTTTACTCTCATTTTTTACCCATTTATCTTTGAGTTTCTATCTTCTTTCCTTCCATTTTTGTGCTTTTGTGTTCTGGGTACTTTCACGTGGGTCCTCAGAATCCTCAAATACTTGAACTTTAGGGCTTATTGTTTTATTGCTCTCTAGTTCCTGTTCTGGTTGTTTTCCTTTTTTTTGCCTTATCTGAGCTCTCGTAATGGCTTTTAATGGCACTGTATACTCCTTATCACTTCCAGACCCCTCTATTACTTCAATTACATTAATTGGTGCAATATCTTGGACTTTGGTTGGATTCTTAGGACAGTCCCTAAAGAGATGTTCCTTTCCGCAATCATTGCAATATCCTTCCCAAGTCCTAGGTGGTGGTGGATTGTAAGTTCGAGGGCACTCTCTAATAAAATGGTATCCTCCGCATCTATAACACGGTCCTCTTGGCATAGGTGGTCTAATGGTTGGTCTCATGGGTGGTTGTGCTTTAGGAGCGGTATACATTAGAGTTGCGACCTCTGTTCCATAGTTCTGGTCATAGTTTTCATATCCATAATAAGCCAAATCATAGGTTGGTTCATAATCTAACATGTTGGCTTCATATGGGTAGTAATCTCCTGGTGGCAGCTCATATCCAGGGTTAGCTGATTCCACATTGATTGTCGATGATGTTGGCACTATGGCTCTTTCCAAATTTTCTTCTGGTTGGGCATACTTCACAGGTACAACCTGTTGAGGTTGTGATAGTTGGGGTCCTAACACTGGTTGTGGTGGTGGATACAGTGCCTGTTCATATGGTCTTGGTGCTCCTGCTGGTGTTGGATAGGGATTGTATCTGGGCATCTCTCTGCCTTGCTCTCTAGGTGGATATCCATATGGTCGGTACTGTGGTGGTTGGAAAGGTCGTGCCTGCCTATTGAATGGACAATTTTCAGTGGTGTGATTAGTGTATTTTTGTTCTATGTGGCAATACAAAGCGGCTCCTTGTTGGTGTTGTCTATTGTATGGGTATGTTTGAAGTGCACTGGTCCCTCCTCTCACACACATGTGTGTGGGGTGATCTTCTCCACATAGACTACATCTTCGTAGCATAGGCACTCTTTGGGCTGGATGTTGGTAAGTTCTTTGTCCCTGGACTCCTAGTTTCTTTGCTAATAGCTCTACTAATTCTTCCATATTACTGGAGTTGGAAGTAATGGTGTTTCACGAGTCTTCTGATTTAGTGGGGCTGGGTGTGCTCTTGAGGTCCTCAGCTAGGTTATCTTCCAGATCAATGCATTCCTGAAGACATTCACTCAAGGTTTGCAACCTCTTCACGTAAACTAAGGTCCTTAGCGTTCCATTCGTGAGTCCATCCAAATCATTTTTTGTTGAGTGGGTCTCTAAGCCACTGGGCATCTATCCACATACTGATTGAATCTTCGGGTAGCTATTTTCACTGTTTCATTAGGGTTCTGTTTAAAACTGTGGATTAACGATGCAGAATTGTGTTTAATCCCCCTCTTCGTGAATTCCCCAATGAATTCTTGAAAGAATTGCTCCATGTTTCCAAATTGATTAGGGTCTAATGGCTGGAACCAAGTTAGAGCCGTTCCTGTGAGGGTGAGTCCAAAAGACTCATACTGCACAAAGAAGTCGTCTACTTGTTCTGCCCTTAGAACTTGTTTAAATTCAGCAATGTGATCGTAGGGTTCTCCCAATCCATCATAATGATTTCTTACACACTTGGCCACTTGGATAGGTCTCAGTCTTCTCATTGGTTCTGGCGGTCTAGGCATTACAGGGAAGACAGGAACTGCTGGTCTAACTGGGGGCATTCCTGGTAGTCCTCATACTGGTGGTCGTGGTCTTACTGGTGGTCGGTACTGATTACCTATCCTTGGGTGGGCCTGATTGTGTGTTTGCACACCTGGAGTCGCAAATTGTACATGGGTACGGTTTGGCACGCTTCGTTGGCTGGTTTGTCCTGACGTGGTGTGTTTTGTCTCTTGTTGATTTCCAAAGGGGTTCTGCGAAGTAGTTGCCTGATCTCTCTGAGGGAATACAGGCACACCCATGTATTTCAGTCGAGCCCTGTCCAAGGCAATAACCAACCAGTATCTTCTCTTATTTTTGTCTAGGTATGTGATTCTGTTTTCATCTTCTGGATCCTTCAGCTCATAAAATGTCATAGGGCTTTCTTCTCTGCCGGGAGCCGGTAAGTCTGTTTGAAGCAATAAGTCTGATCCATGGATCATATAGACTTCCAATAGGTAGTCGTCTTGAGGTATCAAGTCTCCTCTCAAGACTCATGTTACTTGGGATCTACCTCTAGGAGTCGTCACTAGCTCTTCAGGGTTTGGTCTTCCTGAATTTTCTGGTTCCACTAAATCTCCCCTTTCATTGATCAAATCCGGAAATTCAGTCACTATGTAGATGTGACCCATTTTGTCTATGTATGCTCCTCCCTCATACTTGACAGTAGGTCTGGGCACAATTGTGGCATCCATGGAAGTTACCATTCTAGCCACAGATCCGTTTAAGCCATCCAGGTAGATAGGGATCTCCTGGGCATTAGTGGAAACATACTGTAAGGAAGTACGGTAATCTCCTTCTACAACGGTCATGAAATTTCTACTTGGAGTGGGACCCTGCATGTCTTTTGAAGCCATGGCTATCTCCTCCTTTGAGTCACTAGAGGTATCTGAATAGACAGAGTGGTGACTGACCTGAGCGGCACTCCCTATAGAAGATATGATGCTTCTTCGGCTACTTAGCACTCTCCGTGACCTCAAGTTCATTCACCTTCCTGAAGCTCTCTAGGTCTCTAAAACTCTCCTTGAGGGGCTCTTCCAAAGCCTCAAGTTTTCCCTACAAAATGTTACAAAATTCTGGGCGATACCACTTCTAGGCGATACTGCTCTAGGCGATACCAAGCTGGCCACGAGACAATACCTGAACCCTACGCGATACGATACTTGCTGTAGCAGATGATACGATACTGAACTATTGCCACGATACGATACCAGAGTTTCCTACGATACGATACCAACAATCCTCGCGATACGATACCTGAGCACCGAGACGATATGATACTGATTCCCTCACACGATACGATACCTCAGCACTCACGATACGATACCTAACAGTCAGGCGATACGATACTGCTGCTGATCATGATACGATACCGACTTTCTTGCGATACGATACCACCAGAGTAGACGATACGATACCTGGGATTCTCACGATACGATACCAAACTACCAGACGATATGATACCACTTTTTTTGCACGATACGATACTGGAAATCATGCGATATGATACCAGATTGCTCATGCGATACGATACTACTTGCAAGGGCCGATACGAGACCAACTTGGTATCGCGATATGACTCCTGAAGATTGAGAAGATATGATACTGAGGTGGGGCACGATACGATACCACTGCTAGTGGCGATACGATACCACCGAACAACACGATACGATACAGGGACGGTATCGCGATACCACCCAGAGAAGAGGACGATACGATACTCAAAGTGGAGCACGATACGATACCACTTTTGGCAAAGTGAGATCACGATACCAACCCAGACGATACGATACCACAAGTGGTATCGCGATACCAAGGCTGGTGACCAGCGATATGATACTTCGGCGAGTATCGCGATACAAGGGAATTTTTGGTATCACGATACCAAAAACTCAACCGATCGCGATACTCAAGCCAAAATATCTCAAAAGTCCAAAATTTTTGCACCCCCTTGCTCTTCTCTCACCCCTCTTCAGTCCCAACACACTGTCTCTTTCAAGAGAGCTCAAAAAACAAACTCTTTTCCCCCTCGCAATACTGAATGTGCACTTAATCACGCGTTTGTGTACTTTTAGTGTGTTTTCGTCAAAGAAACTTTGTGGAATCTTACCTTTGAGCTGTCTAGCTTGCACCTTGAGCTTAAAATCTAGCTTTGATGGCCTGAAACGCACGATACCTCACACGCGATACCGGTCGCTGCTCGTCCATAATACTGCTTTTCAGAACAATAGAGAAATGAACTAAGTTTTTTGGTTTTTATACTTTTGGTGACTGACACTGAACTACACTAACTTGGCAAATGTTTTGAGATTTTCTTGGGCTTGTGCTACTCCTACTTCACTCCTCTCTTTCTCTCCTCTCCTTCTACCCTAACCCTAACTTCTCTTACTCTCCCTTCCTACTAACCCTAAACCTAAAAACTCATTACACACACCTCCGGGATGTGAAATAACAAGTGCTAAGGTGATTGACTACTTGGCACGGAACGAGTTCACTTCTACAAGTATGATTTCCTCACACTCGATCTATAACCATCACGAAAGCACCTTGGCTGAGTGTTCCCCGGCAACGGGACCAACAACGTGTGTACTTAAGTCAAGAAGACGACTCAAGGACTTGTGCCAAAGAGACTATACCTCGTTTGCAACACAAGTGCATATAGTGGGAAATTGACACACGCTTATATGTCAATCCGATCAAACGACCTAACCAAGTGTATGAAGACATGTGCACACATGATGAAAAATCAAGTGGTTTAGCTGGTATGCATGAGAAAAAACTAATCTACCTCTCAAACTCACTGAAAGACTGAAGGTGTCTGCCGAGATACCTCTTACAATAGTTTTCAGTAAATCAAGGATTTCTCCCAGCTCCGAACCCCGAATATAGTCAATAGGGTACTCGTTTCGAAGCTCTCAACGAGACGCATCTACTGGAAGTGGCACTCGATTCTGACAACCCTGCTTCAAGTTATGACCAAAATGGTGAATGGCGGGAAGCACCCACACTCACGCCACAACTCCTACAAGCTCACACACACTCTACAGTAGCTCAAAAACAGTGGGGAGGGATAGACAACAGTCCTACACACACATTCCAAGCATTACACACACATACAAGATCAAAGAGAGGATGGAAATCTGCAAGAAAGAGGCAAATTCGAAATTTTGGAGAGCTCCCTCTTCACAATGGCAAAAAAGTCCCTACAAAGAGTCACAAAGTGACTTATATACATGTGCCCTAAGTTTGGTCCTTTCACACAAGAGACCGGCACTTTATTCCAAAAAAGTGAATTTCCTACTAATTTACAAGGGATATTTTACAACAAGTTGGGATTATGCAACTTAGAGGACTCCTCTAGTGCATTTACATGGTTGTGAGGGGATTCTCTAAGACCTTGAAGAAGAAAAATTATGCCCATTAATTTGAAAATTTTGGGGCTCTTCTCTTGTGCTTCTTTACTCTGCAACACTCTCCATTGAAGCATGTCACAAAAAACAAGCACAAAGGTAAAGGCTTCGAAAAGGGGAAGCATAAAAATTAAAAGCAAGATGTATAATTTTCCATATCTATGATTACCTCTTGATAGTAAGCATTCTAGCATATGTTGCAAGATAGTTTTTGCTATGTTCTTGTAAATACTAACTTTTTATAGAAAGGAACACTTTAGAGCATTGTATGTAGAGAACTGATGCCATTCTATCTTTATCTGGAAGATATTCTTTGTAATTCATGTTTCTACATAGAAATCAATGTTTCAATGGTAGTATTTTTTTCTGAAATATCAGAAGGATTTGTGGTGTGCTTGCTATTTATGAGATCAACTTACATGCTAAGTGGTTATTTGATTATTTCTTCCCTTTTATGCTATGTCATGTTTTATTGATCTCTGAATCAAAAACTTGGGCTTGTGGAGAAAAATGGAGGACACGACCAATTCAAGTGATTAGAGAAATTGCAAAACCTTCGATGACCCTTGTCATTTGAATTGGTCATGTCCTCTAATATTGTCCATTTTTTAATATTCCTACCCTTGTGTCTCTTTATACCTTGTAAATCACTAACTAAAAAGCCACGACCAATTGAAACGAGGAGAGAAGTCTAGGAAATTCAAATGGCCCTAATCACTTGAATCGGTTGTGCCCTTTGATAAATATCAATAATCTTGAAGAGTGGTGGGCATGAACAATGCAAGTGATTAGAGCAGTGAGAGAACCTCCAATGGCCCTTATTGCTTGAATTGATCGTATCCTCCAATCTTCTCAATTTTGTGATATTCTTACTCTTAATGCTCTATTAGTTAATCACTTACATGGAGAATTTCTTTATCCTTTCACAAAAATGATGTCTTTGAGCAATAGAAAGCTTCCATAGCAGTGGATATAAACCAAAACAATGCCAATATGAATATGAAGTGTTTACATAAAAGAAAAGAGAAAAGTACTTAGCACTCAAAGTCTTTGTTTCCATTCAAAATTTTTGGTGGAAGAAAAAGGGCAAGATTGGTTTTTTTATAAAGGGTTACAGTATTCCTATCCTTAATGCTCTATTTAGCTAATCACTAATATGGAGGTTTTCTTTATCCGTTATTATCTGGGAGAAAGTCTTTGAACAATGCAAACCTTCCATAGCAATGATATAAGTCTTTGAACAATAGAAACCTTCCACAACAATGATATAAATCAAAACAATGCCAATTTTAATATGAAGAGCTTACATAAAAAAAGAGACAAAAGTATTCAACACTCAATGCCTTTGCTTCCTTTCAAAAATTTTGGTGGAAGTAAAAGGACAAGACTAGTTACATTCTTAAGGGTTGGAACTTGATCACCTTGGGTGGCAGGCAAGTAATGCAAGATAATATTTTCTGTGATCTAATGTTTACCATTGCACCATCAATTGAGAATTTGAACTGTGGTGAAACCTCATCAAGGTACTCTAGAAGCTCTCCAATATTTTTGAGTTTCCGATTTGCAGTCACAATTATTTTCTTAGGTTCAAAATCTAGATGCATCAGTAATTCTAACTCAAATTTTGGATAGTTCTCCTCTGAATCCAAGGGTATCCAGAGTCCAAGATCTTTTTTCTGCCTTCTGTAGTTATATCCTAAAACAAGATATTTTTGAGATATCTGATATGAAATTGAAAGAGAATTTGGACTAATTTTATATAAAATGATGTCTTCTAACTTTTGAACTTCTTTTCTATCCCATTGATCCCTACCTAATCAATCTTTGAAATTAAAACTTTCCTATTCATTGCAAAAATGTCTTTTCTTGTATGAAAACAAAAAATTGTTCATTGAATACAAGAAATTCCATTGCTTTAGTGGCCTTTTTAGAGCATATTTTCTAAACAGAAGTATTCTTTTGTAGGATTAAAAAAAACAAGAATGTTATATTTTTGTACATGTGAAAAGATTCTATTTATCGATTTTCTTAATCCCCCATTAACAAACAAAACTTTTTTGGGTGGTTTTTTCCCTAATGATACATACATTCGTACATACATATGTATGCACACATATATAATACACACACACACACATATATATATATATATATATATATATATATATATATATATATATATATATATATATATATATATATATATATATATATATATATATATATGTATGTGTGTCTGTATGCACGTGCATACATGGATGTGTGTTTGGGTTTATGCATATCTCTCTCTATCTCTCTCTTTCTCTCTCTCTCCTTTTATCTCTCTTATCTCGTAAGTGTCACCTATGTATTCTCATTAGAATACTATTGGAGAAATTTGTCTTTTTTTTTCTTCTATTCATGTTGTTGCAGACGTGATGCTTATTTTATCACCTCATATGCGATGCTTCGGAATACTTTTTTCATGTAAGCGTTTCCCTTTTTTTTTTTTAACAACGAGCCGTTCTCCATTTCGTTGTAGAGTTGGGTCTTCAAAAAGGGAAAAAAAAAACATAAAAAACATAAGAGCTAAAATAAAGAATTGTTTGATGCTTTCCCCACCACAATTAACTACATGCCTTTCCAATATTGAAGCTTATTTTCGAACTTAGAGATAACTCAATTTTAATGCACCTAAAGTCCAGCGAGATGAACAAAAAGAAACTTTGGGAACAATCAGTTTTCAGAAAAATCCGTGGTATTGATAGATATGAAATATTCAAATTTTCCCTTATTTGTCTCATTGCTTTCACGGTACCTATTCTTCCTTTTGTCTTTTTCACCAATGTTATGTCACTATAATGCAATTATCTATTATTTTTTTAAAGCGTGGAAATCATAATTAAGTCATAATATATGCATTCGTTTATAGTCCTTCTACATTTCCTTCCACATCAGAAAGATCATGTTTTATATTGGGACATCATAGGCAAATAAAGTACATCATAGACGAACAAAATATACAATGAGTTGTTATGCATTTTTCTAAAGAGAAAATTGAGTTGAAGCTTTGTCTTTCTGTTATGCTTGAATTATTAAAACATTAAGAGTATAAGTGAAGACAAACATAGTATCCATGGGATCCCCTCATATCTCACAAAGTACGGGTTAAACTATAAAACACAGACCTGAAGGCAATTACATGAAAGAGTGCTCGAAAGTGGCTGATTTGAACTAGGTTTAAGAATGGCCTAAAGCTTATCAAGATATCCGATCATTCAGAGATGTCCAACTCCTACTCCTGAAAGCGAAAGGCCCGAGCAACTAGCCCAACGCAAGCGAATATGATTTGCTTTATTTTTTTTTTAATGGAGGTTCGGCAAGCACCTACTCCCCGAACTTTAAGTAATTTGAAAGAACAACTGCATTTCTTTAACTTTGAAAGAACAACTGCATTTCTAATTGAACAGACTTCTAATAAACATTCATCACAGATGACTTTGAATACGTTTTCCACTCAATGATGTAACAATTTTAATGATTACTGTATTTCATGTTGACACATTTCGAGTATTTTATTACATGATCAGAATGTTCGCTTGCGGTAAGGCAATACAGATGGACTTAGATCAAAGAGGCGAGGTTGCTCCTGTAATACGCAAAGAACGCGCTAGCTGAAGAGGAGGTAAAGCACTCGATTTCCACCTCCCTTTTCAACTCTGAGGCGTCTATACTCCATTGATAAATTGCTGCATAGGAGCATCAGAGAACTACACAGTGACTTCCAGGTTGCCACCACACTAAATCAGGAATTCATATCCTGCCAACTCCCCTCCAGTACGAGAAACAGGAAAAACTTCCATGATCCCATGAGCTAGGATTCTTCTTCAGAAAGGACAGTACTCAGAGATGGTGCTTGTGTTGCCTGATGGAACTCTCTTTTTCCATCATCTCCATTGCCAAACGGATTCGAGATGCTCGTACATGGAGATCTTCCCTCTGTTTACGTGATTGGTCCAAGCAGAGCTGCATCATGTCCAGTATAACGGCGATTTCCAGATATCTGTCGCCCTTCCCCTGCAGACAAGGAAGAACGAGTCTGCCACCGTCTTCCTCCGAATTCAGAGGGACGTGGCGGTGGTTGTGCAGAGAAGAAATATCATGTGCAGGCAGCTGGGGAAGCACGCTCACATGCAGAGCGGTAGCCTCAGAATTGATCGTGGCGATGGCAGCAGTAGTAGTTCCTGCTCGGGCGACATGCTTAGCACTGTCATTGGTGAATCTCGACCTCCCACGTCCGCCAAGCTGACGTTTTCTGCCATTCCTATGCCTTCTTATTTTCATCCTCCATTTCCGTCTCCACTTTACGGGCTTCATCAGAGACTTCATAGGCGTATTATCATAGAGGCGTTCGTCCCACTTTCTCCTGCGTGCTGACTCCTCAGCAATCATCTTGAACAGGGCCCGCTGATTCTCCATTCTCTCTCTCTCTCTCTCTCTCTCTCTCTCTCTCTCTCTCTCTCAAACACACACACCCAGCGAACCACAGTCGTGATCGACTCTATCCTGTTATAAGCAGCTGGTCGATACTGTACGCTCTTAAACTAGTCCATTTCAGCTTCTTGAATCACCCTTTCGCTGCCGCGAACTGTTTGTGGAGCCCAAACATCGAGGGCCGACGCCGTTCGAGTGGTTATTCGTGTCATGGCACTGAGAAAACTCCATTTCATTCTGGACTTGGAGTCTGCAACGAGCACATTGACTTATTGCAAAATCCCTTGTTGGTCGTAGCCAATGCACATCTCCCCAGATATAACGAGCCCTTCATAGCCCCAGGCTTAAATCAAGCTACACTTTCGAGAGGCCACTCACAGTGTTGATAGACACGAGGGAGTATGCTATCATTGCCGGTCGACACTAGTCGACGACAATGCCACACCCTACACCGCTTCCCAACCAATGTCATTATAGGGCCAATTCAGATAGAGGAGCCACCAATCATCCCTCAACGTATGGCATTTCTCAACATTTATGGCACCTAAAAGAAGCTCATGATAGTTAGGGTTTTGAGGATGCAAGGACCTACAGCCAGGAGGCTTTGACTGCTAAATTCTCACACCCAAGCTCGATTCTTTTCTATAGAATTTAATTTTTTAATTCTCGCACCCAACTTTCATTCTTTTCTATACACTTTAATTTTGGGCATCACAATGTATGAGATGGAACACACAGACAACTAGATGGAACACACAGACAATGGGGAGATGAAACACACAGACAACTAGATGGAAAAACAAGGAGCTATTATGTACGACCCTCGATGTGTTCAGATAACACACCGCTAGAACATGCCCGAGACCCTTCCTTCATTTTTGAAATATAGACGCACACTTTCTCCATTGAAGTGGGGTCTATGATGCCCTCAAGTATCTCAGAATGAAGTCTCAGCTCAAAACATAGTTTTTCATGCTGAATCATCATAAAATGTGAGTAGGGGTGAGAGGAATATTTCAAAACAAAGTCTCTTATATGTTACATGATCTGGAGATATATCCAGCTATGTTCCATCACACTATTTGAATAAGTTGTGCCATATATCAGTGTAACAATGTTCTATAGAGGTGCAAGAAAAGTGCCTCCCTCCACTTGTTATTAACCCCGCCTTCACTTGACCTCTAGTACTTACATAAAAAAGTCAAGTGTGCTACTGCTAAGCTATGTTTCCTTGACTAAAAGACTATATGAATCTCTCTCTCTCTCTCTCTCTCTCTCTCTCTCTCTCTCCTCACCTTGGGATAAAAGTTGGGCATAAGGATCCCCATTGAACTTGATAGAATGGTTTGGAAGAATGTCTTCCATTAAAGTCTAGAGTATTGATTACTCAGATGGCACTAGCACCATTAGGGTGAAAAATGGCCCAAAAAGGGCCATGTAAGGATTTCAATTAGTTGTGTTTAATCTAGATTAAAGTCATCAAATCATTTAAAAAATTCCATGTAAGCTCATTTAAAATTCATGTGATAATCATGAAAATTTTGTGTGATATCGTATGCCTTGAAGTTTGTGCTCATCAGGCGTGCATCAAAAATCGAATTTTCCTCTTGTCCACGGACCTATAAAATGGGTGCTTATGATGTTTCACACTTTTTTACTCTACTTTACATAACAAGCTTGTTTCTCTCTTTCACGTCATTTTAGACACTTTCGCATCACTCTTCATAGCAGACAATGGAGAACCTCAACCCAAACACTTTCACTGAGCTTTCAACCAATCGAAA
The DNA here is from genome assembly GCA_020310875.1 of Ceratopteris richardii. Classification (NCBI taxonomy): domain Eukaryota; kingdom Viridiplantae; phylum Streptophyta; class Polypodiopsida; order Polypodiales; family Pteridaceae; genus Ceratopteris; species Ceratopteris richardii. The sequence continues at coordinate 87,776,076 of CM035428.1, read as the reverse complement.
TCATTGTGATAAGTTCCATATCAACATTGCCGTCAGTCATGAGTATGCAACGACAAGAAAGGTATTCGGAAGGGCTCATCCTTCTGAAGTGGATGGATTGTGGAGAAAGGAAAAAAACATATCAACATATGGGCAGATGGATCTGTTTATCCAATTGATCCACAAACTCGAAGGTATCCCCCTTTTCATAATCTTCATGATCTGATTAGATTTTTGGGAGATGGTGAGGATGGTTTATGAGACTATTGTTCAAGGCTTTGGGAGATTTCAAGGAATTATGTACAATACATAAGCTATTTACAAAACACACTACATTAGAGGGATTTACATATGAGGATGTTAGAAAACAAATTATCCACTTTATCTTGTTAGTTAGAATCTTTCAAAAAAATGAAAGAAACTCCCATAGGTTTGAGAATGCGATCAAAATGAGTAACACCTTTTCTAGATTTGACAAAAAAATATGGCCAAAAGAAGAAAAGTGTAAGAGATCATGTGACAAATGTGTTAGGTTTCAATATGCTGAACAATTTTGAGTGTGTACATTTCTGTAATGAAATTATGAGTCAAAATGATGTTTTAAGACTATTGAAACTGAAAGAAAATACATGCTTGAAATGCTTTGTTTTCCAAAAACTCATGATAGACATGAATTTGCTGCTAGAACCATCTTCAAATTCAGGAGATTTGTGATGGTGTTGGAGTGAGTAGGAAAGGTTATAGAGCAATTTCAAAAGTTTGTTGTGATTTTTAAAATTTAACAAAGTTAGAAGCTTTGGATTGCCTAGATCCCATCATGTAGGAAAGTTTCGGCTCTGTTTGAATAAGAAGATCACATCAATATTTGGTGAATATAAACATATTCATGGTAACATGCCTTATGAAGTAGGAAAAAAAAAGTTACATTTCACTTACAATGCATTTAACAATATATGGATAGATATAATAAGACTTCAAATATACATGGTACAATTCTATAATATAAAAGAACATGAATGTTCTGGTCTATTGAAATTTGTAATCAAACTTGATGAATCTGAATAGAAAAAACATCAAAAGATGGAGAGAATAAGCATTGCAGTGATGAACAGAGCTTTGGGCTATAGCCTTTGGAAATTGGATACTCCATCTCTCAAAGTACAATAAAAAATGGAGTCATGGTGGGTTGGCTTTACTCAAGTTCCATCTGAGAGCCATAAAACACTTAAATGGTTATTGTCATAGACAAACATTCCAAATGTTGTTCAAAGGCATCATCCAAGAGAATTTTTGAATGCCAAAGACTATAGAGACTTTAAAGTTGAGTGTCATTTGAGTGTAGACCTAAAGACACCCAAATGCATGTTTGGTATAAGTAGGGGAGAAAATTCTAAGTACCCTTGCTTGTACTGCATGCAAAGTCCAGGCACAATAGGATGGATTACTAGAGCTGAGGCTGAGGAGGCTCCTTCTAGACAAAATGTTATTCTTCATAACTACTCTATCTTCTACCATGATTTGGGATCCCATACTTCCAATAACATTGACAAATGTGCACATATGTACACTACATGCAAAGTTAGGGATCATTAACAAGTTGTTCCGTCTCCACTTGGATTATGCGTATTCTATCAAGCCTAAAACTTTTGCAAATGAGTGCATAAAAAAAATTTGAATCTCTACTTTCAAAAATGGGATTTCATGGTGGTGATGTTCATCTAAGAAAAGATCCAAAGCTTTCACAAAATACAGGTAATGTACTACAGGATGTCTCAATGGGAGGTGCAAAAGCAAGGAGATTCTTCAACAACCATGATGACAAACAACTAAATGCCATGTGGAATTGTTGGAAAAAAATTTGCGAGTTCATGATTAATGTAAAAAGCAAACCAAAAACGCAAAAAAGAGAATGGAGGGGTGGGTCAAACTAGATAATTTGTTAAAGATCATGAAGTAGTAGGTAACATCAAATAGCTATGTGACATATTTCAGAAAGGTGACCACATAGCTTATAGAAACCTTCATAGAGGCATGGAGTGCCAAAGACTATACTACTTGGTGAGTTTCAAGGATAATTTACTCAATTTATTTTTCTTTAATTGAAATAAACATATGATGAAACTCTTATGTTCTTCCAACATCTTCTTCTTGTGCATGGTGCATTCTTTGCAGAAAAAGACACACTTGCCATATGGAACACCCAAGGCATGGAAAAATCTCATTATCAAGCAAGGACAAGCTTCTTTAGGTACACAAGGAAAGGAGGAAAAGTAACAAAAAGTAATTCCTTCAAAGAGCTTTTTGATTGGTTCTTTAGAAGAAAATTACAAAGGAGATCATGCCAAATATTGTGATTAAAAGATTAGGACTATCACTAGAAAAAAACATCATGGATCAATGTGACAAAATGAAAAATATTAAATTCCAAAGGAAGCCTTAATACTTGCAATGTCCAAAGGAAGCCTTAATACATGCAATGTCCTCAAGGAGAATAGTGCAAAATCTAGCTCTTCACTATAGTGCTTATGAATAACACGAAATAATTCTAGATTCAATTTTGGAAGATAGTGAATCACTGAATCAATATCCACCTTTTTCTTTCACTACAACATATGAGAGGCATACGGATGCTGCCTATACCGACAGTCACTCTCGACATCGGTATAAATGTTGGAAAAGTCCACTTAAACATATCGACTGTCAAGTGACCGTCATTATGACCGTTTAAAACGGATCGTCGGGATGTCTCATGACCGTCAGTATAAGCGTCCGTATACCCATTAGTATAAGCGTCAGTATGAGCATCGGTAATTTACTAAAAATTACCGATGCCCATACTCGTGCCCATGCTGATGGGTACACCGAGGCGTTGTTTTAAACATACCACGAATCCGAGAGCAAAACTCAACATTTTGCACGTGTTTTACACTGAGTACTGCTTGCTTCTGTTGAACTTGCACATGTGAACCAAATTGTGACCTGCATTGTCTTGTGCACACACACACACACATAGAAATCTCTCTATCTACATACACACACTCTCTCTCTGTTTAGATCTCACATCTTGGTAAGTGATGTGCGCACTCTTAGCCTTTGTCTTTCTCTATGCTTTATGTTTTATAATTTTTCTTCTCTTTGATTTTGCAGAAGTTTTAAGGCATCAATTCTTTGGAATTTGACGATAGACGACATACATTACGCTTTGAAGACAATGATCCAAAAGAGGGACATACCTGTAAGTGATTGATTTATCCTCTATTGATAGAGAGAGAGAGAGAAAGAGAGAGATGAGCGAGAGAGAGATAGAGAGACAGAGAGAGAAAGAGAGAGAGATGAGAGAGAGATAGAGAGAGAAAGAGAGAGAGAGAAAGAGAGAGAGAGAGAGAGATAAAGCGAGGGGGAAGAGAGAGAGAGAGAGAGAGAGAGAGAGAGAGAGTAGAGAGAGAGATAAAGAGAGGTGAAAGAGAGGAAGATAGAGCATACATATACACACATACATACACACACACACATCTATTTGGGCATAAATCTAGCTTTCTTGGCAAAGGAGATATCCTTTTGCACTTTCTAGTGATTTTTGCCTTATCCAATGGATTCTTTCCAAAGATGTGTGGATGGATATAGGCTTTTCCATAAATAATAGGCTCCTTTCGATTGACCACACCCATGAAGCTCTCCCACTCATCCCTCAGAAAGGTTTTAGTTTTCTACAAAAGTACTTCAACATCTATTTTGGGATTGAATATCCTCATTGCATATGGAAAATGATCCACTGTTAAACCCTCTTGAACCATGAAACCTAGTAGTTTCTCAGATGAAGAAACACTTAGGATCACATTCTTTTCCTCCATCTCAGCTCTAGTTATTCTAGTGTGCCCTAGTGGAGAACATGACCGATGCAAGCGAAATAAGCTAGTCAAAGCCGATCAAACACCTGTAATCGCTTGTATCGATCGTATCGAGTATGAAGCACAAGTATGCAGGGTGATGAAGAGAGAAATTCTATGAATGTTGAAAATGTGAAATGGTGAAGGGGATTGGTATTTATAGTCAAGGGGGATTGGTAACGGTCACATGATGTGGACCAATTAAGAAGTGCCATGTGGCAAATGATGTTGGGAATTGCAATGGCTAGATGATGTGGCCCACTCAAATGATGCCATGTGACATTGCACGTTGGGATTTGCAATGGCTACGTGATGTGGACCAATCACACGTTGCCACATATCACCAACAATCATCTCATTCCACATACCTATTTAAGCTCCCCTATCCACTTTTTTTCATTTTTTTGTGAACTTTTTGCTAGCACCAACTTGCCATTGCCTTTGAGATTTTTTCGTGCTTTTCAAATCTTTCCATAGACCACATTTTGTGTGAGGTATGATGGATCACAAGAGCTTGTACACGACTGATCCAAGCAGTTAGGGGCATCGGGAAGTTCTGGAGGCCCCTAATCGCTTGGATTGATTGTCAAAATCAACCATTTTACAACACTATCGATACAAGTAATTAGGGACATCCAAGGATTTTTGGATGAGCCTAATGGCTTGCATCGGTCGTGTTTCTTGAGTGCTTTGTGAAAGGGTTTTTACATTGGTTTTTTGCTTTTCAAATTTCTTCCTTTATTAATCATTTTTAACATGACTGATACAAGGACATTTGGGGATTTTCGGATGACCCTAATCGCTTGCATCGGTTGTGTTTCTTGAGTGCTTTGTGAAAGGTTTTTACATTAGTCTTTTTGCTTTTTAAATTTCTTCCATAATCAACATTTTACAACACGATCAATACAAGCGATCAGGGACATGTGGGAATTTTTGGATGACTCTTATCACTTGCATCGATTGTGTTTCATGAGTGCTTTGTGAAAGCTTTTTTACATTAGTTTTTTTTCTTTTTAAAGTTTTTCCAAGCTGTATACTCTCTTTTTATGTAGCTTATGGCTAGGACAAAGAAGACAACAAGGAAGTTGTACCCTCAGGATCAAGAGCAAAATGGCTAAAATCTTCAAGATGAAAAGGGACCTTCTCCCTGGACAACTATTCAGGGCCTTAATGCATCAAAAAATTCTTTAAAAAAAAAAGGGTCGATTACCATGTTACGTCTTTGAGGGAGATAAGAAGGGCTCAAAAGCCTGTGGGACTCTTGATCCCCAGACTTCCTTTCATGAGAGTTTTCAAGCAAATATCCACGAATCTCTGTTCCATGATGAAGACCACATCCTTTGTAAATGTGAAGTGGCAAATGCAATCTCTTCTGTGCTTGCAGGAAGTTGCAGAAGACTTTGCAATTGACTTCATGAATGACGCTTACTTGTGTGCAACTCATTGTCACAGGGTGACATTGATGGAAAATGATTATGTGATTGTATGAAGGCTTAGATATAAGTTTGATACATCTATTGTGCCTACTAAGAACCATGATCAAAAGTTCTTTGATATTCTCAATATACCTCCATCACGAGCAAATAAGTCATCAGTTGTAATGGAAGAGCTCCATCCTCAGGTCCCTCATGATCATGAAACAAGAAATGCAGAAAATTGTGAGGAGGAGAAGAAAAACCAGGGTTTGTTGTTAGAGGAAAATGTTATCCTGAACCAGATTCAAAAGCTACAAAAGGAAAATAAAGAACTTCTGAAAAAAGGAGATGGGCAGGTGATAGTAAATGCTGCAATGCCATGGCAAGAGGAATTTATGCTTGATATAAGACCAGAAGACAACAAAATGCTGGGAGAGTTCAATGTTGAAATATCTGATAGTGTCGTCAATATTGCACTCAGGTATTATCTACAGGCCATAAAATGCTCATGTTTTCCTTAATTTGGTATTTCTTATATTGAATTTATATTCTTCAATTCTAGGCTCCTTCTGAAACAATGTGAGGAAGCAATTTCAAGAAAAGTTTTCATCATAGATCCTCTTGTGACTCAGTGCTTTTTGCACAAGCAGGTAGATGTGAAATTCTTTCTAAAGAATTTTTATAGAAGGGGTAGAATATATTATCTACCCCTATATTGAAAAGTAAGTATTCATCTTCATTTTGAAATAAGTAACATTATTTTCAATAGAGAAGTTATTTTTACATGCCATTCATTGTCAAGGGCCACTGGAGTCTTGTTACCATTGACTTCAATGAATATCAAGAACTTTTCATGAATTCCCTCCAATCACAACATGGAAAGTGTAAGCCTTGCCTTACATTTTGTTGTATTCTATTTTAAAGCCTTGCCATCATTTTGAATTCAAGTTTACCTTGCAACCGAATGAAAAAAAAAGGTTTGGATACATCCAAATACATGTGCCATTACAGAAAGACAACACCTCATGTGGCTGGAGAGTGATTGCAAATGTAGTAAGGTTCTTGGAAAGAAGGTTTTACAATCCTGAGTTAAACTTGTCAGACTATCCAGATGCATGGGTCATCTTGATCAGGGAGAGAGCAATAAATTCCATTATGAAACATGCAATATGCCCTTATGATCCAGACTCACCTCCACCACCACCACCAGATAACAAAAAGTCTAAAAAGAAGAAGAAAGGGTTTCCTGTTTACTCCCAATTGAAGCATGGGACAAAGAATAAGAGTAGAGGTGAGGTCTCCAAAAAGGGCCACAAGTAGCACAAAGGTCAGGGCTCCAAAAAGGACACAAAAGAAGTGTGAAACATTATATTTTTTGAATGTAAGATTGTAATCTAATGTGTAACCAACATATATTCGAAGATTTATTTATGTACAAATTGTATGTAATTATGCTAGTCTTCATCTAGAAGATGGTCATTGTAACTATATTTATATGCGTTGAGTAATATAATGTTGAATTGATCCTCTTGAGAACTAAGAAAAAGTTACTTCATTGCATGGTTCACGCATCATCAAAATGTTTTTTTTTTGTGCTTTTGCTTAATTCTTGTTGAAAAGTTAAATGTGAGGAGGATAGAGAAGGTTTTATGACACGACCGATACAAGAGATACGGGCAATCAGAGAATTTTGGATGGCATGTATCACTTGTATTGGTCATGTCATTTTCCATTTTGTCATACCATTCTCTCAAGGCAACTATGCATAAGATGAGTTCACATGGGAACTGGTATTGCTCATCAGTCAAAGCTTAATGATAAATTCACATTTTGAAGCATGTTTGGGTAGTTTGTAATACATGACCGATTCAAGCGATAATGATGATCCAAGAAGCTCGGATTGCCCTTGTCGCTTGAATCGGTCGTTTTCTCTAATCTCTCCTACATTGTAATATGACTAAACTTCATGCTCTAGACATTTTGAATATCACTTGACTTGGAATTTGCACCAAGCTATCCACTCTCTTTAACATTCCTAGCTAGCTAGCTAGATAGATAGATATATAGATAGATAGAGAGAGACTAGATAGATAGATAGATAGATAGATAGATAGTTCTCATGCATACCTTGAGGCAAGACAAGCCTGGAGAATTTCTAATGTGCACCTTGGATAGACTCAAATACTTAAATTGAAACTAGTTATTGAAAAGTAAAAGTATTGTTCATCTAGAATTTACTCATATGCAAGTTTGTGTATAATCATTACACCATTGAAACCTCATCAGAATGTTGAAATTAAGCCAAAAAATGCGAATATGAATATAGTCCATAGAAATCCATAATTGAAGTGATGTAATGAGTCACATTCTTCATTACCATCCTGCAAACAAAAATCAATGGAAGTATGGAAAAAGGTTCTGAAAAGGGAGATATATTATGTAAGAATTTCTCGGTTTATATTCTTGAATCACCCAGAATTTAGTCATGCAAGTTCCTGTATAATCATTGCACAATAGAAGAAACCTCATCAGAATCTTGACATTAAAAAAAAAAATGCCAATATGAATATATTCCATAAAAAGACATAATTGAAGTGATGTAATCAATCACATTCTTAGTCACCATCCTACAAAGAAAAATCAATGGAAGTATGAAAAAAAGCTTCTTAAAGAAGGAGATATATTGTATAAGAATGTCTTGGCTTCTATTCAATAAACTTTTTTTAGACTTGTTACAATCTTATGAGTTACAACTTGATCACCCTGGGTGGCAGGCAAGTTATACAAGATAATGTTTTCTCTGATCTAATGTTAACTATTGCATCATCAATTGAGAATCTGAACTGTGATGATACCTCATCAAGGTATTCTAGGAGCTCCCTTACATTTATGAGTTTCCAATTTGTAGTGACAATTATTTTCCTAGATTGAAAATCTGGATGAATTAGTACTTCTAACTCAAATCTTGGATAGCTCTCCTCTGAGTCCAAGGCTATGATCCAGAGTCCAAACTTTCATGTTCACCTTCTGTAGTCATATCCTAAAACCAGAGATTGTCAAGATATTTGATATGAGATTGAAAGAGAATTCGGACTAACTTTACATAAGATGATGTCACCTAGATTTTGAACTTCTTTGCTATCCCATTCCCTACCTAAAACATCATCAATCTCTGAAATATAAACTCTCCTATTCAACCACATTGATTTTGTTTTCTGTAATAACATATTTTTAAAGCATGCTAGAAAAACATGAATAGGCAAAAAACATTGAATCTTTATCCTTCTCGAAACTTGGCTTGTTGACATTGCCTTTTGGATGTCAAATTTCATTTTGCATAGAAAACTTGAAACTATTGAATGATGAGGAGCATCCCAATCTAATGAAGAGATGCAATGAGCAGGAACATGTACAAGATTTCCATAAGAGCTCCTCTCTAATGGCACTTGATAATATGCAAAATGGACAAATAACTCTATGCTATTGAAAAATTGAACAGATTTGTCTACATACATAAGTTTTGCATATTCCTTATGAAGAACTCTAAATGTTCCTATTAAACATTCAACAGGTTGCCACTCCGCAATAGTGGAAGGAAAAATATCTGCAATACAAAAAAATATATGTTGTTATAAAAAAACAACTCAAATGATAGAAGATCATTGTAAAACCTCACTTACAATATGAAGGGAATTGCAGATGATTTTCTAGAACAAGATCCTTAGCGTTGTACACATGTTGCACTCTTGCAAACCAACCGCATCTCTTCAATTTGAAACTAAGAATACCCCTCCAATGGTTTCTTGGGTTGTCTTTTTTAGCACGCTTGACTTTATGGGCACGTCTATGGCTAGGAAGCATAGTTACCCATTCATTGACCTTCATAGAAAGAGGTTTCCACAAAGAATCCTCTCTTCTGTTGTAAACTGCACATGAGGTTACACGATTGGAAGGACAACGAGAAGAAGAATCCATTCGAATTGAGAAGAAGAAGAATGCTCAAAGCGAGAAACCGACATTCAAAAACTTTGCTAATATTTATAGATAAAAAGGCTTTGTACATGTGGAAATTTTTAATTTGATGTAAACCTGTCGCCGAATGACCATGGAATTTCGTGAACCCAAAAAGTATTTCGTATCTTCAAAATCATTTCCTACCTAGAACTTTAAAAATATGCATTGTGTGGTGTGAAAAAATATATATTTTTGTATCAAACTCAAAAATTGTACACTGAATACAAGAATATTCATCACTTTTGTGGCACTTTTAGAACATATTGTCTTAAAAAAGGAATTTCTTCATACGGTTAAAGGAGACAACAATGTTATATTCTTGTACACGTGGAAAGACTTTATTTGTCAATGTCCTTAATCCACCATTAGCAAGCAACCCCTTTTTGGCCGTTTTTCACCCTTATGGAGTTGCTAACAATTGGGACGTGGGAATAGCAACATTTCTTTACTAGAGTGGAGCTTTTAGTTACAATCAAATGGACCATTCGTTCACAATTCATGTGCTCCTTTTGATCACAAATATCTGAACTTTCAAGATGAAAAGTGTTCTCAAGTTATCAAGGCTTGATATTATTATATGCTTTAGATTTCACACAAATAGGATCTGTATATAGAAAAGTAACTTTGGGAGCTATGGGGGATATTGTAGGTACTATTTTGATTCAGCATTCAGTTTTACCCATGTTGTTTTGAGTTAACTCATTCTTGCCTATACATAGTCAATCCTGTAAAAACTTTAAAACAGAAATTAGTACGAACGCAACCATTCTATTATCGTTTCCCTTTACCCGCAAAAACAAGGATTCAATAAAACATTTTAATTATTAGTAAAATTGAGAATAGGTTTATTGAGTGGTCTTAAAGTATCCCACCATGTGTTAACATTAGGCTCAACATTTGATGCTACAGAATGATTTTCGTTTTAATCTTCAAATGTTTAGCGAATAGATTAATACGCTAAGGGTGTTTTTGTTTAGGATTTATTGACATATCGTATGTATCGAGTGATGACATATGTATTTTCATAGCTCATTGATTAGTTATTACCAAGGTCTCATTATGTACAACTTTTTATATATAGCATAATCTTATTATTTGTTTGATCATTCTTATGCATTAGCTTTTATAGAAGAAGAAGAAGAAGTAAAAATATAGAAAAAAGGAAGCACAATAAAAATCTTTTCTCCGTTTTCATGTGCTTCATCCTTGTTTCGTGTGAGTTTGTATGAATAAAGTGGCTCTATTCGTCTTCTCTTGTCTCAACCTTGATACCCAACTAGAGCTTGATTATGAACTGAAAGAGTAATGGAAAGAAAGTGAAATAGGCAAGAACAAGAAATACATTTCTCTCTTTACACTTGGTTGTCTTTGTTGATAGATCTCGGTAGTGATGTGTGTGAAAACACTTTGTTAGCACAATCTCTCCCCTCTTTAGGTGGTTTTTTCCCCTAGGTTGTATATATACTGCTAACCCTAACACAACACTTATCTTTTTACATCACTTATCTCTGTATTGTGTTGTTATCCAAGCTTCTTCTTCTTCTTCTTCCTTGATGTTGATGTGCTTATATAGACCTTGAATTCAAACAATTGATATAAGATCATGTCATCACTTCGTCTAGGGCATCATCACAACCCCTCCAATCACAATCTCAAAATTGCACAAAAATTGATGGAAATATTGTTGATATATTTTGGTAGTGGTATATGTGAACAAACTTAGGACAGTTGTGGGTTCTTTTTTCCCCCTTTAGGAGTTTTTTTTTCCTCCAAACTTCTATATACACCTATAAACCTAATGGATTACTTATCTTTGTACATTCACTCGGTAATTCATTTAGTTTTGTGTTGTGCTCTAAGCTTCTTCCTCTTCCTTGTGCTTTTTGTGTGCTTCCATAGACATCAAACTCCGAAAATTGGTATTATAGCAGTTTGCTGCTTCATCTAGGCCATCATCAACACCCCTCCTATCACAATCTCATAATCTCATGAAAATTGGTGAGCATACTCAAGGGATTAAGAGTTCAAAATGGCTTCATTTTGTGGCATCAAAATTTTGATTTGAGCTCATTTTTGTGTCAAAATGCACTATCACACTGCTTACGCAAGCGACCTTGTCTTTTTCTGCCAAACATATAGACAAGTTTTGCTTCACAATTATGAACATCACAAATTCTACTAAAAGTTTAATAGAGTTGGAAAAGATGGTTCTATTCAACTTTTCAAGATAAAGTCGTTTTTTTTGCATCAAGGTATTTTAATTAGTGTCCATGGTTGAAAGCAATGATGTATTCCATATTTTGGCTATGGAGGATAGATTCGATGGCACTAATTATCCATTGTGGGTATATATGATGCATCATGTATTGGTAGCAAAAGGAATATGGAATATTGTGTAAGTGTTTGAAAACTTTCCTACAACACCTGCAAATATAGTTATTCAAGGTGATGTAGATGGGGTTGAAGATGATGATCTTCAAACTCTTACTTGTGCTTGGTTTCTTGCTACACCTACTACATAACAACTTTGTTGGGATTGTAGAGATGATCAAACACTTGCATTGATAGCTTTGTTTGTTAAACATGCAATTATCCCTCATACTATGAGGATCTATCTACTCACTTTCACTGAGAGAATCTCTCCTCCTACTTACTCTACCTCCTCATCACACTCAAGAGTCATTCTCTACAATCTATAAAGAGAAGAGCAACCGAGCCACTCTACTCATAGGAGTGTCCGGTCTAGTCCTCCTCTTTGTCATAGGATTGATACTACTCCTCATATTGTGTAGTTGAACTGCTATCTATGCTCATAAACTCAATGGAGTGATAGTAGCACACTATATGTATCTTTCTTAGTTCAATCTATATGTTCATTATCTCTCTCTCTATAATTTTTCATTGAAAGAGTACTTATTCTTATGTGTATCTTGAAGAAAGTGTGCATCAAGTGATCTTGAATGTGTGTGAAGTGATCAAATACACTTACATATTGAGTGAATGCATATACATAGATCTAAGCATTGATTGCACATACTTGAAATTACATTTACACTTAGCTTATCAAGCTTGGATTTGTGCTTGGAAATGTGGAAATATTTCATCTTGAAGGATCTTGGAGGTGTAGATACTCATGAGAAGGTATTGAATATTGTCATCATATATTATTAAGATTTTAAGTGGTTTATCGACTTGGAGGAAAGTTTTCTATGAATTGTTGATAAACTACAAAATGGTGTAGAGGGATTGATTAAACATATCTTTTCAAATGTTACATATGTTGATATATTTAGGTAGTGATGTGTCTGAACACTCTAGGACCATCGGGGCACTTTTTTCCCTCTTTAGGAGGTTTTTTTCCCCTGGCTTGTATATATGCCTATTTCCCTAATGGGCTACTGATCTTTGTACATTAAAGTGGTAATACATTTAGTATTCTGTGTTGTGCTCCAAGCTTCTTCTTCTTCCTTGTGTTGTTTGTGTGCTTCGATAGACGTCTAACTCCAATAACTAGTATCAGAGTAGGTCACCACTTCATCTAAGGCATTGTCGACACCTCTTCTGTTGCAATCTTAGAATCGCATGAAATTTGGTGAGCATACTCAAGGTGTTTCAAAGATCAAAACCGCTTTTCTTTCTGGTGCTGAAATCGTGATCTGATCTTGTTTCGGCCTCTTAATGCACTATCACAGTGCTTGTGTAGGCTATTTCATCTTTTTGTGCCAAAGATATATATAGGTTTTGGTTCACCAATATAAGCATCTCAAAGTCTGCTACAAGTTTAGCAGAACTTGTTAGGGTAGTTCAGTTCAACTTTTTCAGGTATAGTCATTTTTTTGCATCAAGGTATTTTAGTGAGTGGCCATGATTGAAAGTAGTGATGTATTTCGTATGTTGGATGTTGATGATAAGTTGGATGGTATGAATTACCCATTGTGGGCTTATATGATGCATCATGTATTGGTCCTAAAAGGACTATGGAATATTGTGCAAGGTGTTGAAAGACGTCCTGTTATACCTACGAATACAGACACTACAAATACGGGTACTAGAGCTGATGGAGATGGTGTCAAAGATGGTGATATTCTACAGATTCCTATTCGCGCTACTGTTTTTGTTGCACCTATGGTAGAGCAAAGTTTTTGGGATGGTAGAGATGCTCATGCACATGCATTGATAGCTTTGTCTATCAGACATGCCATTATTCCTCACATTTGCTCTTGCAAAATAGCAAAGGATGCTTGGGATACACTTACCACATTGTACGAAGCTAGGAATGAGGCTCATGTTGCTTACCTTCGAAAACAGTTGGAGAGTGAGCACATGAATGAAGGTGATTCTAAGGATAGTTTTCTGACAAAGATCAAGGATTTGAAGGAACATTTGATTTCTATAGATGAAGTCCTTCCTGATAGTTCACTTGTGCAGACTGTTCTGAATGGTCTTCTCGACTCATATCAAAGTTCTGCTTCTACTCTTTGTTAGATGATGAAAGGCAATCCAAATGACCTATCATTTGAAGAGTTAGTGGCCGTTCTACTGCAGGAAGATCAGTCTAGGCAGAACAGGTCCATTATGCATGTTGCAGATCAAGATTTCCTGGCTAGTCCAAAGGGCAAAGGAAAATGGAGCTCTTCTATTAGTAAGCACAAATCTGCAAATGAAGGCCATTAGAAGAAAGAAGACAAAGATGATAAAAAATCAGAAAAGTAGAAATTGTTTTGCAAATATTGTAAAGCACATGATCATGTCATTGAGAGCTGTCCAAAATTGGTTGCTAAAGAGGCAAAGAAGATGTTGATATATTTAGGTAGTGATGTGTGTGAACACACTAGGACCGCCGGGGCACTTTTTTCCCTCTTTAGGAGGTTTTTTCCCCCGGCTTGTATATACGCCTATTGCCCTAATGGGCTACTTATCTTTGTACATTCTCTAGTAATACATTCAATATTGTGTGTTTGTGCTCCAAGCTTCTTCTTCTTCCTTGTGCTGTTCGCGTGCTCCTACAAATGTCTAACTCCAACAATTGGTATCAGAGCAGGTCGTCGCTTCATCTAGGGCACCATCGACACTCCTTTGTTTGCAGTCTCAGAATCGCACGAATTTTGGTGATCATACTCGCGATCTCAGCTCGTTTCGACCTCCGAACGCACTATCACAGCTCTTGTGCAGGCTATTTTGTCTTTTTGTGCCAAAGGTATATACCAGTTTCTGTTTGCCAGTTTAAGCATCTCGAAGTCTGCTACAGGTCTAGTAGAACTCGTCTGGACAGTTCTGTTCAATGTTTTGAGATACAGTCAATTTTTTGCATCAATGTGTTTTAGTCACCGGCCATGGCTGAAAGCAGTGATGTATTCCGTATGTTGGCTGTCGAGGATAAGTTGGATGGTACCAACTACCCATTATGGGCTTATATGATGCGACATGTTTTGGTTGCAAAAGGATTGTGGAACATTGTGCAGGGTGTTGAAAGACGTCCTGTTACACCTGTAACGACAGGTACTACAAATACAGGTGCTGGAGCTGATGAAGATGGTGTCGAAGATGATATTTCGCAGGTTCCTGTTCGTGCTGCTGTTTCTGTTGCACCTACTGCAGAGCAAATTCGTTGGGATGGCAGAGATGCCCAGGCACATGCATTGATAGCTTTGTCTGTCAAACGTGCCATTATTCCTCATATTTGCTCTTGCAGAACAGCTAGGGATGCTTGGGATACACTTACCACATTGTACCAAGCTAGGAATGAGGCTCGTGTTGCTTACCTCCGAAAACAGTTGGAGAGTGAGCACATGAATGAAGGTGATTCTATGGACAGTTTCCTAACGAAGATCAAAGATTTGAAGGAACAGTTGATTTTTGCTGATGAGGTTATACCAGATATTCACTTGTGCAGACCGTTCTGAATGGTCTTCCTGATTCATATCAGAGTTTTGCTTCTACTCTTCGGTTGATGATGAAAGGCAATTCGAATGCCTTATCATTTGAGGAGTTAGTCTCTATTCTGTTGCAGGAAGATCAGTCCAGGTAGAACAGGTCCATTATGCGTGTTGCAGATCAAGCTTTCCTGGCTAGTCAGAAGGGCAAATGAAAATGGAGCTCTTCTACTAGTAAGCAGAAATCTGCAAATGCTGCACATTCGAAGAACCAGGATAAAGATGAGAAAAAATCAGAAAAGCAGAAATTGTTTTGCAAGTACTGTAAAGGGAATGATCATATCATAAAGAACTGTCCAAAATTGGCTGCAAAAGAGGCAAAGAAAAAAGAGGCTGGAATGGTTGTTGCAGAAGCCTCTACACCAAAAACAGAGTCTGCTAATCTTGTGCAGGAAGAAGAATGGGCGTTTACTACTGTTTGCAGTTTTGACCCATCTTCTCATGAGCAGTGCATGTCTGCAGTGGACTCAGATGTTTGGTACTTTGAGAGTGGGGCGACCAAACATATTACCTCGCAACATAGTTTCTTCTCTTCACTCGAGCCTGCCCCTACAGGGAATACTGTCACATGCGCCAACAAATCCTCTTATCATCTGTTATGGGAGTTGGTAAGATCATTCTGACTACTACTGATGGTAGTTCTTCCACCTTGTCAGATGCCTTATTTGTGCGTGGGATCAAGAAGAATTTGTTATCAGTTTCTGCATTAGCCAAGATTGGCTTGGTTGTGAAATTCGTTGATGACAGTTGTACAGTTCATGATCTATCAAATGGCGATGTGATTATTGCTTCTGGCATTTTATGTCGTGGGCTGTATAAGCTCATAGACTATGAAAGATCTGTGAATGATTCGACATGTGCAGTTCATGATTCTCAGGCTATGTCAGATGCAAAGCTTTGGCATGCATGCTTTGGTCATCTGAATTTTGCTAGTTTGCTATGCCTACAGAAATTTGATATGGTGTCTTCTTTGCCCAAGCTTGAGGCACCTGGAAAACATGTATGTGAAGGCTGTATTTTGGGCAAAATGCAGCGTTCCTCCTTTCCAAAAGATGGTTCAGTTCGGGCTACGCAGAAATTGCAGCTTGTACATAGTGATGTCTTTGGTCCTATGGAGACACCCTCTTTTGGGAATTACCTTTACTTCGTGACTTTCATTGATGAATTTTCCAGGCATGCATGGGTATATCCACTCAAAGCAAAGTCCGAAGTGTTCATGTGCTTTAAACAATTTTGGGTTTTGGCAGAAAATCTGTCAGCATGTAAAATGGGCACCCTCCGTTCTGATCGAGGGGGGGAATATATGTCTTCTGATTTTAATGCATTTCTGGATGAACGTGGGATAAAACACCAGTGTACAGTGCCGTATACACCTCAACAGAATGGAGTTGCTGAACGAAAGAACAGGTCACTCATGGAGATGGCGAGGTGCATGGTCAAGAGTCAGGCTTTACCACATAGTTTCTGGCTTGAGGCTGTCATGTGTGCAGCATATGTACTGAACAGGTGTCACACTAAAGCGCTGCAGTCTATCACTCCATATGAGGCTTGGCATGACCGCAAGCCATCTGTTGCTCATCTGTGTGTTTTTGGTTGTTTGGCATATGCATTAGTGCCTGAACAACATCACAGAAAATTGGATGATAATGCAGTAAAATGTGTTTTTGTTGGGTATAGTTCTGAAAGTAAAGGCTATCGTCTGTATCATCCACAGACTAAACGCATTTTGGTTAGCCGTGATGTTGTCTTTGTGGAAGATGCTATTCAACCATTGCTTTCATGTACTAAGGAGACATCTGTTAGCTCCAAAGACATGTATGATACATTGATGCCTCTTTTTATAGGTGGACAGTCTAGTGCTGGTCCTAATGAGGCAACTTCTCAGCCTTTGCAGGTTTCATATGATGATGCAGATCATTCTATTTCTCATGCAGATTTACATGATGCACTTGTTGATGAGAGAGCTGATATTGAGCAGGCAAAAACTATGCCAAAATGGCTGGTGCAGACTTTGCGTGACAGCAAATTAGATGCACCTTTGTCATATCGCACTCGTTGAGGCTCTCATAGTGCCTCCTTTGCATCAGATTGCTATGCTATGGCTGCGTCTAGTCTCTGTGATGAGAATGAGCATGTTTCTTTTGATGAAGCACAGAATTCAGAAAATTGGATGGCTGCCATGCAATCTGAATATGATGCTATAATGAAGAATGGTACATGGTCTTTATGTGACTTGCCTCCTGGTGTACAAGTTGAAGTGTAAACCTGATGGTAGAGTTGACAGGTATAAGGCTAGGCTTGTTGCAAAGGGTTATGCGCAGGAAAGAGGCATTGATTTTGATGAGACCTTTGCACCTACATGCCGTATGACTACTGTTCGGAGCATTTGTGCACTTGCAGCCCATCATGGTTGGAATGTACATCAGTTGGACATTAAAACAACATTTCTGAATGGTGACTTGCATGAAGAAGTGTATGTTTTTCAGCCCCGTGGCTTTGTGCAGAAAGGGCATGAAAACCAGGTGTGCAGGTTAAAGAAGGCATTATATGGTTTAAAGCAAGCACCACGTGCTTGGTATGAGAAGATACATGCCTATCTGGTTGCACATGGTTTTGTGAACAGTCCAACTGAAAGCACCTTATATGTTAAGCGTGCTAATGATGTGCTTCTGATCATTGTTGTCTATGTTGATGACATGTTGCTCACTGGTCCTATTGAGAAGCATATTGCTGATTTCAAGGCTGATTTGCATGCCTCATTTGAGATGTCTGATTTGGGGCATTTGCATCACTATTTGGGCATTCAGTTTATGCAAGTTGATGGTGGAATGGCTTTGTGTCAAACAAAATATATTGACACATTATTGCAGCGTTTTGGCCTTGAAGACTGTAAGCCTATTGCCACTCCTATGGAGACAGGTTTACGATTGAGTCTTCATGATGCTTGATTTACTTATGCATTACTCGGCCAGATATTCAGTTTGCTATCTCACAGATGAGCAGGTTTATGCATTGCCCAGGAGTCACGCATTGGAAGGTGGTTAAGCGCATCTTTCGCTACTTGAGTGGTACTCGGCTACTTGGGTTGTTTTATCCCAAGGGGGGATCACTACCGCCAGATTTGCATGCTTTTTCTTATTCAGATTGGGTTGGTTGCTATGACACTCGTGTGTCCACTAGTGGTTTTTGCTTCATGCTTGGTAGCTCATGTATATCTTGGTTGAGCAAGAAGCAGCCTATATGTGGCCACTTCCAGTTGTGAGGTTGAGTATAGGGCAGCTTTCACAGCGAGTGTTGAGTGTGTGTGGCTCAGACGCCTTATGGCTGATTTGGGTGTTGGCCAGTCTTCTACCACTACCATCTTCACTGACAGTCAGAGTGCATTGGCAGTTGCGAGGAACCATGTGTTCCATGCTCGCACTAAGCACATTGAGGTGCATTATCACTATGTCAGGGAGAGGTTCTCTGCTGGGGAGATCAGCTTGGCATATGTGCCCACGCAGGAGAACATTGCAGACCTTTTCACGAAGGCTCTGCCTAGAGAGAAGTTTGAAGCTTTCCGCAAAGCTTTGGGCTTACTTCCTTTTGTGGAGTGATTTCCACATAGCTTGGCACTTCCTTATACATGAGTGCCAGCTCCTTGTTCACCGCATCACTCCTAGGGGGGATTTGTTGATATATTTAGGTAGTGATGTGTGTGAACACACTAGGACCGCCGGGGCACTTTTTTCCCTCTTTAGGAGGTTTTTTCCCCTGGCTTGTATATACGCCTATTGCCCTAATGGGCTACTTATCTTTGTACATTCTCTAGTAATACATTCAGTATTGTGTGTTTGTGCTCCAAGCTTCTTCTTCTTCCTTGTGATGTTCGCGTGCTCCTCCAGACATCTAACTCCAACAGAAGAAAGAGGCCAGAATGGTTGTTGTAGAGGCCTCTACACCAAAAACAGAGTCTACTAATCTTGTCTAGAATGAAGAATGGGCGTTTACTACTGTTTGCAATTTTGACCCATCTTCTCATGAGCAGTGTATGTCTACAATAGACTCAGATGTTTGGTATCTTAATAGTGGGGCAACCAAACATATGACCTTGCAGCATAGTTTCTTCTCTTCACTTCAGTGTGCCCCTACAAGGAATACTACTGCATGCGCCAAAAACTCCTCTTATCATGTTATGGGAGTTGGTAAGATCATTTTGAGTACTGCTCATGGTAGTTCTTTCACTTTGTTAGATGCTTTGTTTATGCCAGGGATCAAGAAAAATTTTTTATCAGTTTCTACATTAGCCAAGATTGGCTTGGTTGTGAAATTTGTTGATGATAGATGTACAGTTCATGATCTGTCAAATGGCAATGTCATTACTGCTTCTGGCCTAGGGGGGGATTACTACCACTAGATTTGCATTTATAGTGATTGGGTTGGTTGCTATGACACTCGTGTGTCCACTAGTGGCTTCTACTTCATGTTTGGTAGCTCATGTATATCTTGGTTGAGCAAGAAGAACCCTACTGTGGTCACTTTTGGTTGTGATGCTGAGTATACGGCAGCTTTCACAACAAATATTGAGTGTGTGTGGCTCAAACACCTTATGGCTAATTTGGGTGTTGGTCAGTCTTCTACCACCACCATCTTCACTAACAGTCAAAGCGCATTGGCAGTTGCGAGGAACTTTGTGTTCCATGCTAGCACTAAGCACATTGAGGTGCATTATCATTATGTCAGTGAGAGGTTTTGTGCTAGGGAGGTCAGCTTCGCATATGTGCCCGCACAGGAAAACATTGCAAACCTTTTTATGAAGGCTCTGCCTAGAGAGAAGTTTGAAGCTTTCCACAAAGCTTTGGGCTTACTTCCTTTTGTGGATTGATTCCACATAGCTTGGCACCTCCTTATACATGAGTGCCAGCTCCTTGTTCACCGCATCACTCCCAGGGGGGATTTGTTGATATATTTAGGTAGTGATGTGTGTGAACACTCTAGAACCACCGGGGCACTTTTTTTTTTCCCTCTTTAGGAGGTTTTTATCCCCCGGATTGTATATAGGCCTATTGCCCTAATGGGCTACTTCTCTTTGTACATTCTAGTGGTAATACATTCAATATTGTGTGTTGTGGTCCAAGCTTGTTCTTCTTCCTTGTGATGTTCGCGTGCTTCTGCAGACGTCTAACTCCAACAACAAAGGTCCATATTGTAAGATTATCGTATAATTTGAGAGCCGATTGGATATAATCCTAAACACAAGTGTAATCACAATATCATGTTTTATGTGTATTTTATAGCAATGTAGAAATGGGAGTTTGTGAATTGTAGTCACTTCTAGGAGTTGCAAGGTTGAAAAGTTGCACAGGGCTGATTTGGGAAAGTCTTTTGAAATGTCCATAAAGGTTAAGACCGAATGCTAATTCTGGTTTTGGGAAGTCTAGTATATGTGATTTTAAGTACAATTTCTTAATTATATAGATTGATGTGAATTTTATGAGTGTGCAATGTAGGGATACTGAGCATTGTTATTAGGGCTGCCAAGTGCTAGAATAAATTTATAGAAGGATAACTTGTAGAGGCTCTTAAATTTGTTTTAGAGATCCAAATTAGATGAGATCCATTTTCTCTTAAAGTGTTTTGAATGCGCTTCTATTTAAAATTTGAATTATTCAATTGTCATTTGTTATGTGGATTTTATGCTCTTAAAGTGTTTTGAATGCGCTTCTATTTAAAATTTGAATTATTCAATTGTCATTTGTTATGTGGATTTTATGGTTATTCAAAATTGGGGATGTTCTCATTTTTTGACAAAACTGGAATGTGTTGAAATTGAAAGTAAGCAACTTTAGGAAGGCATTTCTCCAAACCATGTGCAATCAGATAGGCGTGTACCTTTTCATACAAAGCATGTGGTGCTTGCTTTAAACCATATAATGCCTTCTTTGACCTGCACACTAGGTTTTTATGCCCTCTGTGCACAAAGCCACAGGGTTGAAGAACATACATTTCTTCATGCAAGTCACCATTCAAGAATGTTGTTTTAAAGTCCAACTGATGTTCATTCTAACCATGATGAGTTGCAAGTGCATATATGCTATGAACAGTAGTCATTCGACATGTAGGTGCAAAGGTTTCATCAAAATCAATGCCTCTTTCCTGTACATAACCCTTGGCAATAAGCCTAGCCTTATACCTATCAATTGTTCCATCAGGTTTACGCTTTAGCTTGTATACCCACTTAGTGCCAATGGCCTTCTTGCTAGGAGGCAAGTCACATTAAGACCAGGTATCATTTTTCATGATAGCATCATATTCAGATTGCATTGCAACCATCCAATGTTCATTTTGTGCTTCATCAAATGAAACTGGCTCAGTCGCATCACAGACACTAGAGGTAGCCATAGCATAGAAATCTGAGCAAAAAAGGCACTATGAGGTCTTGAATGAGTACTGTCTGATAGAGGAGCATCTAATTTACTGTCACACAAAGTCTGCACTAGCCATTTTGGCATAGTTTTTGCCACCTCAATATCTGGTCTCTCATCAACAAGTGCATCATGCAAATCTGCATCAGAAATGGAATGATCTACATAATCATCACATGGAACGTGCAATGGCTAAGAAGTTGCCTCATTAGGACTAGCTCTAGACTATCAACCTCTTAAAAAGAGGCAGCAAAGTATCATACATGTCTTTGGAGCTAACAGATGTCTCCTTCGTACATGAAAGTAAAGGTTGAATAGCATCTTTCACAAAAACAAAATCACGGCTAACCAAAATGCATTTAGTCTGTGGATGATACAAACAATAGCCTTTGCTTTTGGAACTGTACCCAACAAAACTACATTTTACTACTTTATCATCTAATTTCTTGCGATGTTGTTCAGGCGTTAATGCATATGGCACACAACCAAAAACATGTAGATGAGCAACATATGGCTTGCAACCCTGCCAAGCCTCATATGGAGTGATAGACTATAGTGCTTTAGTGGGACACTTGTTAAGTACATATGCTACACACATGACAGCCTCAAGCCAAAAACTATGTGGTAAAGTCTGATTCTTGACCATACACCTCTCCATCTCCATGAAAGACATGATCTTCCGTTCAGCAACTCCATTCTGTTGAGGTGTATACAAAACTATATGATGATGTTTTATCCCAAGCTCAACCAGAAATGCATTAAAGTCATAAGACATATTCCCCCCCTCGATCAAAACAAAGGGTACCCATTTTACATGCTGATAGATTTTCAGCCAAAACCAAAAACTATTTGAAGCACATGAAAACTTCGGACTTTGCTTTCAATGGATATACCCATGCATGCCTAGAAAAATCATCAATGAAAGTCACGAAGTAAAGATAGTTTCCAAAAGAGGGTATTTGCATAGGACCACAGACATCACTCTGAACAAGCTACAATTTTTGGGTAGCTCGAATTCAACCATCTTTTGGAAAGGAGGAATGTTACAGTTTGCCTAAAATTACAACCTTCGTAGACATAATTTTTGGGTGCCTCAAGTTTGGGCAAAGAGGACACTATTTCAGATTTATGCAGACATTGCAAGCTAGTAAAATTCAGATGACCAAAGTGTGCATGCCAAAGCTTTGCATCTGACATAGCCTTACAATCATGTTCTGCACATGCTAAATCATTCATAGATTTTTCATAGTCTATGAGCTTATACAGCCCATGACACAAAATGCCAGAAGCAATAATCATGTTGCCATTTGATAGATCATGAACTGTACATTTGTCATCAAAAAATTTCACAACCAAGCCAATCTTGCCTAATGCAAAAATTGATAACAGATTTTTCTTGATCCTTGGCACAAATAAAGCATCCGACAAAGTGAAAGAACTACCATCAGTAGTAGTCACAATGATCTTAGCAACTCCCATGATAGGATAAAAGGAGTTCTTGGCACATGTGAAAGTATTCCATGTAGGGGCAGGCTTGAGTGAAGTGAAGAAACTGCACTACAAGGTAATATGTTTGGTTGGCCCACTATCAAAGTACCAAACATCTAAGTCTACTATAGACATATAGTGTTCAGGAGAAGATGGGCCAAAAGGGAAAACAGTGGTAAACACCCATTCTTCATTCTGCACAAGATTAGTAGACTCGTTTTTTGGTGTATAGGCCTCTACAACAACCATTCTAGCCTCTTTTGCACCTAGTATTGGACACTTCTTTATGACATGATCATTTAATTCACAATACTTACAAAAGAATTTCTGATTTTCTAATTTCTTCTCATCTTTGTCTTCCTTCTTCAAATGTGCATCATTTGCAGGCTTTTGTTTACTAGTAGATGAACTCCATTTACATTTGCCCTTCTGACTAGCCAGGAAAGCTTGATCTCCAACGTACATAATGGACTTGTTTTGCCTGAATTGATCTTCCTATAACAGAACAAAGAGTAAATCCTCAAATGACAAGGCATTTGGATTGCCTTTCATCATCAAACGAAGAGTAGAAGTAGAACTCTGATATGAATCAGGAAGACCATTCAGAATAGTCTGCACAAGTGAGCTATCTGGTATAACTTCATTAGCAGAAATCAACTATTCCTTCAAGACTTTGATCTTTGTTAGACAATTATCCATAGAATCACCTTCATTCATATGCTCACTCTCCAACTATTTTCAGAGGTAAGCAACACGAGGCTCATTCCTAGCCTCGTATAATGTGGTAAGTGTATCCCAAGCATCCTTACTTGTTTTGCAAGAGCAAATATGAGGAGTAATGGCACGTATGACAGACAAGGCTATCAATGCATATGCCTGAGCATCTCTGCCATCCCAATGAATTTGCTTTGCAGTAGGTGTAGCAGAAACCATATCACAAATAGGAATCTGAAGAATACCAGCATCTTCAATGCCATCTGCATTAGCTTCAATACGTATATTTGCAGGTGTAATAGGACATTTTTCAACACCCTGCAAAATGTTCCATAGTCCTTTTGCAACCAATACATGTCACATCATATAAGCCCACAATGGGTAATTCGTACCGTCCAACTTATCCTCAACAATCAACATATGAAATACATCACTGTTTTCAGCAATGGCCACTGATTGAAATACCTTGATGCAAAAAAACGACTATATTTGAAAACATTGAACAGAACTACCCTAACAAGTTCTCCTAAACCTATAGCAGACTTCAAGATGCTTATACTGGTGAACCGAAACCTGTATATATATTTTGCACAAAAACAAAATAGCCTACACAAGTGCTATGATAGTGTGTTTGGAGACCGAAATGAGATCAGATCGTGATTTTGGCACCACAGAGCAAAGTTGTTTTGATCTCCTAATTAGCTTGAGTATACTCACCAAATTTTGTGCGATGATGAGATTGTGACCAGAGGGGTGTCGGTGATGCCCTAGATGAAATGAATGTATTACCACTAGAATGTACAAAGATAAGTAACCCGTTAGGGCTATAGGCATATCTATAAGCCAGGGGGGAAAAACCTCCTAAAGAGGGAAAAAAGTGCCTCGATGGTCCTAGTGTGTTCACACATCACTACCTAAATATATCAACACTTGTGAAGTACAAATATGAAATCTATTATTACTTCTCAATTCTCCTCCATCAAATGGATCTAGGAGAGTACATTAGAGTAAGACATGTTAGAGTATAGCACAAAAATAAGAAATTGGACAAACATAACTATTCGCCATGGAGATCTAGGATATCTAGCTACCTCATGGGGAAAGTATTATAGGGTATCATTAGTGGCCCAAATAATATACCTAGATTCAGTGAAAATCCAACTCCTAATAATTAAGAAATTTTTGAGAATTTAATGAGAGAGATAATAGATTCATATCATATTATCTCAACACATTAGCAATGTTATGATAGGGTATGTACAAGATTAGATACCTTTGTGAAGGTATGGGAAACCCTAGACAAACTTTATTCCACTTAACCAAAGCCAAAAAATCCAATTAAAAAATCAACTCAGCAACTTCAAGAAAACACCTTGTAGCAATATAAATGACATCTTGAAAATCGGACAAGTCAGTGATGCATTAGGATCCATAGGTTGTCACATAGATGATGATGACCTAGTTGCATACAAATTGAATGGGCTAAGGGATGAAAACTGGAATTCTTTTACAACATTTGTGTATGTCAAAGATACTCTTCCCAACTTTGAAAAATTGGTGGCCTTGATGCTCACTAAGGAGATGAATATTGGAGCTTAAAGGCAAAGGAAGAGGAAGGAACCAAGATAAAGGAAGAGACATGAAACAAACAAGATCAAATGGTAATCGTAATGAAGACTAAGGAGGCAAATACTCTTCATCAAGAGAAAGAGGCAAGTTCACAAGAAGAGGAGGATAACCATAATAGAGAGGACCACAACTCAGAAGGTTACTTCATTTGTGGCATGTATGGCCACTATGCAAGGGAGTGCTATCAAAGAAAGAAGATAAATTCAACCTTCAAAGGACGAGGTAATTATGCATCTACCTCAAATGAGGAGGAAATTATGATAGCTACGATATAGATGAGTGGGTAGAAGATGAGAATGAAAGTATGATAGCTTTGATGTAGATGAGTGACTAGAAGATAAATTCAACCTTCAAAGGACAAGGTAATTATGCATATACCTCCGATGAGAATGAAATTATGATAACTATGATGTACATGAGTGAAAAAGATCAAGCTCATGGTACATTGATAGTGGATGTAGCAATTATATGAGCTACAATAACACATATTTTTTGTGTGTAGGAGCTAGATAGATTCGAGTATTGAGTCGACTTTCCTTATCACATTGTACTCATTTCTTGTAATCTTTGGTTTGTTAGAATTTTGTTCTTGTCTCTTAAAGTTCGCTTAAAGCTCATATGAAAACTTTATATATTTTGAGAGAAATAACTCTGTATGTGAACAGTGGTCTCTGTGTGCATGCCTAGTGAAGGCAATAACTTGTCTATCTTGGAGCCATGGATTATCAGGGTATGAAAGAGAATTTTGAGTGATATAAATTTCATTAATAAGGTCGTTAAGTTTATTTTATGAGTGCGAAATCATGTGGGTTCAATCCTTAATATCTAAGAGAACCATCAATTTGAGTGAATAGAGGTTCAAAGAATGTGCTTGTGAGGCCATCTATGCTTCAAGGCGACATAGAGAAGTCGATCTTTCTCTCATAAATGTGGATCCTATAAAGGTTGAGAAATTACCTCATTTGGACCATCACTTAACTTTTGACATGTTAAAAGGAGTAGCAAAGTGCCATAAATATCCTTTGAGTTGACAGAAGTCTCCTCACATGCATCTTCTAAAAAAAACAACATCATGGATGATGAGAATGTGTTTATTCTATGATTAATATAAATGATAGCCTTTTCTTTCAAAATTTTTCCCAACAATAATACATTTCACTACTTTATCACGAGGTTTTCTACATTGTTGTTTAAACACTAATGTGTTGGAGATAGACGTCTGCGGAAGCACGCAAACAGCACAAGGAAGAAGAAGAAGCTTGAAGCACAAACACACAATACTGAATGTATTACTAGAGAATGTACAAAGATAAGTAGCCCATTAGGGCAATAGGTGTATGTACAAGCCAGGGGAAAAAAACCTCCTAAAGAGGGAAAAAAGTGCCCCGGCGGTCCTAGAGTGTTCACACACATTACTACCTAAATATATCAACAAATCCCCCCTGGGAGTGATGCGGTGAACAAGGAGCTGGCACTCATGTATAAGGAAGTGCCAAGCTATGTGGAAATCACTCCACAAAAGGAAGTAAGCCCAAAGCTTTGCGGAAAGCTTCAAACTTCTCCCTAGGCAGAGCCTTCGTGAAAAGGTCTGCAATGTTCTCCTCCGTGGGCACATATGCCAAGTTGATCTCCCCAGCAGAGAACCTCTCCCTGACATAGTGATAATGCACCTCAATGTGCTTATTGCGAGCATGGAACACAGGGTTCCTCGCAACTGCCAATGCGCTCTGACTGTCAGTGAAGATGGTGGTGGCAGAAGACTGGCCAACACCCAAATCAGCCATAAGGCGTCTGAGCCACACACACTCAACACTCGCTGTGAAAGCTGCCCTATACTCAGCCTCACAACTGGAAGTGGCCACAGTAGGCTGCTTCTTGCTCAACCAAGATATACATGAGCTACCAAGCATGAAGCAAAAACCACTGGTGGACACACGAGTGTCATAGCAACCAGCCCAATCTGAGTCAGAAAAAGCATGCAAATCTGGCGGTAGTGATCCCCCCTTGAGATAAAACAACCCAAGTAGCCGAGTACCACTCAAGTAGCGAAAGATGCGCTTAACCGCTTTCCAATGCGTGACTCCTGGGTAATGCATAAACCTGCTCATCTGTGAGACAGCAAACTGAATATCTGGCCGAGTAATGCATAAGTAAATCAAGCATCCAACATCTTGCTGATAGAGAACAGCATCAAATGCATCTCCAGCATCATGAAGACTCAATCGTAAACCTGTCTCCATAGGAGTGGCAATAGGCTTATAGTCTTCAAGGCCAAAATGTTGCAATAATGTGTCAATATATTTCGTTTGACACAAAGCCATTCCACCATCAACGTGCATAATCTGAATGCCCAAATAGTGATGCAAATGCCCTAAATCAGACATCTCAAATGAGGCATGCAAATCAGCCTTAAAATCAGCAATATGTGTCTCAATAGGACCAGTGAGCAGCATGTCATCAACATAGAAAACAATGATCAGAAGCACATCATTAGCACGTTTAACATATAAGGTGCTTTCAGTTGGACTGTTCTCAAAACCATGTGCAATCAGATAGGCATGTATCTTCTCATACCAAGCACGTGGTGCTTGCTTTAAACCATATAATGCCTTCTTTAACCTTCAAACCTGGTTTTCATGCCCTTTTTGCACAAAGCCACGAGGCTGAAAAACATACACTTCTTCATGCAAGTCACCATTCAGAAATGTTGTTTTAATGTCCAACTGATGTACATTCCAACCATGATGGGCTGCAAGTGCACAAATGCTCCGAACAGTAGTCATATGGCATGTAGGTGCAAAGGTCTCATCAAAATCAATGCCTCTTTCCTATGCATAACCCTTTGCAACAAGCCGAGCCTTATACCTGTCAACTGTACCATCAGGTTTATGCTTTAGCTTGTATACCCACTTAGTGCCAATGGCCTTCTTGCCACGAGGCAAGTCACATAAAGACCATGTACCATTCTTCATTATAGCATCATATTTAGATTGCATAGCAGCCATCCAATTTTCTGAATTTTGTGCTTCATCAAAAGAAACAGGCTCATTCTTATCACAGAGACTAGATGCAGCCATAGCATAGCAATCTAATGCAAAGGAGGCACTATGAGAGCCTGAACGAGTACGATATGACAAAGGTGCATCTAATTTGCTATCACGCAAATTCTGCACCAGCCATTTTGGCATAGTTTTTGCTTGCTCAATATCAGCTCTCTCATCAACAAGTGCATCATGTAAATCTGCATCAGAAATGAAATGATCTGCATCATCATATGAAACCTGCAAAGGCTGAGAAGTTGCCTCATTAGGACCAGCACTAGCCTGTCCACCTGTAAAAAGAGGCATGAAAGTATCATACATGTCTTTGGAGCTAACAGATGTCTCCTTAGTACATGAAAGCAATGGCTGAATAGCATCTTCCACAAAGACAACATCACGGCTAACCAAAATGCATTTAGTCTGTGGATGATACAGACGATAGCCTTTACTTTCAGAACTGTACCCAACAAAAATACATTTTACTGCCTTATCATCCAATTTTCTGCGATGTTGTTCAGGCACTAATGCATATGCCAAACAACCAAAAACACGCAGATGAGCAACAGATGGCTTGCGGTCATGCCAAGCCTCATATGGAGTGATAGACTGCAACGCTTTAGTGGGACACCTGTTCAGTACATATGTTGCACACATGACAGCCTCAAGCCAGAAACTATGTGGTAAAGCCTGACTTTTGACCACGCACCTCGCCATCTCCATGAGTGACCTGTTCTTTCGTTCAGCAACTCCATTCTGTTGAGGTGTATACGGCACTGTACACTGGTGTTTTATCCCACATTCAGCCAGAAATGCATTAAAATCTGAAGACATATATTCCCCCCCTCGATCAGAACGGAGGGTGCCCATTTTACATGCTGACAGATTTTCAGCCAAAACCAAAAACTGTTTGAAGCACATGAACACTTCGGACTTTGCGTTGAGTGGATATACCCATGCATGCCTGGAAAAATCATCAATCAAAGTCACGAAGTAAAGGTAATTTCCAAAAGAGGGTGTCTGCATAGGACCACATACATCACTATGTACAAGCTGCAATTTCTGCGTAGCCCGAACTGAACCATCTTTTGGAAAGGAAGAATGCTGCATTTTGCCCAAAATAGAGCCTTCACAAACATGTTTTCCAGGTGCCTCAAGTTTGGGCAAAGAGGACACCATTTCAGATTTCTGCAGGCGTAACAAACTAGCAAAATTCAGATGACCAAAGCGTGCATGCCAAAGCTTTGCATTTGACTTAGCCCGAGAATCATGAACTGCACATGCCGAATCATTCATAGATCTTTCATAGTCTATGAGCTTATACAGCCCACGACATAAAATGCCAGAAGCAATAATCACATCGCCATTTGAAAGATCATGGACTGTACACCTGTCATCAACGAATTTCACAACCAAGCCAATCTTGGCTAATGCAGAAACTGATAACAAGTTCTTTTTGATCCCTGGCACAACTAAAGCATCTGACAAAGTGAAAGAACTACCATCAGCAGTAGTCAGAATGATCTTACCAACTCCCATAACAGGATAAGAGGAGTTATTGGCGCATGTGACAGTATTCCCTGTAGGGGCAGGCTCGAGTGAAGAGAAGAAACTGAGCTGCGAGGTAATATGTTTGGTTGCCCCACTGTCAAAGTACCAAACATCTGAGTCTACTGCATACATGCACTGATCATGAGAAGATGGGTCAAAACTGTAGATAGTAGTAAACGCCCATTCTTCTTCCTACACAAGATTTCCAGACTCTGTTTTTGGTGTAGAGGCCTCTGCAACAACCATTCCAGCCTCTTTCTTCTTTGCCTCTTTAGCAGCCAGTTTTGGACAGTTCTTTATAATATGATCATTTCCTTTACAGTACTTGCAGAACAATTTCTGCTTTTCTGATTTCTTCTCATCTTTATCCTGGTTCTTCGATTGTGCAGCATTTGCAGATTTCTGCTTACTAGTAGAAGAGCTCTATTTTCCTTTGCCCTTCTAACTAGCTAGGAAAGCTGGATCTACAACACGCATAATGGACCTGTTCTGCTTGGACTGATCTTCCTGCAACAAAACAGAGACTAATTCCTCAAATGACAAGGCATTCGGATTGCCTTTCATCATCAACCGAAGAGTAGAGGCGAAACTCTGATATGAATCAGGAAGACCATTCAGAACGGTCTGCACAAGTGAGCTACCTGGTATAACCTCATCAGCAAAAATCAATTGTTCCTTCAGGTCTTTGATCTTTGTAAGAAAACTTTCCATAGAATCACCTTCATTCATGTGCTCACTCTCCAACTGTTTTCGGAGGTAAGCAACACGAGCCTTATTCCTAGCCTGGTGCAAAGTGGTAAGTGTATCCCAAGCATCCTTTGCTGTTCTGCAAGAGCGAATGTGAGGAATAATGGCACGTTTGACAGACAAAGCTATCAATGCATGTGCTTGGGCATCTCTGCCACCCCAACAAATCTGCTCTACAGTAGGTGCAACAGAAATAGCAGCACGAACAGGAATCTACGGAATATCATCTTCGACACCAAATTCATCAGCTCCAACACCTGTATTTGCAGTACCTATCGTTACAGGTGTAACAGGACGTCTTTCAACACCCTGCACAATGTTCCACAATCCTTTTGCAACCAGTACATGTCGCATCATATAAGCCCATAATGGGTAGTTGGTACCATCCAACTTATCCTCCACAGCCAACATACGGAATACATCACTGCTTTCAGCCATGGCCGGTGACTAGAATACCTTGATGCAGAAAATTGACTGTATCTTAAAAAGTTGAACAGAACTGCCCAGACGAGTTCTGCTAGACCTGTAGCAGACTTCGAGACGCTTAAACTGGCGAACAGAAACTGGTATATACCTTTGGCACAAAAGGACAAAATATCTTGCACAAGCACTGCGATAGTGCGTTCGGAGGCCGAAACAAGCTCAGATCGCGATTTCGGCACCACAAAGCGAAGCCGTTTTGATCTCGAACACAGCCTGAGTATGCTCACCAAATTTCGTGCGAATCTGAGACTGCAAACGGAGGAGTGTCGACGGCGCCCTAGAAGAAGCGACGACCTGCTCTGATACCAATTGTTGGAGATAGACGTCTGCGGAAGCATGCGAACAGCACAAGGAAGAAGAAGAAGCTTGGAGCAAAAACACACAATACTGAATGTATTACTAGAGAATGTACAAAGATAAGTAGCCCATTAGGGCAATAGGCGTATGTACAAGCCAGGGGAAAAAAACCTCCTAAAGAGGGAAAAAAGTGCCCCGGCGGTCCTAGAGTGTTCACACACATCACTACCTAAATATATCAACATAATGCATATGTCAAACACCCAAAGACACACAGATGAGCAAAAAATGGCTTGCAACCATGCAAAGCCTCATATGGAGTGATAAAAAAGGGTAAAAATCCCAAAGGCCACGAGTTTGGAGTGGTTGAGATTGATTCAATCAAAAGGTAGATATAACTCCAACTTTCTCTTCTCCTAGATTATAGGAAAATAGATTCAATCAATCACAACAATTATCTCTCTCCATTTGAATTCAAATTCAAGAGGATTGAGTCATGGAAAGCTATCCAAGAGTCTATATAATGACTCTCAAACATTCTACACTATGTTGGAAGACAATTGAAGGAATATACATACACTTTTGGGCATCATTGTCTTGCTCCTTAATTTCTCTCCTCCTTCTTCCTCAGACTCAGTCAATTTGTAAAGGTTGTTGCTCTTGAGGGAGACTCCAAATCACCTTATTAAGAATTCATTATAAAGTTATTACTTTCTACTTTATGTGCACAAATTCTCAAGTCATTTTGTTTATTAGATGTAGACAAATTGTAGTTTTACAACCTCAAGGTCACCTTCTGCACATCCTTGAAAATTGGGGATGATGTCCAATCAGTGTTAAGGTTATTGTTCCCATTAGTTATTATAAGTAAGGTATTTTATGCATTATAGCAAGCCAAGCCAATGTATGACACTCCCGTAGGAGGAATTGTCTCAATTGTAACTATGTTGACCACTCTAGTGTTTGACGTCATAACTTCCATCCATATTTAGAAGGTTTTTGTGAGCTAGTCAAGTTGCTAGTTATTTTTTTAATAAACTTGTTCTTGATAATCAAAAGTACCTATTAAAAAGAAGCCCACAAGGTCTATTTTACACATTTAAAGAGCTATGGCTGGTCCTACACTAGTTTGCTAGACCATCTTCACCACTTGACAACCTACATCCAAGCTTCTCCAAATCTCCCACATCTTTTAGTCGTATTAGAACAACTTCAAGATGGGAAATGGCTTTCCATCAATGATTGAGAAGCTTGATAAACACTACTATGCTGCTTGGGAAATCCAAATGGAGGCTTATTTAGAAGGAAGAAATCTATATGGGATAGTATTTGGTGAAGGACCTACTCAAGAGGAAGTAGATAATCTCACACTTTGGTGTGCAAGGGATGGTTAAGCAACATCATACATACTAAACACTATCTTAGATATTTTATTACCACATATTTACAGGATGCAAGACATCTCAAAAGACTTGGGATTCCCTAGAGACTTTGTTTTTTGCTATCACAAAGGCAAGGAAGAATCATCTTTGGAATGCATTCAACTAGATGAAGAAGACTCCAAAACAAACCAGCATAGAGTTAGTTACAAAGGTCAACGAGGTTGCAGATCTATTGACATTCATTGGAGAGTTGATCAAAGAAGAGGCCATCATGAGGCAAATTTCAAATGGGATTAGAGGTGATAAGCAATGGCAATCTTTCACCATAGCCTATGACTTCATCATGGATGTGCAAACTCTAGACTTCAAGATCTTTCTTGGAGAACTCTTTAGTCAAGAGGCCAAAAACAACATACAAGGAAGGTAACTTCTATCATGGTAATTCAACTAGTGCTCTACATGCAGATAAGAAGGAGAAGAAGCTTAAAGGCAAGAAGAAGGACGAATATGAAGAAGGAAGAATATGAAGAGGAGACTTTCCAAGATAGCTTTTTAGTCAAGATCAAGTGGAAAGGAAAGAAGAAAGGACCAAAGCATGAAAAAACGAAAGGGGACAATGTTCAACTTTGCTCCATTTCTTATAAGACTAGCCACACCATTTAAAATTGATAGTTCAATGGGAAGACCCAAAAAGGAAGTGGAAGAGGTCCATATTGCAAATAACAATAGAAGTCATAATAGAAGGGACTACAATAATTATTCTAAAGATCAACAACATGAAGACGCATTGCTTTTGATGAGTCTAAGTCATAAGGAAGGTAAAGAAGAAGATCATTTGTTCTACATAGATTCGGGATGTTCAAATCATGTTGTAGGCAACATAGCTCTCTTATCTAATTTGAAACATCAAAAGCATAGACATGAAGTACAAATAGGAGATGACACAAAGCATAGTGTGGAGAAGATTGGTAATGTTAAGGCTTCCAATAGTAGGACAAATATTCTATGTTCCCACTATTAAAAAAAACCTAATAACTATAGGCCAGCTATTTGGGAAATCCTTGCAAGTTAGGTTCTCCCAACATGGAACTTTTGTGGAAGATCCATGTCAAGGCTTCAAGAAGATAGCCATACATGAGAAGCATGGTAGGCTCTTTACTTTTCAAGTAGGAGAAACCAAAATCATGGCTCTATGCAACTTTGGGTCTCAAACTCTAAGTGATCTTAAAGTGTGGCATGAGAGGCTAGCTCATGTGAATGAAGGAACCTTGAGTGATATATGCAAGAATCAAAGTGTTCTAGGACTACTAAACATATCAAAGCAACACATGATCAACATATGTGATGCATGTCAGATTGGGAAGGAACATAGACAACCATTCAACCACAAAGGCTACATCCACAACAACTTATTGGAATTAGTACATGTAGATGTATGGGGGCCAAGCCAAGAACCTTCATTGGCATGATCAAGTTAATATGTCTCATTTATTGATGATTATAGTAGATGGATTATCCTATACTTTATGAAAAGTAAGAATGAAGTGTTTCATTGCTTCAAAAAGTATATAGCACATGTGGACAACATATAGGTAGATCACTCAAGAAGATCAAATCTAATGGAGGGGGAGAATACTTCTCCAAAGAATTTGATGAGTTCTTGAAGGATAAAGATATCAAGAGAGAAATGATTACCAAGTAATCTTCTCAACTAAATGGAATTGCAAAGAGAAGAAGTAAGACATTGGTTGGATCCTCTAGAACAATGCTTTGTACCTTGTCAATAGACTATAATTCAAACCACTCCAAGGTATGACTCCTTATGAAGCATGGTATGGAAGAAAACCTAGTTTTGGACATTGCAAGGTGTTTGATTGTTTATCTTATGTTAATGTACCATCATAAATAAGAGGTAAGCTAGATGAAAGGGAAACAAAGGTAGTATTTATTGGATATGATTCAAGTCAGATGGGTTGCAAGTTCTATAACCCTTAAACCAAGCAATTCACTACATGTTGGGATGGTGTGTTTGAAGAACACGGGTCTTAGTATGATGAAGACAACAAAAGGTAACTCTACCATATGATCTTGATTCTAATTTCCATCAACTAGGAAGCAAGCATGATACACACATCCAAGATCCAAGAAGTGATATAAATGATGACCAAGATGAAATAGAAAGGGATTACAAGCTACGGAAGTCAAGAGGCAAAGAAAAGATGCAAGATGTGGAGAATGCTCCAAGCAAGCACCTAGAAGGTCAACAAGGAAGAAAAGATAACCAAAAAGGTATGGATATGATTCTACCTTTGTTACAAAGCATTCAATCTACTTGACAAAGAGCTCAATCTCAAAAGAACCCTCAACCTATGAAGAGGCAAAGGAAAACCCTAATTGGGAAAATGCCAACAAAGAAGTAATAGATGCATTAAAGGAGATGGACATTTGGGATTGAGTTCCAATATCACCCAATAAAAAGGTAATTGGTTGTAGATGGATCTAAAAACTCAAACGAAACTCAGATGGATCAATTTGTAGGTACAAGGCAAGATTAGTTTCCAATGGCTGCTCAAAAACTCATGGTATATACTATGACGACACATTCTCACCAATTTCAAAGAGGACTACAATCAGAACATCGATAAGTGTAGTTGTTGCAAGAAATTGGAGACTCCTGCAACTTGATGTAAAAAATGCATTTCTCAATGGTTGGATAAGTGAAGAGCAATACATATCACAACCTCCATCTTATGAAAACCCTAATCATACATCTCTTGTTTTTAGACTTAAGAAAGCATTTTATGGATGGAAACAAGCTCCAAGAGCTTAGAATTATAGGTTGATTACATACCTTTAAGATCAAGGGTTCAGACCTAGCAAGTCAAATCCTTCTTCTTCATCAAAAGGGAACACAATGAGGTTATCTATCTATGTGTATATGAAGATGACATTATTATGATAGGTGGGGATCTGAATGGCATTCAAAGGATCGAGAGACACATGCAAGAGGAGTTCAAAATTAGTGACTTAGGCAATCTCACATATTTCCTAGGTATGCAAGTGATTTATACAAATCAAGGGATGTATCTATCTCAAAGAAGATACATTCAAGATTTACTTCCCAAGTTCAAAATGGAGAACATAAAACCTGCAAGTAAACCTTTGGAATTGAACCAAAAACTAAGTGTTTATTAAGGTGAGCAAATTCATGATCCTAAAGAGTATCAAATCTTAGTTGGTAGCTTGATAAATGCTACTCACACAAGAACAAACATATCCTATAGTGTGGGAGTGCTGAGTGAGTTCATGCACTCACCTAGAAGACCACACATGGATGCTACAAATAGAGTAATCTAGTATCTCAAAGGAACACTTAACAAAGGTATAATCTATCCTTACTCTTTAGATTTGGAGATCAGAATGTATTTAGATGCAGATACGGTAGGATCAAAGGATGATAGAAGTACATTTGGATACTTAGCATTTGCAGGTTCAAAATTGGTTTCTTGGACTTCCAAGAAGCAATCAATAGTTGCTTTATCTTCAACGGAAGTAGAATATAGAGGTCTAAATATCACCAGTCAAGAAGCAATATGGCTCAAGGAGTTCTACCTAGATTTGGGAATTGTAAGTTCCAGAACTCACATGCTTGGAGATAATGTAAGTCCCATTCATCTAGTTGCAAATCCGTTTCCATGAAAGGACAAAGCACTTAGAGGTTCAATACCATTTTGTAAGAGAGAAGCTTATGGCAAAGGAAATTCATTTCATTTGTTCCTACTAAGATGCAAATAGTAGACATGATGATGAAGGGTCTTGATGGGATACAACTTTGTAGATTCAAATATATGGTAGGTCTTCAACCTATCAAAGAATGAAGACTCAAGCATACTTTATCTTGAGGGGGAACTATTGGAGCACAAAGCTTTCATTATGCTTAAGATGATGTTTTATCCTATCCCCAAGACATCACAGGGATATTGAAGAGAATTCATTTCTTTAGCACTCATGTGCATTCACATATTGTTATGTAAGTTTGATCATGTGATCACTTCTTTATGTAATCTATAGAACATTTATCTTTATAAAAAGACCATGATCAAATTCTGAGGCTTGAAGATTAGTGCATGGTCAGAAGATGAAGACTTGTATATACATGTACATTAAGCTTAAAATTACTTCACTTATACCTTTGTAATGGTGATGAGTTTGTACATATTTGCCTATATTTACAAGTATAGAGTCGGGACGTATATGAGAGAAAAGATGTAGACCAAGTATAGATGAGTAGAAGAAGAATGTATGTGATGAATGAATGAGATTCATCAAATCACGTATTTTCATGAGAATAGAAGAAAACTTCTAAAATTTGAGTCGTGATCTTTTCTCCATCTCTCCTTCTGTGCTTGATCATTTGGTAAATCCTTTTGAGTCTATTGTTAATGCATCTCTTTACAAGTTCTGAGAGTTTAATTGTAATCAGATTGAGAGAATTGTGAGTAGGAACATTTACATGTGTAAATGTGAAGAAGTGAAGACAGAATAGGTCCAATCGTGGTGGTCAATGTTTTGATCAGATCTCCCTCCACAATGTAAATTTTTGAGAAAATAAGCACTCATTCTTTAAGTTGAAAGGTAACCTACTTGTGGCTAAAAGCATTTGAATAAATGGGTTCTAGTTTGGGAGAACCATGCATGAGAAGTTGTAGGTGTCAAAGTCAACTACACAGAAGAATAGTTTCAAACATAGGTACATTGTTTGAAGTAAATCTCAAGATTTATTGAATCTTTTGGAGAGATTTAACTTGGAGAAGGTGTGCAAACTTTAGAGGAAAGCTTATCTAAAGTTTCATTGAAAACTTTACACATTTGATGAGTCAATAAGTTAAGTGCAATAGAGATTTCTAAATAATTGGTTTCTTCAGAGTTAGTTCAAAGTTTGATAATTTGGCATTGGTCTTCCAAAATTGGTTAAGGTTTTGAGTTTTTCTTGATATAGAGGTGCTCTAACATCAAGGATAACATGTTCCTTTGGATATGAACACTCTCCATCAGTGGTATCAGAGTAGGAGTCATCAGAATTGAAGAAAGAAGGACCTTGACTGTTGTAGTTATACAGAAATCAATTTTTGAAGATTCAAAAGGTGAAAGTTTGAAGTGAAAGCTAGAGAAGGAGGCCTGAAGCTATCAAGAAGGTCAAAAGGAACTACATTCAAAGTAAAGGTACATTAATTATTCAAAAATATTGAAGAATTTATTGCACTGGTGAAGAAAGGATGGAACATTCTCTTTTGATAGAGAAATTGGATAGAGAAAACTATCATGCTTTGTCTATGAGGAGGGAAGCTCATCTCATGAGCAAAGACCTCATAGGATACATCACAGGTGAAGAACAAAAGCGAGAAGAAAGACATGGATGAAGAAGGATGCTCAAGCTAGGAGCATTATCTACATGGGAGTCAATTATTACTTGCTACCTCACGTTAGAGGACTTGAAAGTGCAAGTGACATATGGAATGCTTTGGACGGGCATTTCCAAAATACTAAAAAGTCAAGGAAGGCATCTTTATGGGCAGAATTCACCACATTCAAGAAGAAGGCTTCTCAATCTATTTCTGATTATGTAGCAAGGATGAAGGACATTACAGATACATTAGGAGCATTGATGAAGATATTGAAGAGGATAAATTGGTAAGACAAATTCTCACAGGTTTGAGAGGAGATGAGAAGTGGAGGCCTTTCATTCTATCCGCTGAATTATTACTAGATCATTTCACTCCTGATTAGAATCAGTTGCTAGGACATATGCTAACCTATGAGCAGGATGTCAAAGGGGATGTTGATAAAAGTACAGGTCATGCAATGTATTCAAAGAACAAGAAGAAGATTAACAAAGGCAAGCAACAATTGAATGAAGATGAAGGCATTACTAGGCAAGCCAACTTCCTAAGAGGAAGAGGTGGTGGCAAAGGAAGAGGAAGAGGCACAAGCAATGAAGATGGTGTCAAAGCTTGCTGGATTTGGGGTAAGACAAATCATTTAGCTCATAAATGTTGGCATAATAATCAGAATGGTGGAGGATATAATCAAAATTTTAATTCAAGGGGAAGAGGTAATAGAAATCAGAGAGGTAATTTTAGAGGTAGAGATAGTAGAGGTTACTTTGGAAGAAATGCAGGAAGAGGCTTTCAAAGTCAATCCTACAATAATACCTACTACAAATATGCTTTAGATTAGAAAGAGGATTCAACCTTAATTATGAATGCAACTTGTGAAAAAAAAGTGAAGATCAAAGAGTCTTCTACATTGACTGAGGGTGTAGCAATCACCTCAGTTGAGTGGCAACATAGCTTTGATTATTGATTTGGAGAATAAGGTAACTAATCATATAGTTCAAACAAGTGATAATAAAAATCACAATGTGAAGTCCATTTGGATCAGTAAAGGCCAAGGATGGAAGCACTCTTATGAGTAAGGTTTTGTATGTTTTTACAATTCCAAAGAGTCTGGTAAGTGTAGGGCAAATTGTAGAGAAAGGTTATGAAGTAAGGTTCACTAATGATTGAGTTTTTGTGGAAGACCCTAGCAATGGGTATAAACAAATTTTTTCAAGAAAGAAAGAAGGAAGGCTATTCACATTGAAGATTCAAGGCACTGCTGGTGATGCCTTGTTCACCTATGGAGGACACAAGATCTCTGAGTTAGATCGTTGGCATAAAAGGCTTGGAAATTTCAATGAAAGAGGTATTAAGGATATGATCAATAATGGTTCAGTGCTTGGATTGCCTAATGTTGTAGGTCAACACATGACATATAGATGTGAAGCATGTCAATTAGGTAAGGCTCATAAGCAATCATTTAACAAGTATTCAGAGAAGCTTGAATTGGTAGATATAGATGTGTGGGGCCCATCAAAGGACTTTAATATTAATGGTTCAAGATATTATGTGATTTATGTTGATGATGCTACCGTGTGGATTACCATATATGTGATCAAAGATAAATCAGAGGTGTTCAATACATTTAAACATTATCATGTGTATGTAGAAACAATTTTAGGAAAAACATTGAAGAGACTAAGGTCAGATGGAGGGGGAGAGTATTTCTCTAATGAGTTCAATGATTACTTGTGGAATGCAAGTATAAGAAATTACTTGCACGTACTCTCCCCAACAAAATGGTGTAGAAGAAAGGAGAAATGGAACTCTTGTTGAGTTTCCAAGGTCAATGATGAAGGAGAAAAATTGCCCTAAGTATTTGTGGGTTAAGGCTGTAAATACAGCCATATACTTGGTTAATAGGCTACCATGTAAAGCTTTGCAGGGTATGATAC
The DNA here is from genome assembly GCA_020310875.1 of Ceratopteris richardii. Taxonomy (NCBI): domain Eukaryota; kingdom Viridiplantae; phylum Streptophyta; class Polypodiopsida; order Polypodiales; family Pteridaceae; genus Ceratopteris; species Ceratopteris richardii. The sequence continues at coordinate 87,735,782 of CM035428.1, read as the reverse complement.
CATATGAGGCATGGTGGGGTAAGAGACCTACCTTAGATCATTGCAAAGTGTTGTCTTATGAATATGTGTCATCTTAGTCGAGGCATAAATTGGAACCTAAAGCTGAAAAGTATGTGTTCATTGGTTATGATGATAAGCAGATGGGTTATAGGTTGTGGAGTCCATCCACAAAGAAATTCCTTGTGTCAAAGGATGTTACATTTGATGAACAAGGTACTTGGCATGCAGGTACAATTAATATTTCATACAGGTGATGAAGAAACATTGAACGAGAAGAAAGGTAAATCAAAGGTTCAAATATTTGATGAAGAAGAGAACAATGAAGCATTAGTTGAAGTTGAAGAAATGTCAAGGTTTGATCTAGAATGTGATGAACCAGAAAATTCAAGAAGTGGAGAACTCAGAAGATCATCAAGGCATAAATGGCAACCTACAAAGTATAGCTATGATACTTCATTTTTTACCACTAAAGACTATGCTTATCTGGTGAAAACAGAGGAAGATCCTTCTACATATGAAGAGGCAAAAGGTAAGGAAAATTGGGAGAATGCTATGTAGGAGGAGTATGATGCATTGATGGAAAATAAGAATTGGGATTTGGTTCCTAAACCAAATAGTCAGAAGATCATTGGATGCAAATGGGTCTAGAAGACAAAGAGGTATGCAGATGGAAGTGTGTCTAGATATAAAGCTAGACTTGTTGTGAAAGAGTATGCTCAGAAATATGGTTAGATTATGATGAGATTTATAGTCCTGTGGCAAAGATGACAACTATAAGGACTCTCGTAGCTATTGCTGCATGTAAAGGTTGGAAGATATGTCAATTAGATGTGGAGAATGCTTTTCTGAGTGGTTACATTTCATATGATGTTTTTATGGAGCAACCTGAAGGTTTCAAGGATAAAAGGTATCCAGAGTATGTATGTAAGCTCAAGAGAGCTTTGTGGGGTTTGAAGTAGACCTCAAGGGCATGGAATTGTAGACTTGTGTTGTTGAAGGAGCTTGGTTTCCAAGTATCCAAGGCAGATAGTAGCCTGCTTGTTAAAGCAAGTGATGATGGGTTCATTTACATGTGCATATATGTTGATGAAATAATTCTTATAGGTACATATGAGAAGGGCATACAAGGTGTCAAGAAGAAAATGGAGAAAGAGTTCAAGATTAGTGACTTGGGAGACTTGTCATATTTCTTGGGCTTGGAGCTTTCATATACTCAACATGGAGTATATGTGACTCAAGGCAGGTATTTGAAGAACTTGCTAATCAAGATTAAAATGGAAGATTGCAAGGTAACACCTACCCCAATGGAGGTGAATCACAAATTGAGCAGATATGGAGGAGAAGAATTCAAGGACATGAAGCTATATCAAAGTCTAGTTGGTAGTCTAATTTATGCTACACTAACTAGGCATGATTTGTCATATGCAGTTGCAGTGATGTCTCAATTCATGCATTGTCCTAGGAAAGAACATTGGATTGCACGACAAAGGGTGCTAAGATACATTAAGGGTACACTCAAAGAAGGTTTGTATTATGGATTCACATCAGATACAAACATCAAGGTATATAATGATACAGATTGGGCAGGTAATCCTGATGATAGGAGATCAACCTATGGATATCTATGTTATGTGGGAGATAAGTTAATTTCTTGGTGTTCTAAGAAGCAACATACAGTTGCTTTGTCATCTACAGAAGCAGAGTATAAAGATATGGTTGAAGCTGCAAAAGAGGCTATATGGTTGAAGACTCTCATGAAGAGTTTTGACATCATTAAGAGTACACCAATTATTCATGGAGATAATATGAGTTCATTGTATCTAGCTGCTAACCCTATATTTCATGCCAGGACTAAACATATTGAGATTCAATATCATTTCTTGAAAGAGAAGGTGATTGACAATTATGCTTCAGATCAGAAGGAGGATTCAACATTGATAATGAATGCAACTTGTGAAAGGCAACATGAAGACCAAAGAGTCTTCTACATTGACTCGGGGTGTAGCAATCACCTGAGTGGCAACATAGCTTTGATGACTGATTTGGAGAATAAGGTAACTAATCATGTAGTTCAAACAGGTGATAGTACAAAGCACAATGTGAAGTCAATTGGATCAGTGAAGGCCAAGGATGGAAGTACTCTCTTGAGTAAGGTTTTGTATGTTCCTACAATTCCAAAGAATCTGATAAGTGTAGGACAAATTGTTGAAAAAGGTTATGAAGTTAGGTTCACTAATGAAGGCGTTTTTGTGGAAGACCCTAGCAATGCGTATAAACAAATTGTTTCAGGGAAGAAAGAAGGAAGATTGTTCACATTGAAGATTCAAGGTAATGTTGGTCATGCCTTGTTCACCTATGGAGGACATAAGATCTCTGAGTTAGATCTTCGACACAAAAGACTTGGACATTTTAATGAAAGAGGTATTAAAGATATGATTAACAATGGTTGAGTGCTTCGATTGCCTAATGTTGCAGGTCAACATATGAGATACAAATGTGAGGCATGTCAATTAGGTAAGGCTCATAAGCAATCTTATTTCAAGCATGGTTTTATGTATTTAAAGAAGCTTGAGTTGGTACACATAGATATGTGGGGACCATCAAAGGATTTTAGTATCAATGGTTCAAGGTATTATGTGATTTATGTTGATGATGCTACCAGATGGATCACTATCTATGTGATCAGAGATAAATCATAGGTATTCAATACATTCAAGCATTATCATGTGTATGCAAAAAGAATTACAGGTCAGAAGTTGAAGAGACTAAGGTCAGATGGAGGGGGAGAGTATTTCTCTAATGCGTTTAGTGAATACTTGTGGAATGCAAGTATAAAAAGGGAAATTACTTGCAAGTACTCTCCTCAACAAAATAGTGTAGCAGAAAGGAGGAATAGAACTCTTGTTGAGTTTGAAAGATCCATGATGAACGAGAAACATTGTCCCAATTATTTGTGGGTTGAGGCAGTAAATACAGTTACATATTTGGTCATTAGATTACCATGTAAAGCTTTGCAGGGTATGACACCATATGAGGCATGGTGGGGTAAGAGACCTACTCTAGATCATTGCAAAGTATTTGGATGTTTGGCATATGCATATGTGCCATCTCAATCGAGGCACAAATTGGAAGCTAAAGCTAAAAAGTATGTATTTATTGGATATGATGATAAGCAGATGGGATATAGGTTATGGAGTCCACCCACAAAACAATTCCTTGTGTCAAAAGATGTTACATTTGATGAGCAAGGTACTTGGTATGCAGGTACAATCAATATTTATGCAGGTGATGAAGAAGTTGTGAATCAAAAGAAAGGTAAATCAAAGGTTTAGATATTTGCTGAAGAGGAGAACAATGAAGTACAGGTTGAAGTTGAGGAAGTGCCAAGGTTTGATCCAAAATGTGATGAACCAGAAACATCAAGAACTTGAGAAATCAGAAGGTCATCAAGACACAAATGGAAACCTACAAGGTATAGCTATGACACTTCTTTTTTGGCTACTAAAGATTATGCTTATATGGTAAAGGCACATGAAGACCCTTCTACATATGAAGAGGCAAAAGGCAAGGAAAATTGGGAGAAAGCTATGCAGGAAGAGTATGATGCATTGATCGAGAATGACACATGGGATTTGGTTTCTAAACCAAATATTCAGAAGATCATTGGATGCAAATGGTTCTACAAGACAAAGAGGTTTATAGATGGAAGTGTGTCTAGGTATAAAGCTACACTTATTGTGAAAGGATTTGCTCAGACATATGGTATGAATTATGATGAGACCTATAGTCCTGTGGCAAAGATGACAACCATCAGAACACTTATAGCCATTGCTACATGTAAAGGTTGGAAATCATGTCAGTTAGATGTGAAGAATGCCTTCATTAGGGGAAAAAATGAACCCTGAATGGGCCTTTTAGATTAAGGAGTGATTAGTGATGGACCAATGAGAGGAGGGTGGTGGCCACAGTCTAGTAGCTTAATCACCTAGGCTAGGCATAGGCTTCCCTTGTTTTTGTTTGGTCAAATAGGAGAAAAACAACTAGAAGATGTTGGAGATAGACCTCTACAGAAGCACGCGAAGAGCACAAGGAAGAAGAAGAAGCTTGGAGCACAAACACACAATAGTGAATGTATTACTAGAGAATGTACAAAGATAAGTAGCCCATTAGGGCAATAGGCATATATACAAGCCGGGGGAAAAAAACCTCCTAAAGAGGGAAAAAAGTGCCCCGACGGTCCTAGTGTGTTCACACACATCACTACCTAAATATATCAACAAATCCCCCCTGGGAGTGATGCGGTGAACAAGGAGCTGGCACTCATGTATAAGGAAGTGCCAAGCTATGTGGAAATCCCTCCACAAAAGGAAGTAAGCCCAAAGCTTTGCGGAAAGCTTCAAACTTCTCCCTAGGCAGAGCCTTCGTGAAGAGGTCTGCTATGTTCTCCTGCATGGGCACATATGCCAAGCTGATCTCCACAGCAGAGAACCTCTCCTTGACATAGTGATAATGCACCTCAATGTGCTTAGTGCGAGCATGGAACACAGGGTTCCTCGCAACTGCCAATGCGCTCTGACTGTGAGTGAAGATGGTGGTGGCAAAAGACTGGCCAACACCCAAATCAGCCATAAGGCGTCTGAGCCACACACACTCAACACTCGCTGTGAAAGCTGCCCTATACTCAGCCTCACAACTAGAAGTGACCACAGTAGGCTGCTTCTTGCTCAACCAAGATATACATGAGCTACCAAGCATGAAGCAAAAACCACTGGTGGACACACGATGTCATAGCAACCAGCCCAATCTGAGTCAGAAAAAGCATGCAAATCTGGCGGTAGTGATCCCCCCTTGGGATAAAACAACCCAAGTATCCGAGTACCACTCAAGTAGCAAAAGATGCGCTTAACCACCTTCCAATGCGTGACTCCTGGGCAATGCATAAACCTGCTTATCTGTGAGACAGCAAACTGAATATCTGGCCGAGTAATGCATAAGTAAATCAAGCATCCAATAGCCTACTGATAGAGAACAGCATCAAATGCATCTCCAGCATCATGAAGACTCAATCGTAAACCTGTCTCCAGAGGAGTGGCAATAGTCTTACAGTCTTCAAGGCCAAAACGCTGCAATAATGTGTCAATATATTTCGTTTGACACAAAGCCATTCCACCATCAACTTGCATAAACTGAATGCCCAAATAGTGATGCAAATGCCCCAAATCAGACATCTCAAATGAGGCATGCAAATCAGCCTTGAAGTCAGCAATATGCTTCTCAATAGGACCAGTGAGCAGCATGTCATCAACATAGACAACAAGGATCAGAAGCACATCATTAGCACGCTTAACATATAAGGTGCTTTCAATTGGACTATTCTCAAAACCATGTGCAACCAGATAGGCATGTATCTTCTCATACCAAGCACGTGGTGCTTGCTCTAAACCATATAATGCCTTCTTTAACCTACACACCTGGTTTTCATGCCCTTTCTGCACAAAGCCACGGGGCTGAAAAACATACACTTCTTCATGCAAGTCACCATTCTCAAATGTTGTTTTAATGTCCAACTGATGTACATTCCAACCATGATGGGCTGCAAGTGCACAAATGCTCCGAACAATAGTCATACGGCATGTAGGTGCAAAGGTCTCATCAAAATCAATGCCTCTTTCCTGCACATAACCCTTTGCAACAAGCCTAGCCTTATACCTGTCAACTCTACCATCAGGTTTACGCTTCAGCTTGTATACCCACTTTGTGCCAATGGCTTTCTTGCCAGGAGGCAAGTCACATAAAGACCATGTACCATTCTTCATTATAGCATCATATTCAGATTGCATAGCAGCCATCCAATTTTCTGAATTCTGTGCTTCATCAAAAGAAACAGGCTCATTCTCATCACAGAGACTAGACGCAGCCATAGCATAGAAATCTGATGCAAAGGAGGCACTATGAGAGCCTGAACGAGTACGATATGACAAAGGTGCATCTAATTTGCTGTCACGCAAAGTCTGCACCAGCCATTTTGGCATAGTTTTTGCCTGCTCAATATCAGCTCTCTCATCAACAAGTGCATCATGTAAATCTGCATCAGAAATAGAATGATCTGCATCATCATATGAAACCTGCAAAGGCTGAGAATGTTGGAGAAACAATCACTAATTGGACATATATTTGAAGGTCAAAGCTTAGGAAGAAAATTCCATGCCTATGTGAAGGGACAAATTCACAAGTGTATCATATTTGTAAAGTTAGTTCACTTTAGTTCTAGAAGTTTTTTAAAATCACAAGAATACGAAAATCTATATAAGTTAGTTTGTATCAACTGACGCGGAGAGAGAGAGAGAGAGAAAGAAGAAGTAGAAGAAGGAGTTCATTTTATATGACTGAGTATAGTCGGGCTTCTCTGAGTGAGAAAGCATCTGTAAAACTTCTGAGTTTTCATAGTTGTGAGAAAGAACTGAGAAAAGTTATGTGTATGAGTCTCTCTCCACCATCTCCATGATTGCCTACTGTGTGATGAATTCAAAAGTCCAAGTTTTCTGAGCAATTCGATGCCTGGCATCGAATCTTGGCTGATAAGTCATTGTTTTCATTCTCTGTGTGTTACCTGTTGTTGAATCTTCTAAAACATGAAGTTTGTGGAGCAACTCGATGCCTGGCATCGAGTTTCAGCATAAAGTGGATGCCCGGCATCGACTTCTAGCATACAAGTGGTCTTCTTCATGTGTGTGTAAAAGAGAGTATTTCTGGTTCAGAAAAAGGGCCTAAAAAAGCTCAAAGTCGATGCCCGGCATCGACCTTGACTGAAATTCGATGCTAGGCATCGAATTTTTATTTTTAGACACCTAGGAATACTAAAACAGGCAAAACTTTCCAGTTTTGGAAGGTCATACAGGGTCATCTTGTGAGGGCCATAACTTGAGTTCTAGAGATTCCTTTGATGCATAGGATAGCTTGTTGGAAAGCTCTACTCTTCTAGTTGTAGCCTATAAAGTTTCATGGAGAAATAATACTTGACCTAGGAGAAATAAGCAAAATACTGAAGGTATGTCATTTCGGTGACTAGGAATTTCTGTAGAAGCAAAGTTCTCACTTTAGGCTATCATTTCTCAAAGTTTAGAGTGGCAATGAGTTAATGGTGACCATAGAGGTGTTCTAGTGTCACATTAATTCATTTCTTGTGGTGTTTCACATCAACAGAGAAGTTGCCTCATTAGGACCAACACTAGACTGTCCACCTGTAAAAGGAGGCATCAAAGTATCATACATGTCTTTGGAGCTTACAGATGTCTCCTTAGTACATGAAAGCAATGGCTGAATAGCATCTTCCACAAAGACAACATCATGGCTAACCAGAATGCGTTTAGTCTGTGGATGATACATACGATGGCCTTTACTTTCAGAACTGTACCCAACAAAAATACATTTTACTACCTTATCATCCAGTTTTTTGCGATGTTGTTCAGGCACTAATGCATATGCCAAACAACCAAAAACACGCAGATGAGCAACAGATGGCTTGCGGTCATGCCAAGCCTCATATGGAGTGATAGACTGCATCGCTTTAGTGGGACACCTGTTCAGTACATATGCTGCACACATGACAGCCTCAAGCCAGAAACTATGTGGTAAAGCCTGACTCTTGATCATGCACCTCGCCATCTCCATGAGTGACCTGTTCTTTCGTTCAGCAACTCCATTCTCTTGAGGTGTATATGGCACTATACATTGGTGTTTTATCCCACGTTCAGCCAGAAATGCATTAAAATCAGAAGACATATATCCCCCCCCTCGATCAGAATGAAGGGTGCCCATTTTACATGCTGACAGATTTTCAGCCAAACCAAAAACTGTTTGAAGCACATGAACACTTCGGACTTTGCCTTCAATGGATATACCCATGCATGCCTGGAAAAATCATCGATGAACATCACGAAGTAAAGGTAATTCCCAAAAGAGAATGTCTCCATAGGACCACAGACATCACTATGTACAAGCTACAATTTTTGCGTAGCCCAAACTGAACCATCTTTTGGAAGGGAGGAACGCTGCATTTTGCCCAAAATACAGCCTTGACATACATGTTTTCCAAGTGCCTCAAGCTTGGGCAAAGAAGACACCATATCAGATTTCTACAGGCGTAGCAAACTAGCAAAATTCAGATGACCAAAGCGTGCATGCCAAAGCTTTGCATCTGACATAGCCTAAGAATCATGAACTGCACATGCCGAATCATTCATAGATCTTTCATAGTCTATGAGCCTATACAGCCCATGACATAAAATGCCAGAAGCAATAATCACATCGCCATTTGATAGATCATGAACTGTACACCTGTCATCAACAAATTTCACAACCAAGCCAATCTTGGCTAATGCAGAAACTGATAACAGGTTCTTTTTTATCCCTAGCATAAATAAAGCATCTGACAAAGTGAAAGAACTACCATCAGCAGTAGTCAAAATGATTTTACCAACTCCCATAACATGATAAGAGGAGTTGTTGGTGCATGTGACAGTATTCCCTGTAGGGGCAGGCTCGAGTGAAGAGAAGAAACTACGCTACGAGGTAATATGTTTGGTCGCCCCACTGTCAAAGTACCAAACATTTGAGTCCACTGCAGACATGCACTGCTCATGAGAAGATGGGTCAAAACTGCAAACAATAGTAAACACCCATTCTTCTTCCTGCACAAGATTAGCAGACTCTATTTTTGGTGTAGAGGCTTCTGCAACAACCATTCTAGCCTCCTTTTTCTTTGCCTCTTTTGCAGCCAGTTTTGGACAGTTCTTTATGATATGATCATTCCCTTTACAGTACTTGCAAAACAATTTTTGCTTTTTTTATTTCTTCTCATCTTTATCCTGGTTCTTTGAATGTGCAGCATTTGCAGATTTCTGCTTACTAGTAGAAGAGCTCCATTTTCCTTTGCCCTTCTGACTAGCCAGGAAAGCTTGATCTGCAACACGCATAATGGACCTGTTCTGCCTGGACTAATCTTCTTGCAAGAGAATAGAGACTAACTCCTCAAATGATAAGGCATTCGGATTGCCTTTCATCATCAACCGAAGAGTAGAAGCAAAACTCTGATATGAGTCAGGAAGACCATTCAGAACGGTCTGCACAAGTGAGCTATCTGGTATAACCTCATCAGCAGAAATCAACTGTTCCTTCAAATCTTTGATCTTCGTTAGGAAACTGTCCATAGAATCACCTTCATTCATGTGCTCACTCTCCAACTGTTTTTGGAGGTAAGCAACACGAGCCTCATTCCTAGCTTGGTACAATGTGGTAAGTGTATCCAAAGCATCCCTAGTTGTTCTACAAGAGCGAATATGAGGAATAATGGCACGTTTGACGGACAAAGCTATCAATGCATGTGTCTGGGCATCTCTACCATCCCAACGAATCTGCTCTGTAGTAGGTGCAGCAGAAACAGCAACACGAACAGGAATCTGTGGAATATCATCTTCGACACCATCTTCATCAGCTCCAGCACCTGTATTTGTAGTACCTGTTGTTACAAGTGTAACAGGACGTCTTTCAACACCCTGCACAATGTTCCACAATCCTTTTACAACCAAAACATGTCGCATCATATAAGCCCATAATGGGTAGTTGGTACCATCCAACTTATCCTCAACAGCCAACATACGGAATACATCACTGCTTTCATCCATGGCCGGTGACTAAAATACCTTGATGCAAAAAATTGACTGTATCTCAAAAAATTGAACAAAACTGCCCAGACGAGTTCTGCTAGACCTGTAGTAGACTTCGAGATGCTTAAACTGACGAACAGAAATTGGTATATACCTTTGGCACAAAAAGACGAAATAGCCTGCACAAGTGCTACGATAGTGCATTCGGAGGCCGAAACGAGCTCAGATCGCAATTTCAGCACCATAGAGCGAAGCCGTTTTGATCTCGGAAACACGCTAAGTATGCTCACCAAAATTCATGCGAATCTAAGACTGCAAACGGAGGAGTGTCGACGGTGCCCTAGATGAAGCGACGACCTACTTTGATACCAATTGTTGGAGATAGATGTCTGCGGAAGCACGCGAACAACACAAGGAAGAAGAAGAAGCTTGGAGCACAAACACACAATAGTGGATGTATTAATAGAGAATGTACAAAGATAAGTAGCCCATTAGGGCAATAGGTGTATATACAAGCCGGGGGAAAAAAACCTCCTAAAGAGGGAAAATCAAGGCATCCATGCTTTTGGACCCTTGGATTAGCAAGAGATTTAATGGATAGGATGAGATAGAGCTTGAAAAAGGCGTCGTTTTATCATAGCCATTGGATTGGCTTTTGAATCCGACCGTAGAGATTGAATCCCGAAAAAAACTAGGCGCCTTGAATGGCAGCCATCGGAACCAACAACCATCCAAAGGTGGAGTTTGAAGCATCAAAAGATGAGGGCGCCATTTGCTGTCAACCATCGGATTAGCTCTCCATCTAATGGCTCAAATGCCTGCGCAAAATTAGATCAGCCCCGGATGCGGGCGTCCGTAGGATCTGGCCTGGATCTAACAATCCAGAAATGTGCAGAGACTTCGCATTCCGCCTGTGCAAATAAGGACAAAGCCACTCAAATCTCTGACAGTATCTCTCTAAAGATCATTCATCTTTAATCTCAACCATTGAATTTAAGCATCCAAAGGCTCTAAAGCATTACATCTCATAATTCAAACATAAAAAATATGGAATACTATTTTATTTGGGAAAACCACCGGTGGCTTTGTTTGGCTCCTTGGTTAAGAGGATTAAGCATTTCAATTCCTAAAAATTAGGAATCCTTACAAGGCCCATGCAGGGCTCACTTTTTCCCCTAATGTTCTAAATGGTTATATTTCAGATGATGTTTTCATGGAGAAACCATAAGGGTTTAGAGATGAAAGGTATCCAGACCATGTATGTAAGCTCAGGAGAGCTTTGTATGGTTTGAAGCAGGCCCCAAGGGCATGGAATTATAGACTTGTGAAGCTCTTGAAGGAACTTGGTTTTCAAGTATCTAAAGCAGATAGTAGTTTGCTTGTTAAAGCAAGTGATGATGGGTTCATTTACATGTGCATATATGTTGATGATATAATTCTTATAGGTACAGATGATAAAGGAATTCAAAGCCTAAAGAAGCAAATGGAGAAAGAGTTCAAGATTAGTGACTTGGGAGATTTGTCATATTTCTTGGGCATGGAGATCTCATACACTCAACATGGAGTGTATGTAACTCAAGAAAGGTATTTGAAAAACTTGTTGATCAAGTTTAAAATGGATGATTGCAGGGTAGCTCCTACTCCAATGGAGGAAAATCACAAATTGAGCAGATATGGAGGAAAAGAATTTAAGGACATGAAGCTATATCAAAGTTTGGTTGGTAGTCTGATCTATGCTACATTAACTAGGCTTGACTTGTCATATGCAGTTGGAGTATTATCTCAATTCATGCATTGTCGTAGGAAAGAACATTGGGTTGCAGGACAAAGAGTGTTCAGGTACATTAAGGGTACACTAAAAGAAGGTTTGTATTATGGTTTTACATCAGATACAAACATCAAGATATATAGTGATACAGATTGGGCAGGTAATCTTGATGATAAGAGATCAACTTATGGATACTTGTGTTATGTGCGAGATAAGTTAATTTCATGGTGTTCAAAGAAGCAACACACGATTGATTTATCATCCACAGAGGCTGAGTACAAAGGAATGGTTGAAGCTGCAAAGGAAGTGATATGGCTTAAGAATCTTATGAAGAGTTTTGACATCATTCAAAGTACACCCACTATTCATGGAGATAACATGAGTTCATTGTATTTAGCTGTTGATCATGTTTTTCATGCCAGGACTAAACACATTGAGATTCAGTATCATTTTCTAAGAGAGAAGATGATGGATAAAGAGATTGAAGTTATACATACTTCAACAAAAGATCAGATAGCTAATATGCTAACCAAAAGCTTGGATGGACCAAAGCTACAGAGATTCAAAGGCATGGCAGGTATAAAGAAGATAGAGAAAACCTCAATTGATGATTGAGGGGGAGCTGTTGGTGCAAGGCAATCAACAATTGAAGTTTTGATGAAGTTTTGAAGTCAAGGATTGAAGAAAAGATCAAGTCATGAAGCATGAAGCAAGTATATGTTCAGAGAATGAAGATATGTATACATATGTACATTAACTTAGAGTTAGCTCACTTATACTTTTGTATGGTTATGAGCTTGTACATATTTTCCTATATATACAAGGAAAAATGTCAAGGCAAATACGAGAGAGTGTGAGAGAACAAGAACTGAAGAGAATTAGAAGTCATTAGACACTTGTGAAGTGAGTAAGATAGCTCTCTCATCGAGATGTAAAACTTATGAGTAATGAAGAAAAGTTGCGCCTGATTTTTATGTGTGTTCTCCTTCTGTGTTTGATCAATTCAAGAATCCTTTTGTAGGTGTCTAATTCCATATTTCATGAGTCTATGGTTAACGTTTGAGAGCCTAATTGTAAACAGGCAGTGAAAATTATGAGTAGGAACATTCATATGTGAGGAAGTGTTGAGTGCCTTCTGAAAACAGGCGCAATCCCGATGGTCAAAGAAATGGTTAATTTTCAGTGCATAGTGTAAAGTTTTGCACAAATGAGGAGTCAAAATCTAAGCTGGAATGTAAGCCATCTATAGCTAAAAGCATTTTTATAAAAAGGTTCTAGTTTGGGAGAACCAAGCTTTAGAAGTTACAGGTGTCAAAGTCGACTGTTAAGAACTACAGTTTTAGACATAGGTGACTTGTTGAGATCATTTCTCAATATCTATTGAGTCTTTTGGAATGCTTTAACTTGGAGGAGGTGCGCCAACTATAGGCAACAACTTGTACAAAGTTTTATAAAAAACCTTACACATTTGATAAGTCAATGATTGAGTTATGTGCAACAGACTTTCTGTGTAGTCATCTTCTTCACAGTTTGTTCAAGATTTTGGTAGTTGAGTATTGATCCTCCAAATTGGTGAAGGTTTTAAGTTATTCTTTATATAGAGGTGCTCTAACTTCAAGAGTAAATTATTCTTTTGGAGATTAGCACTCTCCATCAATAATCATGTCATATAGAACTGTCCAAAATTGGCTGCAAAAGAGGCAAAGAAAAAAGAGGTTGGAATGGTTTTTGTAGAGGCCTCTACACAAAAAATAGAGTCTGCTAATCTTGTGCAGAATGAAGAATGGGTGTTTACTACTATTTGTAGTTTTGACCCATCATCTCCTGAATAGTGTATGCCTATAGTAGACTTAGATACTTAGTACTTCGATAGTGGGGCAACCAAACATATTACCTTGCAGTGTAGTTTCTTCACTTTACTCGAGCCTACCCCTACAGGGAATAATGTCACATGCACCAACAACTCCTCTTATCCTATCATGGGAGTTGGTAAGATTATTTTGACTACTGCTAATGGTAGTTCTTTCACTTTGTGGGATGCTTTATTTGTGCCAGGGATCAAGAAAAATCTATTTTTAGTTTTTGCATTAGCCAAGATTGGCTTGGTTGTGAAATTTGTTGATGAAAGATGTACAGTTCATGATTTGTCAAATGGCGACATGATTATTGCTATTGGCAATTTATTTTGTGGACTGTATAAGCTCATAGACTATGAAAAATCTATGAATGATTCAGCATCCATAGGTACATGATTCTTAGGATATGTCAGACGCATAGCTTTGGCATGCAGGCTTTGGTCATTTGAATTTTGCTAGTTTGCTACACCTACATGAATATGAAATGGTATCGTCTTTGCCCAAACTTGAGGCATATAGAAAACATGTTTGTAAATGCTATATTTTAGGCAAAATGCAGCATTCCTTGTTTCCAAAAGATGGTTCGGTTAAAGCTACTCAAAAATTGCAGCTTGTTCACAGTGATGTATGTGTTTCTATGTAGACACCCTCTTTTAGAAACTATCTTTACTTCATGAATTTCATTGATGATTTTTCTAGGCATGCATGGGTATATCCATTGAAAACAAAGTCGGAAGTGTTCATGTGCTTCAAATAGTTTTTGGTTTTGGCTGAAAATCTATCAACATGTAAAATGGGCACCCGGGGGAATATATGTCTTTTGACTTTAATGCATTTTTGGCTAAACATGGGATAAAATATCACTATAAAGTTTCGTATAAACCTCAATAGAATGGAGTTGCTGAATGGAAGAATAGGTCACTCATGGAGGTGGCGAGGTGCATGGTCAAGAGTTACCCTTTACCACATAGTTTCTGGCTTGAGGTTGTCATGTGTGCAGCATATGTACTTAACAAAGTGTCCCACTAAAGCACTACATTCTATCACTTCATATGAGGCTTGTCATGGTCACAAACCACATGTTGCTCATTTGCATGTTTTTAGTTGTTTGGTGTATGCATTAGTGCTTGAGCAACATCGCAAATAAAATAGTAAAATGTATTTTTCTTGGGTAGAGTTCTGAAAGCAATGGCTATCATTAGTATCATCCAGAGAATAAATGCTTTTTGGTTAGCCATGATGTTTTTTTTTATGGAAGATGCTATTCATTCTTTACTTTCATGTACAAAGGAAACATCTGTTAGCTCCAAAGACATGTATGATACTTTTCTGCCTCTTTTTACAGGCGGATAGTCTAGTGCTAGTCCTATTGAGGCAACTTCTCAACAATCTCAATATGATGCTATCATGAAAAATGGTACCTAGTCTTTATGTGACTTGCCTCCTCGCAAGAAATCCATTGGAACTAATTGGGTATACAAGCTGAAGCATAAACCTCATGGGATACTTGATAGGTATAAGGCTAGGCTTATTGCAAAGGGTTATGCACAAGAAAGAGGCATTGATTTTGATGATACCTTTCCACCTACATGCTAAATAACTACTGTTTGAAGCATTTATGCACTTGAAGCTCATCATGGTTGGAATGTATATCATTTCGACATTAAAATAGAATTTTTGAATGGTGACTTGCATGAAGAAGTGTATGTTTTTTAGCACGTGCCTTTGTGTAGAAAGGGCATGAAAACCAGGTGTGCAGGTTAAGGAAGGCATTATATGGTTTAAAGCAAGCACCACGTGCTCGGTATAAAAAGATACATGTCTATCTTATTGCACATGGTTTTGAGAATAGTCCAATTGGAAGTACCTTATATGTTAAACGTGCTAATGATGTGCTTCTCATCATTGTTGTGTATCTTGATGACATGCTGCTCACTAGTCCTCATGAGAAGCATATTGCTAATTTCAAGGCTAATTTTCATACCTCATTTGAAATGTCTCATTTGGGGCATCTTCATCATTATTTGGGCATTCAGTTTATGCAAGTTGATGGTGGAATAGCTTTCTGTCAAACAAAATATATTGACACATTATTGTAGTGTTTTGGCCTTGAAGACTGTAAAGCTATAGCCACTACTATGGAGACAGGTTTACGATTGAGTCTTCGTGATGTTGGAGATGCATTTGATGTTGTTCTCTACCAGCATGCTACTGGATGCTTGATTTACTTATGCATTACTCAACCAGATATTCAGTTTTCTGTCTAATAGATGAGCAAGTTTATGCATGCCCAAGTGTCAAGCATCGACAAGCAGTTAAGCACATCTTTTGCTATTTGTGGTACCCGGCTACTTGGGTTGTTTTATCGCAAGGGGGGATCACTACCGCTATATTTTCATGCTTTTTTTTACTAGGACTAGGCTGGTTTCTATGACACTCATGTTTCCACTACTAGTTTTTGCTTCATGCTTGCTAGCTCATGCATAACTTGGCTAAGCAAGAAGAAGCCTACTCTAGCCACTTCTAGTTGTGAGGCTTAGTATAGGGCTTTCACAATGACTATTGAGTGTGTGTGGCTCAGATGCCTTATGGTTGATTTGAGTGTTGGTCAATCTTTTGTCACCACCATCTTCACTAATAGTCAGACCGCATTAGTAGTTGTGAGGAACCCTGTGTTCCATGCTCGCACTAAGCACATTGAGGTGCATTATCATTATGTGAGGGAGAGGTTCTCTACCGGAGAGATCACCTTGGCATATGTGCCCACACAAGAGAACATTGCAGACCTTTTCACCAAGGCTCTACATAGGGAGAAGTTTGAAGCTTTCTGCAAAGATTTGGGCTAATTTCCTTTTGTGGATTGATTCCACATAGCTTGGCACTTCCTTATACATGAGTGTAAGCACCTTGTTCACTGCATCACACCTAGGGGGATCTATTGATATATTTAGGTAGTGATGTGTGTGAACACATTAGAACCACTGGGGCACTTTTTTCCCTCTTTAGGAGGTTTTTTCCCCCGGCTTGTATATATGCCTATAGCCCTAATGGGTTACTTATCTTTGTAGATTCTAGTGGTAGTAAATTCAGTATTGTGTGTTGTGCTCCAAGCTTCTTCTTCTTCCTTGTGCTATTCACGTGCTTCCACATACCTCTAACTTCAACACAATGAACCTATAATACTCCTATATGTAGTTACATCATGTAACCTCTCTCCATCATTTGAGCATAACTTCACATTTGTGTCCATAGGTTTCACGAATGGTTTGCATTCACTCATTCCAAATCTAAAAAGCACATCCAACAGGTACTTTCTTTGCATCAAGTAAATACAATCTTTCCCATAGACCACCTCAATGGCTAAGAAATATTTGAGCTCACCAAGATCTGAAATTTTAAACTCCTTAATGAGTTTTTTTTTGTCTCTTTTATTCCTACACCATTACTTCCTAGTATGATGAGATCATCAACATATATGCAGATGTATACCTACTTGCCTTCTTCTTTCTTCATGTAGAGAGAAGGATCTACGCTACTTTGAGGTACTCAACCAATCTTTGGTTCCAAGCACGTGGTGCTTGCTTCAACCCATACAAAGTTTTTTTCAATCTCCAAACAAAGTCAGGATGCTTTTTATCTTCAAATCCAATTGCTTCAATCATGCATACCACTTCTTTAAGTTCTCCATTGAGAAAAGCATTTTTATGTCAAGTTGGTACAATGGCCATCTCCTTGGTGCACTCACTACAATCAAGGTCTAATTGTTCCCATCCTTGCAACTGGGTTGAAAGTTTCTTAATAGTCAATGCCGTGAGTGTGCCTGAATCCTTTTGATACTAGTCTAGCTTTATGGCTAGCTAGAGAACCATCAGCATTTCTCTTTACTTTAAATACCCATTTATTTGGAATAATCTTCATATCTTCAGCCTTTGAAACTAGCTCCCATGTTTGATTATCCTTGAGAGCTTTTATCTTTTCTTGCATAGCTTGTTGCAATTCTTTTAGTGTACATGCTTCTTCATATGCATCCGGTTCTTTACCTTTCACCACCTATGTCATATATGCAAAATGATTTTCAATAAAACTATCATATCTCAACCTTTGAATTGGATACCTTGCTCTTGAAGACCTCCTTTGATTTCCTTTTGAATGTTGCTCCTTCAAGTGGCTCAACTTTACCTTTGGTGTAATCAACTATTCATACTCTTCTTCACTTGCATTAGAATCACTATTTTGGGCAGCACTTTCAGCTTCAAATCTTTCATAACTTGATGTTGGTGATGAGGAATGACTCCTTAGTCTCCCCTTCCATGTTGAGCTTTCTCCATGTGATGTAGAAGCTTCTGGACCTGACATTTGAGTGCTTGTTTGCTGAAATTCTTCTTGCACAACACCTCCATAATTTTCATAATCTTCTTCAAGAATCTTCTCTTTCCCTTTGTCTCCAAACCATGGTCTTAGCACATCAAATACCATATCTCGTGAGACCCGTAGCTCCTTTGTGACCAGATTATAGCACCTATATCCTTTTTACTCCGATGAATATCCAATGAAAATACACTTTTCCAACTTTGGCTCCATCTTTGTCCTTAGTTCTTGAGGAATGTGAACATAACACACACATCCAAAAACTTTGAGATGTGTAAGATCAGATTTCTTACCGGAATAAACCTCCTTAGGAGTTAAATTATGTACTTTAGTTGTTGTGCACTTGTTCATCAAATAAACAACCATATTAGCTGCTTCATCCCAATAGTTTAGTGGAACCTTCATCTCGTTGAGCATGCATCTTGCAACTTCTATGATATGTCTATTTTTCCTTTCAACAATTCCATTTTGCTGAGGCATGTATCTACATGTAAATTGTCATTTGATGCTAGTTTCAAAAAGAAAATCTGAAAATTCTTTGGAGAAATATTCTCCTCCTCCATTAGACCTCAAGGTCTTTATGTACCATCCTATTTCCTTTTCAACATGTGCTTTAAATCTCTTGAATGTAGAGAACACATCCAATTTTTTTTATGCAAAACATCCATACTTTTCTTGAATGATCATCAATAAAAGTGACAAGATATCTATTACCAGCCATTGATGGTTCTTGTGTTGGTCCCCATACATCCGTGTGTATCAAGTCAAGGACATTCCTTGCCACATAGTTGCTCTTCTTGAATGGTTGTCAAGTTTTCTTTTCTAGTTGGCATGCTTCACAAAACTCATGTAGTCCAGCATCATTGAATCTCGGAAGACCTCTTACCACTTCATGGTTGCTCATGTCCTTAAGCTTGGGAACATTGATATGTCCAAACCTTTTGTGCCACAGATTGATTTCAACAATCCTCTTGTTTCCAAACTGAATATACTTCACCTTTCCATGTGGTTATTGAATGTCCAAAGTGAACATCCTACTTTCTTTCCTTCCTTGAGCAGTGACCTTGAATCCTTCTTTTGGATTCTTTATAAAGCAGCCTTTTTCATTGAAGATAACATGATATCCTTTCTCTAACATTTGTCCTACTGAAATCAAATTCTTTGTTATAGTAGGAACATGAAGGACATCAGTCAATACCTTCTTGTCTCCAAGCTTGATTTCTCCAACATGCTCAATTGTGTATTGAGTTTCATCACTAGTCTCCACACATCCTTTTTCACTTGGAGTTTGTAGATTTGTGAATAAATCTCCTTGACATGTCATATGATTGCTGCAACCTAAATCTATAAACTATTTTTTTGTCATCACTTCGCGGGTTGTTGTACTCATGCTTCATGGCAAGCATGGTTTTCTTGTCTCCTTCACTTGATGTACTCGCATAGTTATTTTGGCTCCTTTGATTGCCTCCATTCGGTCTTCCATTATTTTGCCAATGATCATTTTCATAATTTCCTACTTTACCAAAATGATACATGTTATACCTTTATGAGGATTGTATGAACGTGGACCTCTTCCATATGTGTTTTCATTTGAGTTGTCCTTGTTGTCCTCCAAGTTGTGTTGGCTAGAATTTATGTTGTAGCTTCTTCCTCTTCCTTTCAAGCCTTCCTCTACCTTGACCTACATATAACAATTGGCAATGGTTGTCCTTACCTTTATTGCCTTCTCCTTGTTGAGCAGCCTCTTCAGCCACAAGATTTGGTATATTCTCCTCAAACATTGGTAGAGGATCTCTATAAAGAATGTTTGTGATGAAGGGCTTCCACTTTTCTTCACTCTTCATGTCATTGAGGGCTATTTGGAAAATGTCTTCCTCTTCTTTCTTGCATCCAACTGATGCTAGCTGATCTCAAAGCTCCCTAATCTTCAATGTATACTCATTAAATCTTTGGTTTGAGCTTTTCTTCATGTTATTGAGCTCATTCTTGAGTTGAATCTTTTGAGACCTTGTTGAGGTAGCATACACCTTCTCCAACGCTTCCCAAACTTCCTTGGTTGTCCCTAGGCTCTGAACATGACCAATCATAGTGTTAGAAATAACTTGTGAAATGAGGAACATCACCCTTTGATTCCTCTCTTCCCAATCAGCAAATTGTCTCCTTTGTGCTAGAGTAATGTTGGGATCTTGAAGGCCCACTAGTTGTGGATCATCTCTAGTAACTAGACTCCATAATTCTTTACCTTTAAGGTAATTTGTCATTCTATACCTCCAAGATTGAAAATTACCTTTATCTAACTTCTCAACTTGTTGTCCTAAATCAATCATTCAAGACTTCCAAGTTCAAAGTTTACCTCAGTTATGTTTTGGCACTCTTTCTTGACTCTACAAAGCTCCCCCTTAATTTTTAGCTTCTCCTTTGCTTTAATTTATTTGCAAATCTTTGCTTTTTCAACCTCCAAGATCAAGACTTTTACCTACAGCTGAACCTTATAATGAAAAATGGTATCAAATGAAAAACAAAATGAACTTGAGACTTTTGTCACTCAAAAAACTAAAAAATAATTACTTTCAAATTAGCTATCAAACACTCAATTTGGAGTAGTTTTGGTTTGGCAACTCTTTGCCTCAAAACAAGTTGTCTATCCACTCAGCTAGGCTAAAAACTAGACTTCATTAAAAACTTAATAACTCAAAGATCATGATGAATTTGACAAATATCTTTTGGATAGAAACATTAGACATGATAAGCTATCCAAAAAATATTTAAATGCTAAAAATGGATACATACATTGAGAGATATGACTCTTGCAAGCACGCTGCCTAGAATTGGTGAGCAACTGGGCATAGCCTATGAGACTGTAGAAAACAAAATGACTAAAACCAAATGAACTACCTACAAGGGGACTTTAGTGCCTTCTTCCTCTGTTCTTGAGTGTCCTCCCTTGCCTCATTTTTAGCCAAATGACCATGAGCTCTGATGATGAATTTGAGAGCTCTTCTCCATAACTCCTCCACTACCTTGAGCAGCCATCTCTTTTGGTTTAGTTTTTGGATTTGATTCTCTTTTGATCTTCTTTTGGCCTCCACTAATTGCTAAAGTAAATGCTTTCGTTTTTAATTTTTTATTTGCATTATTTTTTAATAAAATCCTTCTTCTGAAATATATATGATCTTGCTTCTCTTTTTTTACACTATACCCTACTCGATGTACCTTCCTTATTGTTATCTCATGTGAGAAGTCTCCTCCACATGCATGGTCATGATACGACTCTAGAATGTTCTTTATTTCATTAGATGGGGGGACCCTTCTTAGGATAAGGTCCTTATCTTTCTCATAGAGGTTATGCCTATGGGTTGGTACTATAGAGCCTTCTTTACTAGCCTATGCATTTGTACCTTATTTATATGCATGGGAAGTTCTCTACTTTCAATGCATTCAATAATCTCATCAAGTCCTTCCTTTCCAATAAATTGTTGATCATGTTCCTTTAATACTACCGCAAGAATCTCAAATTGCTCATTTGCTAATGCATCTAACTTCTTTTTTTGGATCCTTGATATATGACATATATGAATGCCTTCAAAATTTTGTAATAAATTATTTACCTTTTTCAACCATTCCAATAATTGTTCACTTTTACAACACCAATTACCTTGCAATTTCTTTATCACTAGCTTGAATTACCTTTGACAATTAGCCTCTTAATATCATGTTTGATGCATTCTTGTTATGCCTCATACAATGTTGCACATTTTGCTTCATTATTTGGATGATCATTAGCGAGATTCATACCTTTCTTGAAGACCAAGTTATTATTTTCATCATAGATTATGAATACGACTACTGTTTTGTCAACCTTCTTCTTGTAAGCACCATCAAAGAATAGGGTATGTGCACCTTGAATTTCTTCTTCATGTTTGGTTCCTTGATGCTTGGTTTCATTGCTTATTCCTTTTTTCGATCTTCTATAGGTCAACATATCTATGAAACTTGTTCTAGTGGCTTTCCTCTACTATAAAAGTGTACTCATATTCTTGTAATTCAAGAGCCATTTTGCTATTTTGGATGAGATATTCATATGTTGCACCACAGATAGAAATGAGTAATCTATAGTAAGAACAATAAATAGCCCAGTAAGGAGATAAGACTTGAACTTTTGTACACCAGAATTAGAGCATACATGAAGTGCTCTACACTTGTATATCCTCTTTTCACTGTTCTTCATCACTTTTATTGCAAATTATACTGGTTGCATGTGGGATTTTTTTACATCTTTCTGTAGTGAGACTACTTCTACTACTTCATGTCCTACACTTGGACATACATAAAAGGCATCTTCCATGATTGTCAATATTAAGGTAGGTAGGGTGCTAAGTATCTATTTGACTTCTTCAAAAAATTTTTGATGAATGTCATCACAGACAGAAGTATCACAAAATGCAAGCTTCTGCAAGGGAGAAATTATCTCTTATAGAAGATGGATAAAGTGTGACATATAGCAGAAGTATCACACAATGCAAGCTTCTACAAGGGATAAATTATCTCTTATAGAAGATGGATAAAGTGTGACATATAGCGTAGCTTCTATACAAGTGTTAGGACTTTCTTTATCATTTTTGAAGTCGGTAATCCCAATAGAGATGCTACTTTGGATGGATCTACTTGGATTCCTCTTTAAAAAATAAGTTCTCTTAGGAGCACCACTTATTTTTTAGCAATGTGACACTTCTCTTGATTTATTTGTCCTCGTAGTTCATGCAATCTTTTAAATCCTTCCTCAACCTTTCGACACAATTATTCTGCTACTATATATACAAAAGTCATCCATATACACTCGTTGAGGATCTAAAGAAAGGTTTGAATACATAATTCAATAATATTTGAAATGTTGTTGGTGGATTGGTGAGGTTAAAGGGCATAACAATATACACAAAGCTTTCCCATGGTGTGATGAAAGTGGTCTTCTTTTGATCTTCATCAACTATAAATATTTGAAAATATCTTGAATATCCATCACATACAATGTATCATTCATGGCTAGCTACTTCATTCAATATTTCATCTTTGAAGTGTAAAGGAAAGTGGTCTCTCTTGGTTGCAGCATTCAATGGCTTGTAATCAACACACCCTCCATTTACCATTTTTTTAAGGAGTAACAACAACTAGAGATACCCATTCTCAATTGGAAAAAAGATAAATAAAACCAACCTTGAGAAGATGATTTACCTCTGCCAATAGAGCTTCTTGTTGTAGAGTCCCAATCCTCCTAAGATTTTGCACCACTAGCTTGGTATGTGGTTTGATTTCAAAATGGTGATGGATAGTAGTTACTCGTTGGATCCTAGTTTAGTCTTTGATGAATAATCTAGGATATCTCTTTATGATGATGATATATTTGATCTCTTCCTCCATTGTAAGATTATATGCTAGCATCCTTTTAAAATCAGATCCTTATGTGGTCTCCTTACTTTGTGGTTATTCATGATCATTCCCTTTGGCTCCATCTTTCTTTCCTTGAAAGATTACTCCCATGACTTCTAGTGTTGATAAGTCATTCTCACTTGTCACTTCCTCACTCCTAGAATCATTATCATAACATGAACTTTCTTCATCTACGATTGTTTCATACTTGTGATCATCCTTCTTTTGGTCCTTCAAATCGTAGGTTACTGATTTTGTTTTATAATTTGGTTTGAGAACTAGAAGACCAGACATCCATTTTCAATTTACTTTCACTTTTGTTAACCATGGACATCCTAATATGATGGGGTAGACCTCCCCCTTGGTTGCAATCACATACATATCCAAGGCAACCTCTATATCACATACTATAACTCTTAAATTTTCAATGACACCAACACATTTAACAACAGTACTATTTTCCAGTTTGGCCTGATATGCAAATGGTCCTATCACATCCAATCCTAACTTGTGCATTGCTTTCTCTATCATTATGCACATAGATATTTGAGATCTTTTTCCCTTTTACATATGCATCTATTGTGGGTACAACATCATCACATGCATTTTCTCTTAAAATATTAATGTCCTTATTTTTCGTCCCAGTGCTTACAATGTTGGACCACTCCCTTCTAGTTTTTGAAGACTTCTAAGGTTCAATACCCTTACCTAGAGGAAAGTCTTCCATCGTAATCTTCCTTCTTAGCCTTCTCTTCATTTTACTTGTTTCACCTTTTGAAACTTTTCCTCTATTTTGTTGTGTACCCAAGCTAGACTCTTCATCTTAAGAATTATCTCTATCTTGCACCCTTGTTCGCTTGATTTGCATCGTATCCATGGTCTCTTGTTCCTTCCTCAGATCCGAAATATTCACTTGCCTTTGCTCACCTTGAATTGTTGGCATGGGTGGAATATTTGCCTATGGTTGTTGTTGTTGTTGTTGTTGTTGTTGTTGTTGTTGTGTTGGTGGACCTTTTCCTTGTACATGTTGTGAAAGTCTCCTGATAGGGTACATATCCTTGGTGTTCCTTAGAGGGTGAGGGTAGTTATACATACCATGACCACGTTCATTGCAATTGAAGCATATGAATTCTTTTGCTTGTCATCATTGTCCCCTATTTTGCTCTCTTGGTGGCCTATTTTGTTGGCTCCTCACCAAATTTAGTGTCAGCTGTTCTAGTTTTTGTCTGAGATCTACAAGATATCTTGTTGTGAAAATTCTTCATTCTCTACCTATGCAACTGATACAAAGGACATAACATTCACATGTTCTACTTTTTCGCTCTTTGAAGATTTAAATTTTAACTTTCTACACTTCACTCTAGCTATCTCTAGTGCTTCTTAAAAGGTCCCTGGGAATTGTGACTCCACCTCTTGTTTCAAGGAAGGGAAGAGTCCTGAGATGAATCTATCCCTTTTCAAAAATTATGGAGCTACTTTTTTTTTCTCCTAAGCTACTTTCCCAATTAGTGCACATACATTGAAACTTGGAATCATAGCTTGAAAAGTCTCAAGAGTTACTTATTTTGGTGAGAGAAATTTCTACCACACTCCTTTAGGGGTGTCTTTTTTCCCATATCTCACCAAAAATGCTTCACATCTTGCTTCCCAGCTTCATGTTGCCTCTTGCAATACATTATTATACCATATCCTAGCCTTCTCCTTTAGAACCAATGGGAATGCCCTTAGCATGACAACTTCTTGATCCCTTTCTGAAATGAGGTATGTTGTTTCCAAGTTTTCCAGAAACTCTATAGCATCTTCATTGGCTCTTCCACAGAAGTGTGGAAAAATTGATGCCATTGTTGAAATTGAGGGTGGCTTCCTTACAAAATAATGAGGATCTGGATGTTGAATCTAAGAGCACACTCTAGAACTTGGAAGATGAATAACTCTTGAGATGCAAGAATTTCTTCCATATGCTCAACTCTGAAATAGCAGGCTATACATTGTTGGAAGAAGATCTTCATATTGTATGTAATATGGATGGAAAGAAGGTGTCTTTCCAAATAAGGTTGGTTGGGATCAATGGGAAGATTTTGGTTGTTGACATTTTAGAAACTCATCAAAAAGATTTACTCAATGGGGGAACCACGTTATGAAAGGGGCATTAAGCAAATGGCCTCTAACACTTTCTAAATGGTCAACTCAAAAATAGAGAATGCAATTCAAGATCATGGAAACTAAGCTCCTACAAAATCATTCACATAGAAAACATAGATGGCATTGTTGTTGAGCCCATAAAAGTCATATTGGTCAAAGTCAACATGGGCAATGTCAAAGCGTTCAAAGTTCGGGTGTCAAGGTATAGAGGTAGTGCACAATCAATTGTTGACAAATGTTATATTTTGCATAAAGTTGGATGCATATTGCACTATCTTTCTATAATTTCTCTAAGGTTCAAAGTGTTTTTAAAGTGCTTTGAAGGTTCAGATGAACCATCTCTTAGGTGCACATTTGAAGAATTAAAAGGCAAAATGTGAAGATATGTGAAGTAGAGGTGTACGCAAAAGTGAAAGTATAGCCCCCAATTAAAATTTTTGTTTTAGTCTAAAGTCAATACAGGACAAAATAGGGATTTGTTGGCTGCCCACAATTGGAGACAATCTTGGGACATCAAAGTGAGCACTAAGATACTCAAGCAGTTAGGAGCATATGTGAATCGACACTCAACTCAAGGCAAGGAATTATTCTTGGTTAGACTAAGCAAGGTGGATATATTATACACTAGGAGAGAGAAGAGTAAGAGACATACAGTGAGTGTGCGATGCAGAGAAGTGAACTGCAAGGTGTGCAAGAAGAGTGACTTAGAAGTGTGCAAAGAAGTACTAAGCTATGCAACCAAAGGTCACAGTGTCCCATTGCAGTTGTGTGCATGTTGATAGAAGGTCTCCATCCCTCCCCCTATTGGAAGCTTGAGTGCAAGGTGTGCACAAGTCAAGCTCTTGGAGAAAGTGGAGGTCTGGTGTTGAGAAGCTCGGCGGCAGTAAGAACCTTGGGTATCTTGTAACTTTGTTGATTGTGCACTCTTTGGGATTTTTCATAGAGAGCATTTGGATTGTATTGTACATCATCATTGTACTTTATTCCTTATAATCAATCTACAGAAGCTTTAGGTGTATGTATCTTTCTTCTTATCTTTCTCCCTTCTCCTACAAACACTCAAGTTCCTTTCTGCACAAGAATCCCCCAACAACTACCAAGGCAAGGGTGGTCCACACTACCCTGTCACACAAATACGACACTCTTAGGGTGGGGGTGATCCATGTCACCCTCTTAGTACACTAAAACACAATCAACACAAAGGTACTCTTAAGGCATGGGTGATTTGTGCTACCCTCTTAGTACCAACACATAAACTCTACAAAGGTACTCTTAAGGCAAGGGTTGTCCATGCTGCCCTCTTAGCACCAACACATAAAACATTAAACACTCACAACAATGAGATTCTCACTAACAAGAGAATTCATGTAGTTCCATTCCTCAATTGCTTTGGGATGATGTTAAAGAGAGAGGAAAGATGGAAGAAGTAGGCAATTAGAGAAGAAGAGAGAATGTAGTGGATGGAATAAGGAAATGTTTAGGGTAATGGAAATACAAAGGGTTGGAGAAATGAACTTAATTGAAATAGGAACGTTATAGGACATTGGCACTTACGAGTTAAGAGCTTGCATAGCTCTTTCAATATAGGGACATAGGTTAGACTCCTTCTCCTAGCTTTGGAATGCCTACTACACATGTAGCATGTGCTTGCATACAACTCCTCTTGCTTCTCGAGGGCACCCAAGGCATCCTTTAAAGGTCTTTTGGGGAGATATTTGGGAATGATATTTTGAGATGAATATGCTACATATTTTACATTTTTGGTGAAATAAGAGCTGTTTAGAAAGATTAAAAAGATTCTAGACTTAAGAGGGTGTGATATTTTCCCTATCTTTACATATTTCTAGCATATTTTGGTGATTTATTATAGAAAAATGATATTATTTCCTCAAAATGTATGCAATGGGTCCTCTCCACCGAAATGTGACTTTGAGTCATGATACTTTTGATTTTGTGACCCAAAAATATAAGAAATATCCATAAACAAAAGGTCTACTTTGTTGAAAACTCAAAACGTTGTGTTGAGGTTATGGGACCTTTGAAAAGACTTTTGTTTCATTCTAAAGAGAGTGGGACAAATTTTTAATACATGAATATTATAGAATCTCCATCTCTCTTTTATAAAGCCCTTCATTATTGCCATTTCTCCTTTACTATAGGGAGAGCTAGTCATATCTTTAGCAATGGGACCCACTTGACTTCTATCTTTCATATTTATTTTATAGATATTTTTATCATAGGGAAATAAAATAAATACCATATTATGCGTATAGAATAAGATTATTGTTAGAGGAGGTATCAAAATAATAGCCCTCAGGGGCATGTAAACAAAAACGACATAGTTTTGATCCAGTGATCAGATTTTTAATCAATTCTCTGACAAGAGTCAGCAACTCAAAAGTTGATGGAACAAGCTGGGCCAAAATTTGGTACAGACTGAACCAGTGCACTTTAAATTTTCTTGCATTGCAATCCACTTTCCAATTATAAATTAATACTAATTGACCTTCAAGGAAAATTGGTCTTCAAGAATCTATCATGGGTACGAGCTTGCTCAATTTGGAATTCATCATCAAGAGAAAACTCTCAAATTGATCTTCATCTAATGCATGTAGTGCATCAAGTAAGTGATAAATCCATTCCTTATTAGCCATTTTTGTTCTAATGCCCCTCATAGGGTAGGGACCACAAATTCCATGGGAGCAATAGCTTCTAGATCATAAACCAATTTAAAGGGAGTGAAACTAGTGATGGCATTATAAATAGTACCATAAGCCCAAACTATGAGTGGGAATAATTGGTCCAATCATTCGGGATAGAATTTGATTAATTTTTCAGCATCTGAGCAGAGTTTTTTAGTACTTTTGCTTAATCCATTAGCTCCGGATAGTACAATGTGCTATATTTATGAATCATATTGAAATCCTTGGTTAATGTCATAATCAAGTTATTTGCAAAGTGAGTACCCCAATCCAAGATAGGTATTAAGTGGAGACCAAAAGAAGGATATACTTCCCTAGTAAGGCACCTTGCTACCAGTGTAGCAGTCACACTTTTCATAGCCTAGACCTCAGCCCAATGGGTGGCATAATTTGTATAGGTGAGCATACAATGGTTACTAGTGGATACTCTAGGTGGGGATATGGGTCCGATAAAATTAAGTCCCCATTTTGTATATGGTTCTAATGGCATAATAGATTGAAGGGGAAAGCATTGTGGAGGTAGAGGTTGTCTGATGCATTGAAAAGGGTCACGTGTCAAGATGTACTTTTCAACATCTTTGTGTGAGTTCAAGCACCCCAAGCCACTCTATAAAATTTTATAAATCATAAGATCGATCAAAAAATGACCACATCTAGGGTATCTTTGCATATCCTTGAAAAAAAGGAGGTACCATTGTTGAGTGGCAGGTTCATTCCAAAACCATATTTTGCTTGTTTCTTGTAATCTTGTGCATTCTATACACTCAACCCTATATGTATCATTCCTACAAAAGGCTTTTTTCCAACTGTAATCATGTTGGTTGCTATGAGTATTTGAAGTTGATTGTTTCATCCAAAGAAAGCGTCTTTTAAGCTAGTCAATGTGCAAACCTATCTGTTTTGTGTCAACTCTTTCTCCTTGATGCTCCAAAGTACATAGTGCATTTTATTGAACTTATCACATTCCTATAAAGTCTATTTGAGTCTCCATAAGCTCAAGGGATGTTCTTGTGTTGCTTGATTGGACCAAACTTTATCACTTTTCAACTCACTTTTCTACCTCCTACAAGCTTCTCCAAGTTCTTTTAGTGGTATCCGAGATAAATCAAGATGGGTAAAAGTTGTCCCTAAATGATTGAGAATCTTGATCAAAACAACTATGTACCTTGGAAAATTAGAATAGAGGCCTATTTGCAAGGTAGAAATCTTTATGGAATTGTAGCAGATGGTGAAGCTATTTCTATTCCAAGATCCTAAGGAGGAACCACACAAGAGGAGACAAATAAGCTCACACTTTGGTCCACAAGGGATGTTCAAGCAAGGTCTTACATACTAAACTCTATCTCTAACTTTCTATTACCACATATTAGAGGATGCAAGTGTTGTGAAATACAACTAATACTCATAAATCTAACTACCAAGACCACACTCCTAAGAGAGAGCACATATCCACCCATCCAACTCCACCCATATATATACCTCTAGGCTACGGGGGTGCATGTCCTTGCGTTTGGCCAAGTGTCTAGCCAAGTGTCCCTCACGTGGACACTTTTCAAAGGATCATCACATGCCTTCCAATTTCGCAAGGTCTATGACATGCCTTCTAAATCAAATGAGGGTTCTTCTCTCACGTACACACAAGGTGGATCCTAGAGAAGCTTCTCCAAAGACTAAGGTTCCGACACCTTAGGATAAATCAAGCCTAAGGTTCCAACCATTTAATTTGGAGCTCATATGAATAAATGCCCCAAGGGTTAAAGCCAAGGCTTTCACCCAAAGGTTCAAGGCATGTTCCAAGGGTAATTCAAAGGCTAGACTAAGCCAAACATATATGATATTCTAACATTTAGAGTCCATATATTTAACCTTCTGAACCCATGAATTATACAACATTTTTCCCCCCTTTAAGATTTTCATCCTCAAAAATGTGTGTAGGTTTAGTATGTGGAGTGTTCCCCCGTGCACCATGATCTATAATTTGAGCATGGTCATATCTCTCTTTAGATTCATTTCCTATAATCAAGTAAGGACTATTACCTACCTCAATCTAAAAGGAAAGGAATCGAATTCCTTGCCCAATTCACTTTCCCTTAGTCTAATTGAATGTACATGCATGCCTTGTATCTATAGACTAGTGAAATGGGTGGACTTTTTCTAGTGGTCTTAGCTTAACTACTTCTTTTTGGCGCTTCCACAAGCCTCTAGCTCCTAAAGTTTTACATTTCTTGTACAACTTATACCTTGTTAGAAATTTATAATTTTTGTAGTCTACAATAGAGATCCTATCTCTATCTTGAAAGGGCCAGAAACTAGATTCATCTTCCACTTTCAATAGAAAGGAGAGGAATCTCTACATGTCATATACTTGACTTGTTCTTTTTTAGCCTTTTTCAAATACAAATATACCATATTTATATTTGGTAGGACTTAGCTAAAGTTATGAACTTAGCAAAGTGGGTTTCATTAGTCCTTATCTAGTACATGCTCAAATATTATAATGAGATCTTCTATCTTTTCTTTAGCAAGTTAGGTGGACTTATATCAATCATCAAGCTTTTCTTGAAACATAATGTTCAAGTATTCTGATGATAGATATTACACCCAATTTTGAAAGTTCATTTCTACTAGTAGATCCTTATTTTGATAAGCTTTGATTTTCCCTAGATTAATCCTTAGAGTAGATCTTCACCCTTTTGGAAGATCTTTGACATTCAAGACTTAAAACCGAAGATGAATTTAGGAATTGGAATTATTTGGTAGACCATTCTCCTAGGTCTCTACCTCATTCTTTGTTTGTCTTAGCTTGGGCCATTCTTCCAACTAAGTGTATTAAATTGGTTCAAGGAGGTACATTTCTACATCTCATAATGAACCTAAGACCTTAATCTGAATTGTCTTACCTTAAGGCTTATCTTGATGTTTCCTATGAGAACTTGAGTCTACTTTGTCTCTGGCCATCAAAGAAAATCCTCAATGGCAGTTAGTTCCCACTATCCCATACCAATGAGTTCATTCTCCAATCTGTAGAACAACATCCTTAATCTTTCCACCTTCTTTTAATGCTCTCAAATAATTTGCTATGATCATGAATTCCATCTGGGAATTCTTTGGAATTATATTTATGAGAGCAAAGACTAAGGTTTCTAGATTTCATGCCAGGTAATTCAAAGATCTCTTTTGGTTGATCTTTAAACTTTCCTTGGTATGATTTATCAGACTATTTAAGGTTTTGATCTCTTTGACCACTAAAGGTCACTAGGCTTATCAAAACAAAAAGGGTTTAATATATTTGACCAAGTTAGGTCACTTGACTTTCTCAAAATTCCCCTAGCTAATTTAACATGAGATAAGATCAAGTGTTTTCTCCTTTAGATCCCTTTTTCAATGATATTTACTCATGGGAGTTATTTGGGATCTTTAACTCATACCTTTATGAGTTTATATCCTTGCTTCAATCTCCAACATCATGTTGATTTTCTTTGAACTTTTAACTGTTCATCTTTTAGGGATCAATAATTATATGGAATCCCTTTGACTTAAGTAAGTTTTCATGCCTACCGATCCAAATTCTGGATCGATCTTTATCCTTTCTCAAGTACCCTACCTTGGATATGATTCAAGTCTTTGGCTAGCTTACCTTTGCCAAATTGGGATCCATCAATGAATTCCCTTCTTGCATATTTGTTTCTTACTTTGTTTGAGATTTAACTCAGACACACTTAGGTACATAATAACAAATGTACTCAAGTTTATGAAAGAGTTAAAGAGTGCATCTTTTGCTTAGTAGTATCTCATTGATGATACCTTTCTACCCCCCATTTTTAACAAGTTTTCATCCCAAAAACTACAAACTTTTAGGAAATTGATGTTCCTCCAAATTCAGAAATCCACTCAAAGCTTGCTCCATTTTCATCTACTTCAAGTTGACTAAGAAATTCATTGAATATCCTTGAGATCAAGCTTCCATTATCCTTATATTTTGCATCCCATACCACCAAATCCATTAAAATTATAGTGTAAATGTAGATGTCCCATACCATCCAGTTTACACTCTCATCTTAGTGCAGACAACTTTAGCTCTTACTCAGGGATTGCTTATCATGAAATCTTTTTTCTTCAAAGTCTAATCAAGTAGAATCAAAATCTTTGTAAGTTATACTCTTACAAATCTTCATTCATGAAAAGACTATGAAGAGTGAACCTTCATAGAATTATTTTTGTGATCAAATGCAATTGAAAGTATCTTTTTCTATGTCATATGATAATAGAGCTAGTATTTTGACACTAGATATTATCTTTTGACATGGTTTTGCATCTATCTTAGAGGAAATAGTAATAAGCCAATCATTATCTTAGCAAAGTGGTCATCTTAACCATTTTGAAAAGTTTTTGCTTCTTCATAGGATATATTTTGGAGTGGTGGCTTTTAGGGTATTTTACAACTTGTTACTTTTCCTTTTCTCCAAAAATATACTCCTAAAGCAACTCCGCTAAAGTTCCAAGTGGATCATACCTCTTTTGAATAAAGGGAGAAAATTATTAGGGAATAGATGAATGCACAAGAGATGAAATGGTTACATCATGCCATTTTTGTCGATTTATGACACTCTCTTCCCTTTTTTTGCGTGATCATTGTCCTCAATGATCCGATTTTAAAGCTCTTTAAGTTCTTTGAACTTCATAACATCTTTCATGATTATGAACGAGTAACCCATGTGTAGGTTCTCATATAGGCTTCTATTTTCTCTTTTGGATATCGTTTAATCCAAATTCTTATTACCATTAGCTTATGTTTAATAAGAAGAGAAACATTGCTTGGTTGTAGCCTAAATCCTTGGACTTATTGATCATGCATGCCATGGGTATTTATGGAACTTGAGAGTCCATAAGTAAGAATCAAAAGCTTAAATTTTCTCTATCTTTAATAATTGTCTCTCGCTTTTGGATTAAGCCAACATATAAAAAACATAAAAGTTAATAGGTCTAATCTCAACACACCATTAAAATTTTATGCTTTTGACTTCATATGAAAAAGTCATTTTTCTGTCTTAAACCTTAAATTTCACTGGACTCAATTTCTCTCTCACATCCCATCAACCCATGAATACATCATTCGATACATGCATATCTAGCGTATGCTATGAATTGACACATCTTTGCTTACCGATGTTTGGCATGCATAAAATTCAAAAGTTGAACCCCTCTTTAAAGCATGTCTGGAATTTAATCTTGGAATTCCATTTTATGCATGAAAGTGCATCCAGTTATGCTCATGGTTTTCCATTCATTTTCATTCCATGCTATGATGGACATTCCATGTCCGTCTTCTAACAATATGTTAGGTGATCTGTATATTCCATGTTAATGAGAAACATCTTTCCATTCAATTATGTTGTTGATGCACCATGTTAATAAGTCACTTTATGTACTATTCAATGTGCATTAGGATTTCACCTAATTCATTTAAAATGCATTGTTTCATGCATAACTTTAGCATGGAAAACAAAGAAAATAAAGATGAACAAATTGGAAGTTGTACTTACCTCCATCATAGTTTTGTCCATCCATTAATGTTCATTTGGATATTTTGATTTTGAGGTTGCAAGGTTAGGCCATCATATCTTCCCGACCTCCTCCAATGTTTCTTTGTTACGCACCTTCATACTTACTTGCATGTTCAACAATGTATTTAACCTCACATAAAATCTAAGTATGCATACAGCCACTTTGACATTACTTTATCCATGCCATGTAAATAGTATAAATGCTAAAACATTATGTATCCTAACATTTCCATATACCTATAAGGTACTTAGAATAAAATGAATATGAGAAAAAAGGAAATGGATGACTTAGCTTCAATGCCTCATAACTTATCTTTGTAGAAACTTGGTTGTCTTGGACTTTAAATGTCCAAGATGAAACTCATCATTCTTCTTTCTCTTTTCTTCATATTTTTCTCCAGTTACACTTGCCTTGGCATAAAATATGACAATATACATTAATTTTTTCTTCTAAAAAGTGAAAGATTCATTAAATAAAATCCAAAAATACTTAGCTTTGGAGACTTGTCATTTGTTGAGGTTGAAAGTGAAGAAGTCATGCATTTGCTTCAAACTCCATAGCTTTGAATGGATTGGACCAATCCTTCACTTTTCATCCTCCTTTTATGAACATCTTTTGCAAAAAGCCATATGAAGAAGAATATCTCTGCGGGTATGTGTGAGCTTGATGAGGAGCGTGAGTTGTGGGTTAAGTACTTATATCCCATATTCGATGTAACTTTTGGTGTTTTCCACTATATATTGACGAGCTCATGTAAATCTTCCATAATAGTAAGAAGTGAGGCACTATGTGCTTTTTCTCTCTCTTGGCCATGGAGAATGCAGGTGGGAAAGCTGTTGCTCTTGCCCGGACGTCCATTGAGGCATTCTGGATTTACAAGTGCATGCATGCATCCTACTCTTAGATGATCTTTAGAAGCCCCCTTGTGGGCTAGCTGAGGATGCCTCCGCTTAGTGGGGGGGTCATATGGACATAGTTTTCTCTCTAAAACCACTAGAAGGTCTAGGTCAATAGCCTCAATGGCTATACTTGTTGGGAGCTCCTAAGTCTCACAATGCTCAGAGTAATCATGGAAGGATTTTCACTCAAATCAAGAAAGAAGTAACCTAGCTCTTTATACCAATGTTGTGAAATACAACTACTACTCATAGGTCTAACTACCCAGACCACACTCCTAAGAGAGAGCATGTATCCAACCATCCAACTCCACCCATATATACCTCTAGGCTAAGGGGGTGCATGTCCTTGGGATTGGCGAGGTGTCCAGCCAAGTGTCCTAAGGATCATCACATGCCTTCTAATTTC
Organism: Ceratopteris richardii; assembly: GCA_020310875.1. Classification (NCBI taxonomy): domain Eukaryota; kingdom Viridiplantae; phylum Streptophyta; class Polypodiopsida; order Polypodiales; family Pteridaceae; genus Ceratopteris; species Ceratopteris richardii. Next base: position 87,700,987 of record CM035428.1, on the reverse strand, counting down.
CCAAGGTCTATCACATGTGTTCTAAATCAAATGAGGATTCTTCTCTCACCCAAATCCACCCATATATATACCTCTAGGATAAGGGGGTGTATGTCCTTGCGATTGGCCAAGTGTCTAGCCAATTGTCCTAAGGACCATCACATGCCTTCTAATTTCCCAAGGTCTATCACATCACTTCTAAATCAAATGAGGATTCTTCTCTCACGTACACACAAGGTGGCTCCTAGAGAGGCTTCTCCCAAGACTAAGGTTCCTACACCTTAGGATAAATCAAGCCTAAGGTTATAACCATTCACTTGGGAGCTCATATGAATAAAAACCCCAAGGGTTAAAGCCAAGGGTTTCACCCAAAGGTTCAAGGCATGTTCCAAGGGTAATTCAAGGGCTAGAATAAGGCAAACATACGTCATATTCTAACCATTAGAGCCATATATTTAGCCTTCTGAACCCATGAATTATATGATAGCAAGAATTCTCAAGGGACTCGAGATGCCCTAGAGACTTTATTTTCTGCTAGTACCAAAGAAAGAAAGAATTATCTTTGGAATGAGTTCAACCATATGAAGAAGACACCTAAACAAACCCTCATAGAGTTGGTTACCAAGGTCAAGGATGTTGCATATCAGTTAGCATTGGAAAGTCGATTGAAGGAGAGGTCATCATGAGGAAAATTCTCAATGGTATTAGAAGTGATAAGCAATGGTAGTCTTTCACCATAGTTTAATATCTCATCATGGATGTGCCAACTCTAGACTTCAACATCTTTCTTGGACAAGTCTTCAATCAAGAGGCCAACAATAGCATAAAGGAAGGTAACTCCTATCATGGTAATTCAAGTAGTGCTCTTTATGTTGATAAGAAGGAAAAGAAACTAAAAGGCAAGAAGAAGAAAGAAGATGAAGAGGAGACTTCCTAAGCCAACCTGCAGGCAAGAGCAATTGGAAAGGGAAGAAAAATCGACCAAAACATGATAAATCCAAAGGTCAGAATGCTCAACCTTGTGCCATCTATGATAAGATCAACCACACCACTCAGAATTGGGCTCAATGGGAAGACCCAAAAAACAAGTGGGAAAGGTGGATATGGCATCAATAGAGGCAGAAATGGACACAACATCAACAATACCAATAGAGGCCATAATAGAAGGGACTTCAATAGATATTTAGAAGATCAACCACATGAAGACTCATTGCTTCTAATGAATCTAAGCCGCAAAGAAGCTAAAGAAGATGATCATTTGTTTTACATAGATTTAGGATGTTAAAATCATGATGTAGGCAACATTGTTCTCCTATTTGACTTGGAAAGTCCAAAGCATACACATGAAGTTCAAACAGGGGATGATACTAAGCACAATGTGGAGGACATTGGTAATGTTACAGCTTGCAATGGTAGGACAAACATTCAAAGTAAGGTTCTCTATGTATCCACTATCACTAAAAACCAAATAAGTGTAGGCCAAATAGTCGAAAAAAGCTTCCAAGTTAGGTTCACCGAACATGGACCTTTTGTGGAAGATCCATGTCAATGTTGATATATTTAGGTATTAATATGTGTGAACACACTAGGACCCCCGGGGCACTTTTTCCCTCTTTAGGAGGTTTTTCTCCTCCGGCTTGTATATGCATCTATAGCCCTAACGGGTTACTTATCTTTGTACATTATAGTGGTAATACACTCAGTATTGTGTGTTGTGCTCCAAGCTTCTCCTTCTTCCTTGTGATATTCACGTGCTTCTATAGACGTCTAACTCCAACAATCGGTATTAGGGTAGGTCGGTGATTCATCTAGGGTGTCATCTACACCTCTCCGATCCTAGTCTCACAATCACATGAAATTTGGTGAGCATACTCAGGCTATTTTAGAGATCAAAATAGCTTCGCTATGTTGTGCCAAAATCCTGATTTGACCTCATTTCGGCCTTCGAACGCACTATCACAGTGCTTGTGTAGGCTATTTTATCTTTTTGTGCCAAACATATATACAGGTTTCGGTTCGCTAGTATAAGCTTCTCAAAGTCTGCTACAGGTTTAACAAAACTCTTCAAGGTAGTTATGTTCAAGTTTTTTAGATACAGTCATTTTTCTGCATTAGGGTATTTCAATTAGTGGTCATGGCTGAAAGTAGCGATGTATTTTGTATGTTGGTTGTTGAGGATAAGTTGGATAGTATGAATTACCCATTGTGGGCTTATATGATGCATCTGATCACAAAAGGACTATGGAATATTTTGAAGAGTGTTAAAAGACATCCTATTACACCTGCTAATATAGGTACTATAGACATAGGTACTAGAGCTGATGGAGATGGTTTCGAAAATGGTGATATTCTATAGATTCCTATTTGTGCTATGGTTTATGTTGCAGCTACTATAGAGCAAATTTGTTGGGATAGTAGAGATGCTCAAGCACATGCATTAATAGCTTTGTCTTTTGAAACATGCCATTATTCTTCACATTCCCTCTTGCAGAACAACAAAGGATGCTTGGGATACAATTACCACATTATACCAGGCTAGGAATGAGGCTCGTGTTGCATACCTCTAAAAATAGTTGGAGAGTGAGCACATTAATCAAGGTGATTCTATGGATAGTTTTTTGACAAAGATCAGAGACTTGAAGGAAGAGTTGATTTCTACTCATGAAGTTATACGAGATAGCTGACTTGTGGAGACCATTCTGAATGGTCTTCCTGATTTATATCGGACTTTTTCTTCTACTCTTTGTTTGATGATGAAAGGCAATCCAAATGCCTTGTCATTTGAGGAGTTAGTTTCTATTCTGTTGCAAGAAGGTCAGTCTAGGTAGAACAGGCCTATCATGCATGTTGCAAATCAAGCTTTCCTGGCTAGTCAGAAGGGCAAAGGTAAATGGAGCTCATCTAGTAGTAAGCAGAAATTTGCAAATGCTACACATTTGAAGAAGCAAGAGAAAGATGAGAAGAAATCAGAAAAGTAGAAAATGTTTTGCAAATATTGTAAAGCAACTAATCATGTCATTAAGAGCTATCCAAAACTAGCTGCTAAAGAGGCAAAGAAAAAAGAGGTTAGAATGGTTGTTGGAGAGGCCTCTAAACCAAAAACAGATCCTCCTAATCTTTTATATAATGAAGAATGGCCATTCAATACTATTTGCAGTTTTGACCCATCCTCTCGTGAACAATGTATGTCTACAGTAGACTCAGCTGTTTGGTACTTTGATAGTGTGGAAACCAAACATATTATCTCACTGTGCAGTTTCTTCACTTCACTTGAGCCTACCCCTACAGGGAATATTGCCACATGCACCAACAACTCCTCTTATCCTATCATGGGAGTTGGTAAGATCATTCTGACTATATTGATGGTAGTTCTTTCACTTTGTTGAATGCTTTATTTGTGTCAGGGATCAAGAAAAATCTATTATCAATTTTTGCATTAGCCAAGACTGGCTTGGTTGTGAAATTTGTTGATGACAGATGTACAATTCATGATTTGTCAAATGGCGACATGATTATTGCTTCTAGCATTTTATGTCGTGGATTGTAAAAGTTCATAGACTATGAAAGATCTATGAATCATTGAGTATGTGCAGTACATGATTCTCAGGTTATGTCAGATGCAAAGCTTTGGCATGCATGCTTTGTTCATCTTAATTTTGCTAGCTTACTATGCTTGCAGAAATCTAAAAGGGTGTCCTCCTTGCCCAAACTTGAGGCACCTAGAAAACATGTCTATGAAGGTTGTATTTTGGGCAAAACGTAGCGTTCCTCCTTTCCAAAAGATGATTCAGTTTGGGCTACTCAAAAATTGAAGCTTGTACATAGTGATGTTTGTGGTCCTATGCAGAAACCGTCTTTTGTAAAATATCTTTACTTCATGACTTCATTGATGATTTTTCTAGGCATGCATGGGTATAGCATTGAAAGAAAAGCCTGAAGTGTTCATGTGCTTCAAACAGCTTTTGGTTTTGGCAGAAAATTTGTAAGTATGTAAAATGGGCACCCTCTGTTCCGATTGAGGTGAGGAATATATGTCTTCTGACTTTTATGCATTTTTGGTTGAACATGGGATAAAACATTAGTGTATAGTGCCGTATACACCTCAATGGAATGGAGTTGGTGAATGGAAGAACAGTTCACTCATGGAGATAGAAAGGTGTATGGTCAAGAGTCAAGCTTTACCACCTAGTTTCTGGCTTGAGGCAGTTTTTGTCCCACTAAAGTGCTATAGTCTATCACTCCATATGAGGCTTGGCATGGTTGCAAGCCATCTGTTGCTCATCTGCATGTTTTTACTTGTTTGGCATATGCATTAGTGCATGAACAACATCATAGAAAATTGGATGATAAAGCAGTAAAATGTATTTTTGTTGGGTATAGTTCTGAAAGTAAAGGCTATCATCTATACCATCCACAGACTAAACACATTTTGGTTAGCCGTGATGTTCTTTTTGTGGAAGATGCTATTCACTCATTACTTTCATGTACTAAGGAGACCTCTGTTAGCTCCAAAGACATGTATGATACTTTGCTGCCTCTTTTTACAGGTGGACAGTCTAGAGTTGGTCCTAATGAGGCAACTACTGAGCCTTTACAAGTTTCATGTGATGATGCAGATCATTCCACTTCTGATGCAGATTTACATGATGCACTTGTTGATGAGAGAGCTGATATTGAGCAGGCTAAAACTATTCCAAAATAGCTAGTGTAGTCTTTGTGTGACAACAAATTCGATGCACCTCTATCATATCATACTCATTCAGGCTCTCATAGTGCCTCTTTTGCATCAGATTGCTATGTTATGGCTACGCCTAGTCTCTATGATGAGATTGAGCCTGTTTCATTTGATGAAGCAAAAAATTCAAAAAATTGGATGGCTGCTATGCACTTAGAATATGATGCTATAATGAAGAATGGTACCTAGTCTTTATGTCACTTGCCTCTTGGCAAGAAGGCCATTGACAATAAGTGGGTCACGAGCTGAAGTCTAAGCCTGATGGAACAATTGACAAGTATAAGGCCAGGCTTTTTGGAAAGGGCTATGCGCAAGAAAGAGGCGTTGATTTTGATGAAACCTTTGCACCTACTTGCCAAATGACTATTGTTTGTAGCATTTGTGCACTTGCAACTCATAATGGTTCACATCAGTTGGACATTAAAAAAAACATTTTTGAATGGTGAATTGCTTGAAGAAGTGTATGTTTTTCAGCCTCGTGGCTTTGTGTAGAAATGGCATGAAAACTAGGTGTGTAGGTTAAAGAAGGCATTTTATGGTTTAAAGCAAGCACCATGTGCTTGGTATGAAAAGATACATGCCTATCTGATTGCACATGGTCTAGAGAACAGTCCAACTGAAAGCATCTTATATGTTAAGCATGCTAATGATGTGCTTCTAATCATTGTTGTGTATCTTGATGACATGCTACTCATTGGTCCTCATGACAAGCATATTGCTAATTTTAAGGCTAATTTGCATGCCTCATTTGAGATGTTTGATTTGGGGCATTTTTATCATTATTTGGGCATTCACTTTATGCAAGTTGATGGTGCAATGGCTTTGTGTCAAACAAAATATATTGACACATTATTGTAGTGTTTTGGCCTTGAAGACTGTAAGCCTATTGCCACTCCTATGGAGACAGGTTTGTAATTGAGCCTTCATGATGCTGGAGATGCATTTGATGTTGTTCTCTATCAGCAGGTTGTTGGATGCCTGATTTACTTATGCATTACTTGGCGAGATATTTTTTTTGTTGTCTCACGGATGAGCAAGTTTATGCATTGCCGAGGTGTTAAGCATTGATAGATGGTTAAGTGCATCTTTCGCTACTTGAGTGGTACACAACTACTTGGATTGTTTTATCCCAACGGTGGATCTTTACTACCAGATTTGCATGCTTTTTCTGACTCTACCTAGGTTGGTTGCTATGACACTCATGTGTCCACTAGTGGTTTCTACTTCATGTTTGGTAGCTCATGCATATCTTGGATGAGCAAAAAGCAGCCTACTGTGTCCATTTCCAGTTTTGAGGCTAAGTATAGGGCAATTTCATAGCGATTGTTGAGTGTGTGTGGCTCAAACACCTTATGATTGATTTGGGTGTTGGTGAATCTTGTGCCACCACCATCTTCTCTAACCGTCAGAGCAAATTAACAATTGCGAGGAACCCTATTTTCCATGCTCGCACTAAGCACAATGAGGTGCATTATCATTATGTGAGGGAGAGGTTCTCTACTCGAGAGATCAGCTTGGCATATGTGCCCATGCAGGAGAACATTGCAAACCTTTTTCACGAAGTCTGTGCCTAGGGAGAAGTTTGAAACTTTCTGCAAAGCTTTGGGCTTACTTCCTTTTGTGGATTGATTCCACATAGCATGGCACTTCCTTATACATGAGTGCCAGCTCCTTGTTCACCGCATCACTCCTAGGGGGGATTTGTTGATATATTTAGGTAGTGATGTGTGTGAACACACTAGGAATTCCGAGGCACATTTTTCCCTCTTTAGGAGGCTTTTTTCCCCAGCTTGTATGTATGGCTATAGCCGAAATGGGTTACTTATCTTTGTACATTCTAGTGGTAATACACTCAGTATTGTGCGTTGTGCTCCAAGCTTCTCCTTCTTCCTTGTGTTGTTTGCGTGCTTTTGTAGACATCTAACTCCAACAGTCAAGGCTTCAAGAAGATAGCCAGAGATGAGAAGCATGGTAGGCTCTTTACTTTTGAAATAGGAGAAACTAGGACCATAGCTCTATTCACTTTTTGGTCGCAAACCCTAAGTGAGCTTGAAGTGTGGCATAAGAGAATTGCTCATGTGAATGAAAGAACCTTGAAGGATATATGTAGGGATCAAAGTGTTCTAGGACTGTCAAACATATCAAAGCAACACATGATCAACAAGTGTGATGCATGTCCCATTGGGAAGGTCCAAAGACAACCACTCAACCACAAAGGCTACATCCACAACAACTTATTGTACTTAGTACATATAGATGTATGGGGGCCAAGGCAAGAATCTGTTATTGTTAGTGTCCATGTGAAAGGCCAAATGGCCACCGGACACCTCTTTGTATATACTCTTTAATAAAACATATAGTGGCCTGGTTAGCCACAGACTGTAAGTAATTCAGTCGCATTTGTAAGACCTAAGAAGTATGTCTTCGTGCTCCTTGTGTACTGTGTTTTTCTTGTGTATTGTGCAGCCTCTGTGTGGAGTAATCTGTGCGGTCCTAAGAGCTGAGCTTTGTTCTCCGAGGATATCATCGTGCAACTCTCAAGAAGGAGAGCACACTGTTGGTGCATCACCATCAAATTACTTCACTGGTATCAGAGAAGTTTGATGCAAAATCTTTGTTCCTTTTGTGCGAGCGAAGCGAGACCCATCCCCCCCCCTCCCGCCCAAGGCTTACGACTAAGGCTTCCACCAACGAATAGACCTTGGCATACCTTGTCATCCGAGTCACTGTAGTCACCATTGGTGTCATTGGTTGCTCGCGAGGGAGGACCTCAACGATCAAGGAAGATAGAGGTTCTCGGTACTTCTCGGGAGGTCACCCATCCCAATATTATTCCCCCCGGAGCTCGCTTAACCATGGAAATTTCTTGCCACTAAGCTACACTCTTGTGGTGTCTGAAGAAGGGGAAAGACTAAGGTTAACATTACCTTGAACATGTTTTGGTCCCTCAAAGCTTCATTCTTTGCTTTCAAAGCCTGTTTTTGAAGCATTTTTGGGTTGTCTTTTGGAGCCATTTTGGAGTACTTTCGCACATAGTTCTCTTCACACAGTTCCAACAAAATCAAGAACAATATTCTTTGTAGTTCTTTGACAATAAATATCAACCTTTGGGGCTGTGTTTTCATCCACACTCATAAAGCTATAGGTTTCTCAAAAGGTTTTCAGTCTTGATGGGAGCAACTGCTGCAAATTTATGCAAGTTTCTTAGCACAAAACATCAGAGTTGACAGACACTTGCAGGTGTTGTTGGCTAGCTTTTGGGTTGTGCATTCAACCTTTTAGGTTCATTTTACTACATATATCGAGCACATACACACCATGTATGCTTTTATGGATATTGCTTATGTACGTCCATGTGGTCATTGATATAGCAGTTATGTTTTTTGCATACAGCCTTTTACATTTGATAAAGAGGGTCATAGTGAGGTTTTCTTAGCTGGAAGACACCCAGATGTCAGGGTCTCTTGGATGATGCAGGTGGAAGACTTACCTAGCCTCGCCACAGAAGATGTATGATAGTTGTTCGTAGGTGCTTGATAAGCCTAGTTGGCTTCTATTGGGTAACTGATTATATGTAGTGGAGTTAGTGATTCACTATGCAGGTAAACATGTTAGTACTTGTAGTTTTATGATATTTTGACACTGGTCATATGCTTATTTTGCAGAGGATACTCTGGCAAAATCTTTCCAGATTTTTGGTTTTGTCAACTATATAGTGGTTGATTTACTCCATGGATACACTTATTCATTCGTGTTTGGACTCTTCTAGCTCCATTATCATTCTATTCACTTCTCTACCATCATGGCATCAGAGGTCCCAGGCACATCTAGTGGATTAGGTTCTAGTGCTAGTGTTCCAAGGAGGATCTATAACTCGTAGGGCAAACACTATTTTGAGATCTAAAAATTTGATGGCACAAACTTTGCTCTATAGAAGAATCAAATTAAAGATGTGCTGATTCAAAGGAGGCAATGGAAGCCAATAAATGGGATTTCAAAGAAGCCTGCTAACATGGATGAACATGATTGGAATGTGTTAGATGAAATGGCTAGGTCTACCATTCGCTTGCACCTGGTAGATAATATTTACTTTACAGTATTAGACTATGAAAGTGCAGAAGAGCTTTGGAAGAAGTTATGCAATACATATGGAAAAGAGACAACATCAAATAAAGTGTATTTGATGAGAAAATTATATGACCTTTGCATGACGGACATAGATACTATTGTTTCTCGTCTAAATGAGTTTGATGATATCTTCTCCAATTACAGACTCAAAAAATGGATATGGATAATGAATTGAAAGTAGTATTATTGTTATGCACCTTGCCATCATCATGGGATATGTTTTGCACAACTATTAACAATAGTGCAACTAGTGGTAAACTCGTGTATGACATATGTAGAGCACTCTTGAGTGAGGAGATTCGTAGAAAGAACAAGGGAAATAATGTTCAACGGAATAAGAGTAAAAGTAAATCAAGGAAGAGGGATATCTAATGCCATTATTTTCATAAGAAAGGACCTATGAAGAAAGATTGTTATGCATTAAAGAATGCTAAAGGTAAAGGCCAAAATGTTGATGGGAATGTTAAATAGTTATCTACACCATCTACTTCAACTGCGAAGATTGAAGAAATTAATATTACTTCTAATTATGCTAATGTGTTGACACTTGATAGTACTATGCCAACTGAGGCTCTTATGGCTGATTCTCTTTCCCACATGTGGCTGCTAGATTTTGGTGCTTCTTTCCATGTGACACCACATAGAGAATGGTTCTCTGATTATGTAGCAAAGTCTCTTGGTATCGTGAGACTTGGTAACTCTTACGAGTGTGATGTTGTGGGGATTGGAGATGTAGTTGTGCAGTTCATTGATGGTTCAAAATTTACTATGCATAATGTACGCCATGTACCTCAATTATCATGCAGTTCGATGTCATTTGGTCAACTTGATGACCTTGGTTACAAGGTGGTCTTCTATGCTCAGTCCTTTCGTATATCAAAGAGCAATATGGTTATTGCAAAAGGAACCAATGTTAGCCCACTTTATCCTTTATTTTTATCATAGAAAGAACACTTCTTACCTATTACGGAATAGCATATGGCTTGTATTTGGCATGGTCGTTTGGGCCATATATCTCATAGTGGAATGGAAAATCTTTCTCATTCTGGCTACTTACATGTGTTATCTTTCTCTCATGTTTCATTCTGTGAGCATTGTCAATATGGAAAGCAAACCAAAAATGTGCATGAATGCACATTGACTCTTCAACTCAGCCTTTAGATCTCGTTCATATGGATGTGTGTAGTCCTATGCCCACTAGGTCCTTAGGTGGTTCTCTTTACTTTCTCACTTTTATAGATGATGCTACTAGAAAATTTTGAGCATATCCTATCAAATCGAAGGATGAGGTATTCCCTACTTTCAAAAAATGGCTTGCTTCAATTGAAACTAAAAAAGGAACTAATTTTAAGGCTTTACGTTTAGATTATGGGGGTGAATATACCTCACATGAATTCAGCCTTTTCTATCAATCTAGAGGGATTCGTAGAGAGTTTAGAGTTCCTTATACCCCAATATAGAATGGATGAATAGAACTATTCAAGATAGAGTAGCTTTTATGTTGCATCATGCAAACCTCTCACAAGGTTTTTGGGCAGAAGTACTATTGATTGCAGTTCATGTGATTAACCTTTCACCTAGTACTGCCAAAGGTCTCAAAGTGGCACAAGAGTTATGGACATGGAAGCCACCATATTATGATCATCTTCCAGTTTTTGGGTGTGAAGCATATGTTCATATACCCAAGAGTCTCAGACAAAATTTGGACCATAAGTCAAAGAAATGCATTTTTCTTGGATATGGTCGAGAAGGACAATTTGGATATCACTTATGTGATCCTAAAACATGGTCAGTGATCAGAAGTAGTGATGTCATTTTCAATGAGTCTAAGATGCATAAAGAGCCCATTAAGGAGGTTGAAGTGAGAAGAGTGGTGTTTGAGGATACTAGTCCTCCAGTTAGCATGCATAAAAATGTTGCACATAGCGACGTTCAAGAGAATGTCCAATCAGATCGATCTATAGATGTTCCTGTTCAACAAAAATTGAGACGTTGTGCACGTGCCTCACATCCACATGATAGATATGTTCCAGGTTTAGATTTTGTTATGCTAACAGATGTCGGTGAGCCTTCTTGCTACAAAGAGGCTATGCAGACAAAGGATCATGTCAAGTGGGAGTGTGCCATGAAGAGTGAGCTGGATTCTATTCACAAGAATGGTACTTAGGATTTACTACCCTTGCTTGAGGAAATCTTCTTTGTCGTGATCAAGATGACTACACATGTTGCTTGGATTCCTTGCAATGGAGGACTTAGAGCTAGTCCAAATGGATGTGAAAACTTCCTTCTTGAATGGTTACATATGAGATCTATATGGAACAACCAGAGGGTTATGTAGTTTCTGGCAAGGAAATTCTAGTTTGTAAGCTCAAGAAGAGCTTGTATGGACTTAAATAGTCCCCTAGACAATGGTACCAAAATTTTGATGCTTTTATGAAGTCTCAAGGCTATTCTAGAAGCAATGAGGATCATTGTCTCTGCGCAAAGAGATGCTTAGATGGTAGCTTGATATGCTTGATACTTTATGTCGATGGTATGTTGATTGCTGGGAAGTCCTCTTATGAATTGTCAATTCTCAAAAAGAAGTTGAGTCAAACATTTGATAGGAAGGATTTGGGGGATGCCAAACATATTCTTGGCATGCGCATTACTCGTGATAGGAGTAAAAGATGCATATGCTTGTCTCAAAGTGATTACATATCCAAAGTACTTCACAGGTTCAATATGTAGGGTGGAAAGGCATTGAGTACACCTTTATCCACATATGTGAAATTGAGCAAGGATGATTGCCCCAAATCAGATGAGGAAAAGGAATTCATGAATAAAATTCCTTATCAGTCTGTTGTTGGTAGTCTCATGTAGCTATGGTAGCTACGAGACCAGGCATTGCATTTGCAGTGGGAGTTGTGAGTAGATATATGTCTAATCCTGGCAAGAAATATTGGGAAGCAGTCAAGATAATTTTGAGATATCTGAGTGGCACTAAGGACAAGTTTCTATGCTTAGGTAGAGGGAAAGCATCCATTATTGGTTACACAGATTCTGACTATGTTGGTTGTGTAGACAATCATAAGTCTACATCAGGGTACATTTTTCATTTTGTTGGAGTTGCTATCTCTTGGAGATCTTGTCTTCAAGAATGTACATCTGTTTCCATCACAGAAGCAGAGTATGTTGTAGCAAGTGATGCATGTAAGGAAGCATTGTGGCTTTCTCATCTTGCTTGTGATATGGGTTTACCTCAGCATGTACCTCGTTTGCTCAATGATAGTCAGGGTGCCATTGCTTTGGCTAAGAATCTGATCTATCATGCAAAGACCAAGCACATTGAGGTGATGTATCACTTCATTAGAGATTTCTTAGCCAATGAGCACATTATTCTTGAGAAGGTTCACACTCGAGATAATGATGCAGATGCTTTGACGAAAGCTCTACCATAGGATAGCTTTTGACACTATTGTCACTTGATGGGGGTAACTTGATTCATGATCTTACACAGTCACGTGTATAATCTCTAACATGCCCATCAGATGGGAGGCATAGTTTGTATAGTTACACTCAGGTATTCTTTATCATTCTTTAGTTTTCTCCCATAGTTACTTTCCATATTGGCCTTTAGTGGGAGATTGTTATCGTTAGTGTCCATGTAAGAGGACAAATGGCCATTGGACACTTCTTTGTATATGTTCTTTAATAAAACATATGGTTGCGTGGTGAGCCACAGACTATAAGTTCTACCGCATTTGTAAGACCTAAGAATTCTATCTTCGTGCTCCTTGTGTACTGTGTTTTTCCTTTGTATTCTACAGCCTCTGTGCGGACTACTGTGTGTGGCACTAAGACCTCAGTTTTGTACTCCGAGGATATCATTATGCAGCTCTCGAGAAGGAGAGCACACTGTGGTGCATCGCCATCAAATTACTTCAGAATCTTCATTGGCAAGATCAAGGTATTATGTCTCATTTATTCATGACCATAGTAGGTGGACTATTCTATACTTTATCAAGGTAAGAATGAAGTGTTTGATTGATTCAAAAATTATCTAGCCCATGTGGAGAATCATATAGGTAGATTACTCAAGAAGCTCAAATCTCATGGAGGGGAGAATACTTCTCAAAAGAGTTTGATGAGTTCTTGCAAGATAAAGGTATCAAAAGGGAAGTGACTACCATGTACTCTCCTCAACTGAATGGAATTGTAGAGAGAAGAAACAAGACATTGGTTGGATCATCCAAAATAATGCTTGAAGAGAAAAGGTTGCCACATTATCTATGGCCAAAGGCTATTTCAACCACTGTGTACCTTCTCAATAGACTACCATCCAAATCACTTCAAGGTATGACTCCTTAAAATCATGGCATGGAAGAAAACCTAGCCTTGGACATTGCAAGGTGTTTGGTTGTTTAGCTTATATTCATGTACTATCAAAAATAAGAGGTAAGCTAGATGAAAGGGCAACAACAGTAGTATTTATTGGGTATGACTCAACTCATATGGGTTACAGGTTCTGTAAACTTTCAACCAAGCAATCAACTACAAGTAGGGATATTGTGTTTGAAGAACAGAGGTCTTGGTATGATGAAGACAAACAAAAGGTTACTCTACCATATGATCTTGATTCTGATTCTCCTCAATTAGGAAGAAACCATGATACACAGGTCTAGGATCAAAGAAATGATACAAATGATGAACAAGATGAAAGGGGAAAAGATTACAAACTATGGAATTCAAGAGGCAAATCAAAGATGCAGGAGTTTAGAGAATGCTTTAAGCAAGCTCCTAGATGATCAACAAGAGAGAAAAAACAACAGACATGTATGGATATCATTCCATATTTATTACAAAGCATTCAATCCACTTGATAAAAGACTCAATTACAGAAGAACCCTCAACCAATGAGGAGGCAAAGGGAAACCCTAATTGGGAAAAGGCCATGAAATAAGAAATAGATGCATTGAAGGACATGGACACTTGGGATTTGGTTCCTATGTAACCCAATAGAAAGGTAATTCATTCCACAGATGGGTATATAAAGTTAAAAGAAACTTAGATGGATCAGTTTGCAGATACAAGGCAAGATTAGTTATCAAAGGATGTTCACAAAAATCATGGTATAGACTATGAGGAAACATCTCACTATTTACAAAGATGACTACAATAAGAACATTGATAAGTGTAGCTACTGCAAGAAATTGGAGACTTCTCCAACTTGATATAAAAAATGCATTTCTAAATGTTTGGATAATTGAAGAGGTATACATGTCACAACCTCTAGGTTTTGAACCCTAATCATGCATCCTATGTCTGTGGAATTAAGAAAGCATTGTATGGATTGAAACAAGCTCCTAGATTTTGGAATTATAGGTTCACATAAGCTCCTAGAGCTTGGAATTAGAGGTTCAGACAAGCTTGGAATTAAGCATTGTATGGATTGAAACAAGCTCGTAGATCAAGGGTTCAGAGCTAGCAACTCAAATCCTCCTCTATTGATCAAAAGAGATCACAATGAGGTTATGTATCTCTATGTATATGTAGATGATATTATTGTGACAGGTGATGATCTAAATGGCATTCAAAGGATCAAGAGACACATGCAAGAGGAGTTCAAAATCAGTGATTTAGGTGAGCTTACATTCTTCCTAGGTATGCAGTTCATATACACAAATGAAAGAATGTATTTGACTTAGAGGAGATATATTCACAATCTACTTCTTAAGTTCAAAATGGAGAACACTAAACCTCAAGTACACCTTTGGAGATGAATCATAAACTTAGTGTCTATGAGGGTGAGAAAATTGAAGACATTAAAGAATATCAAAGCTTGGTAGGTAGCTTGATATATGCTACTCATACAAGGGCAAACATCTCATATAGTGTAGGAGTGCTAAGCCAAGTCATGCACTCACCAAGAAGACCACACTTGGATGTAGCTAAGAGAGTAATTAAGTTTCGCAAAGGTACAATCAATGAAGTATTTGCAGGCCCAAGGCTAGTGTCATGGATTTTTGAGAAGCAACCAATAGTTTCTTTATCCTCAATTGAATTAGATTAAAGAGGTTTGACCGTAGAAACTCTAGAGGGAATATGGTTAAAAGAATTGCCAATAGATTTGGGACTTGTGATTCCAAACCTCACATATTTAGAGAGAATGTAAGTTCTATGCATCTAGCAGTAAACCCTATTTTCCATGCAAGAAGCAAACACATAGAGGTTCATTACCACTTCATCAGGGAGACTCTCATGGCAAAAGTAGATTGATATTTCTTTTGTTCCAACTGAAAAGCAAGTAGCATATATGATGACGAAGGCATTTGAGGGAATAAATCTTTACAAATTTAAATCAATGGCAGGTATTCAACCTATTATAGAATGAATAATCAAACATACTTTAGCTTGAGGGGATCTATTGAAATATCAACCTTACACTATGCTTGAGGTGAATTTGATCTACATCAAAGAACTATGGTTTGGATTATGTCAAAATATCCATTGAAGCATTTTTTTTCCAATTGCATTTTATAGAAAGATTTTTTATGGATTATTTACCATTATAAAATCCTAGAGCTTTACACATCTGAAAGGAGAAAAAGAGAGCTCAAATTCCATGAATTTGTGGTGGTTGAGGTTGAAAATCAATGAATCAATCAATCACCTAAATGTAGATCAAATTGAATCTTCACTTTTCCTAGATTGTAGAAAAGTGAACTGATTCTCTTCAAAAACCTGCCTTCATTTGAATTCAAACTCCACTTTTAGAATTCATGGAGCACTTAAAGAGTCTATATAAAGTCTTAAAATGACTTTTACATTAAATTGAAGCAATATACATACACTTGTGTTGATAATTTTCTTGCTCCTTCATTTCTCTTCATCATCTTCTTCAACAATAGTAAATATGTTGAGGTTGGTGCTCTCTCTACATAGCTCCAAACTAGATTATTGAGCACTCATTGGAAATATATTAGTGTCTAGTTTATGTATATCAATTTTCAAAGCATTTGGTTTAGCAAATTGGGAGAAAGATTGGTTTTCCTATCTCAGAGTCTATCTTTGCCCATCCTTGAAAAATAGGAGGTACCACTATTGAGTGTCAGGTTCATTCCAAAAGCATAATTGGCTTATTTCTTGTAATCTTGTGAATTCTATACAATCAAACCTATTTTTATCATTCCTCCAAAAGGATTTTTTCCAATTAATCATGCTATCTGCTATGAGCATTTGAAATTGATTGTTTTATCGAGAATTTTTTTGAGCTAGTCAATGTGCAACCCTATCTATTTTGTATAGACTCTTTCTCTTTGATGCTCCAAAGTACATAGTGAATTTTATTGCACTTATCACATGCCTATAAGTTCTATTTGATATTCCATAATCTCAAAGGGCTATTCTTATGTTGGTTGGTTGGACCAAACTTCGTTTCTTTGCAAATCACTTTTCTACCTCCTACAAGCTTCTCCAAGTTCTTTCAGTAAGTAATGCCAAAATTTCTTTATAGAGTAGATGAGCCCTACACATTCTTGTTTGGTCACAAAGGAATTACGCTCAGCTGGTGTGAATCCTTCGCTAGCATAGAAGAAACTTGAATACCATTTTTCCTTGTACTGCATAAAAAACTATCGATTGTAGTATCACAGACATGAATGAAAATAGGAATGGTGGTTCCTAATTTGATGGTTACAGTAGGGGAGCTTGATCCAAAAGTGTTTTGAGGTGATCAAAAATTAGTTGGCATTCTTCATTCTAATCAAAAGCATAGGTCACTACCATGGTTAGGCAATTCATGGGCCTGTTAATGTGTGAAAAGCACCATAAATAGTGATCATGCTACCAAATTTGGCCTAAAGAGTAGAGGACTTCCTTTAGTGTGTGGGGAGGTGGAGCTTGTAAAACTTCTTTAACCTTTTGGGGGTCCACTTGAATTCCTTCAACCAAAATTATGTGGCTCAATAATTTTTCACACAATACCACAAGAATGGATTTATGTGGGTTAAGACAAAGATGATATTCTTGAAATTAAAAAAAAAAACAAAGTTTGAGATGACGAAGGTACATATTTGCTTGTCTAAAAACAAAACATCCTTCAAAAAAACTTTTGTATCATTAGTTAAATAGGGGGAAAAAGATATCATGAGCTTATGGACCTTCAGATGGTTGACACGTTGAGCAATGTGAAGCAAGAAATCAAGCACAAAAATGCATATCCAAATTTAAATTTGAAAACCCCCTCATAACATTCAATTACCGACTATCACATTTAGGTGTGATAAAGCCTAGAATTTATGAAAAGGCTCCCTATCATTTAGCATATCTTTTCAAGATTTTATTTACACATAATGTACTTCAAATTTGCAATATCTGACATGTTTTATCTCCAATAGGGTTTGAATAAGCTAGTAGACCCCTTGCTAAGCAAGTCCTCTGCTTGCTTGAGGATTTTTGTTAGACTTTGAGCTGCCATATCTCTCTCACATATTTATGTGTGTAGGAGCTAGTTAGTTGTGAGTGTTGAACTCAGCTTTCTTATCATTTTGTATCCATTTCTTGTAATCTTTAATTTTTTAGACAACTCGTATTATCTTCTAAAGAATCTCAGGTCTAAATTCTTTATATTATGAGAGAAACTTGTTTCTAGAGTGAACAAGTGTCTCTGTGTTCATGCCTAGTGAATCCAACAAATAGTCTATCTTGAGGGCATATCGATATTTTCCACTTTTCTTGCATCAAAGGGTTTTAGGAGAATACATAAGAGCACATCATATTAGAATATAGTGCTCAAATTAAGAAAGTAAACAAAAACAATTATCATCAATGGACTTTTAGAATGTCTGCTTCCTCATGGGAAAAGTCTTATGGGCTCTCTTTAGTGTTATAGATGATAGACCTAGATTAGGTGAGAATCTAACTACTGATCTATTAACGAACTTTAGAGAGTGCATTGCGAGAGATAAAATATTTATCTTCATCTTATCCTAGCACATTAGCAATGCAATGATAGGTCATATACAAGATCTAGTTACTTCTATGAAATTATGGGAAACCTTAGAAAGATGATACTCCACTTCAACCAAAGATAAGAAGATCTAATTGACGAATGAACTCAATAAACTTTAAGAAAGCACCTAGTAGCAATATCGATGACTATATTATGAAGATCAAAGAAGTAAGTGATTCATTGAGATCCATAGATTGTCACATAGATGATGATGATGACCTAGTTGCATACACCTTAAATGGGTTAAGGGATTATGAGGAGTGGAAGGCTTTTAGCACTTTTGTATATGTCAGAGATACTCTTATTGAATTTGAAGAATTGGTAGCCTTGATGGTCACTAGGGAGATGAACATTGGAGGCTCAAAGGCAAAGTGCAATGAAGCCCAAACATTTTATTTAGATAAAGGAAGAGGTAGAGGAAGAAATGAGGAAGGCAAGGAAGAGGATCAAATGGAGATCTCGATCAAGACCAAGAAAGCAAGTTCTCTTAGTCAAGAGGAAGGGGCAAGTGCATAGAAAGTGGATGAAGGTACAATGAGAATCTGTTGATATATTTAGGTAGTGATGTGTGTGAACATTCTAGGACCACCGGGGCACTTTTTTCCCTCTTTAGGATGTTTTCTTCCCCTAGCTTGTATATACGCCTATTGCCCTAATGGGCTACTTATCTTTGTACATTATCTAGTAATACATTCTATATTGTGTGTTGTGATCCAAGCTTCTTCTTCTTCCTTGTGATGTTCTCACGCTTCCGCTGACATCTAACTCCAACAATTGGTATCAGAGCAGGTTGCCGATTCATCTAGGGCATCGTCTACATCTCTCCGATTGTAGTCTCAGATTCGCATGAAATTTGGTGAGCATACTCAAGATGTTTCAAAGATCAAAACAACTTCGCTGTGTGGTGCTGAAATTGCGATCTAAGCTCGTTTCGGTCTCTAAATGCACTATCACAGCACTTGTACAAGCTATTTCCTCTTTTTATGCCAAAGGTATATACTTGTTTCGGTTCGCGAGTATAAGTGTCTCAAAGTCTCCTATAGGTTTAGCAAAACTCATCTTGGCTGTTCCGTTCAACTTTTTTTAGATACAATCAATTTTTGGCATCAAGGTATTTTAGTCACTGGCCATGGCTGAAAGCAGTGATGTATTTTGTATGTTGGCTGTTGAGGATAAGTTGGATGGTACCAACTACCCATTGTGGGCTTATATGATGCGACATGTATTGGTTACAAAAGGACTGTGGAACATTGTGAAGGGTGTTGAAAAACCTCCTATCACACCTGCAACTGTTACAACTATAGGTACTGAAGCTAATGCAAAAGGTGTCGAAGGTGATGATATTCTACATATTCATGTTCGTGTTGCGGTTTTTGCTACACCTACTGTAGAGCAGATTTGTTGGGATGGTAGAGATTCTCAAGCACATGCATTGATAGCTTTGTCTATCAAACATGCCATTATTCCTCACATTCACTCTTGCAAAACAGCTAAGGATGCTTGGGATACACTTACCACATTGTACCAAGCTAGCAATGAGGCTCGTATTGCTTACCTCCAAAAACAGTTGGAGAGTGAGCACATGAATGAAGGTGATTCTATGGAAAGTTTTCTAACAAAGATCAAAGACTTGAAGGAATAGTTGATTTCTGTTGATGAGATTATACGAGATAGCTCACTTATGCAGACCGTTATGAATCGTCTTATTGATTCATATCAGAGTTTTGCTTCTACTCTTCGGTTGATGATGAAAGGCAATCCAAACGCCTTATCATTTGAGGAGTTAGTCTTTGTTCTGTTGCAAGAAGATGATTCTAGGCAAAACAGGTCCATTATGCATGTTGCAGATCAAGCTTTCCTAGCTAGTGAGAAGGGCAAAGGAAAATGGAGCTCTTCTACTAGTAAGTTGAAATGTGCAAATGCTGCACATTCAAAGAACCAAGATAAAGATGAGAAAAAATAAAAAAAGTAGAAATTGTTTTGCAAGTACTGTAAAGGGAATGATCATATCATAAAGAACTATCCAAAATTGGCTACTAAA
This sequence comes from Ceratopteris richardii, assembly GCA_020310875.1. NCBI lineage: Eukaryota > Viridiplantae > Streptophyta > Polypodiopsida > Polypodiales > Pteridaceae > Ceratopteris > Ceratopteris richardii. The sequence continues at coordinate 87,681,112 of CM035428.1, read as the reverse complement.
GAGGCTGGAATGGTTGTTGTAGAAGCCTGTACACCAAAAACGGAGTCTGCTAATCTTGTGTAGGAAGAAGAATGGGTGTTTACTACTGTTTGCAGTTTTGACCTATCTTTCTCATGAGCAATGCATGTCTGTAGTAGACTCAGATGTTTAGTACTTTGACAGTGGGATGACCAAACATATTACCTCGCACTGCAGTTTCTTCTCTTCACTCGAGCCTGCCCCTACAGGGAATACTGTCACATGTGCCAACAACTCCTCTTATCCTGTTATGGGAGTTGGTAAGATCATTTTGACTACTGCTGATGGTAGTTCTTTCACTTTGGCAGATGCTTTCTTTGTAACAGGGATCAAGAAAAATCTATTATCAGTTTCTACATTAGCCAAGATTGTCTTGGTTGTGAAATTTGTTGATGATAGATGTGCAGTTCATGATCTATCAAATGGCGACGTGACTATTGCTTCTCGCATTCTATGTCCTGGGTTGTATAAGCTCATAGACTATGAAAGATCTGTAAATGATTTGGCATGTGCAGTACATGATTCTCAAACTATGTCAGATGCAAAGCTTTGGCATGCACGGTTTGGTCATTTGAATTTTGCTAGTTTGATATGCTTGGAGAAATCTGAAATGGTGTCCTCTTTGTCCAAACTTGAGGCACTAGGAAAACATGTTTGTAAAGGCTGTATTTTTGGCAAAATGCAGTGTTCCTCCTTTCCAAAACATGGTTCACTTTGGGTTACTCAGAAATTGCAGCTTGTACATAGTGATGTATGTGGTCCTATGCCGACACCTTCTTTTGGAAATTATCTTTACTTCATGACTTTCATCGATTATTTTTCTAGGCATGCATGGGTAATCCGTTGAAGGCAAAGTCTGAAGTGGTCATGTTATTGAAACAGTTTTTGGTTTTGGCTAACAATCTGTCAGCATCTAAAATGGGCACCCTCCGTTCTGATCGAGGGGGGGAATATATGTCTTTTGATTTTAATGCATTTCTGGTTGAACATGGGATAAAACACCAGTGTACAGTGTCGTATACACCTCAACAGAATGGAGTTGCTAAATGAAAGAACAGGTCACTCATGGAGATGGCGAGATGTATGGTCAAGAGTCAGGCTTTACCACATAGTTTCTGGCTTGAGGTTGTCATGTGTGCAGCATATGTACTTAACAAGTGTCCCACTAAAGCGTTGCAATCTATCACTCCATATGAGGCTTGGCATGATCCCAAGCCATCTGTTGCACATCTGCGTGTTTTTGGTTGTTTGGCATATGTATTAGTGCCTCAACAACATCGCAAAAAAAATGGATGATAAAGCAGTAAAATGTATTTTTGTTGGGTACAGTTCTGAAAGTAAAGGCTATCGTCTGTATCATCCACAAACTAAATGCATTCTGGTTAGCCGTGATGTTGTTTTTGTGGAAGATGTTATTCAGCCATTGCTTTCATGTACTAAGGAGACATTTGTTAGCTCCAAAGACATGTATGATACTTTGCTACCTCTTTTTACCGGTGGACAGTCTAGTGCTAGTCCTAATGAGGCAACTTCTCAGCCTTTGGAGGTTTCATGTGATGATGCAGATCATCCCATTTCTGATGCAGATTTACATGATGCACTTGTTGATGAGAGAGATGACATTGAGGAGGCAAAAACGGCCAAAATGGATGGTGCAAACTTTGCGTGACAACAAATTAGATGCACCTCTATCATATCGTACTCGATGAGGCTCTCATAATGCCTCTTTTGCATCAGATTCCTATGCTATGGCTGCATCTAGTCTCTATGATGAGAATGAGCGTGTTTCATTTGATGAAGCACAGAATTCAAAAAATTGGATGGCTGCTATGCAATTTGAATATGATGCTATAATGAAGAATGGTACTTGGTCTTTATGTGACTTTCCTCCTCGCAAGAAGGCCATTGGCACTAAGTGGGTTTACAAGTTGACGTGTAAGTCTAATGGAACAGTTGACATGTATAATTCTAGGCTTGTTGCAAAGGGTTATGCACAGGAAAAAGGCATTGATTTTGATGACACCTTTGCACCTACATGTCGTATGACTACTGTTCAGAGCATTTGTGCACTTGCAGCCCATCATGGTTGGAATGTCCATCAGTTGGACATTAAAACTGCATTTCTGAATGGTGACCTGCATGAAGAAGTGTATGTTTTTGAGCCCATGGCTTTGTGCAGAAAGGGCATGAAAACGATGTGTGCAGGTTAAAGAAGGCACATGGTTTTGAGAACAGTCCAACTAAAAGCACCTTATATGTTAAGTGTGCTAATGATGTGCTTCTGATCATTGTTGTCTATGTTGACGGCATGCTGCTCATTGGACCTATTGAGAAGCATATTGCTGATTTTAAGGCTGATTTGCATGCCTCATTTGAGATGTCTGATTTGGGGCATTTGCATCACTATTTGGGCATTCAGTTTATGCAAGTTGAGGGTGGAATAGCTTTGTGTCAAACGAAATTTATTGACACATTATTGGAGCATTTTGGCCTTGAAGACTGTAAGCCTATTACCACTCCTATGGAGAGAGGTTTACGATTGAGTCTTCATGATGCTGGAGATGCATTTGATGTTGTCCCCTATCAGTAGGTTGTTGGATGCATGATTTACTTATGCATTAATCGGCCAGATATTTAGTTTGTTGTCTCACAGATGAGCAAGTTTATGCATTGCCGAGGCGTCAACCATTGGCAGGTGGTTAAGCGCATCTCTCGCTACTTGAGTGGAACTCAGCTACTTGAGTGGAACTCGGCTACTTGGATTGTTTTACCCTAAGGGGGGATCACTACTGCCAAATTTGCATGATTTTTTTTACTCTGACTAGACTGGTTGCTATGACACTTGTGTGTCCACTAGTGGCTTTTGCTTCATGCTTGGTAGCTCATGTATATCTTGGTTGAGCAAGAAGTAGCCTACTGCAGCCACTTCCAGTTGTGACACTGAGTATAGGGCAGCTTTCACAGCTACTGTGTGTGTGGCTAAGACGCCTTATGGCTGATTTAGGTGTTGGTCAGTCTTCTGCCACCACCATCTTCACTAAAAGTCAAAGCACATTGGCAGTTGTGAGGAACCTTGTGTTCCATGCTCCCACTAAGCACATTGAGGTGCATTACCATTATGTCAGGGAGAGGTTCTCTGCTGGGGAGATCAGCTTGGCATATGTGCCCACGCAGGAGAACATTGCAGACTTCCACGAAGGCTCTGCCTAGGGAGAAGCAGCTTGAAGCTTGAAGCTTTCTGCAAAGCTCTGGGCTTACTTCCTTTTGTGGGGTGATTTCCACATAGCTTGGCACTTCCTTATACATGAGTTCCAGCTACTTGTTCTTCGCATCACTCCCATGGGGGATTTGTTGATATATTTAGGTAGTGATATGTGTGAACACTCTAGGACCACTGGGGCACTTTTTTCCCTCTTTAGGAGGTCTTTTCCTCTGGCTTGTATATACGACTATTGCCCTAATGGGCTACTTATCTTTGTACATTCTCTAGTAATACATTTAGTATTGTGTGTTGTGCTCCAAGCTTCTTCTTCTTCCTTGTGATGTTCGTGTGCTTCTACAAACGTCTAACTCCAACAGAATCAAGACATTAACAACTCAGAAGGATGCTTTATACATCGCAAGTATGGCTACTATGCAAGGGATTTCTATGAAAGGTACAAGACCAATTCATCGTACAAAGTACAAGGTAATTAAGAACATAATTCAAATGAGGATGAAACTATGCTAGCTATGATGTAGACGAGTGACTACAAGACACAAGGGTCAAACGTATGGTACATTGATAGTGGATGCAACAATCACATAAGCTATGATAAGGATTCGTTTTCAAACATGTAGGTGACATCAACCAAAGGGCATTTGGACAAAGGTGATGATACCCCCATGATATCACACACAAAGGTAATGGCATGTTGGATATCTCCCACAAAGCTAAGTTCTTGAAAGATGTTCTTCATGTTCCCAAAATCACAAATAATCTTGTTTCTATGGCAAAGGTTGAGAAAGGATTGCATGCCAAATTCAACTGGAAAGGATGCTTTGTGAAAAACGCTAAGGAAGGGTGTAGATGGATAGCCAAAGGTAGGAAGGAGGGAAGGTTATTCACATTTGATGTGAAGTCAGATAAATTTGAATTTGAAATCCCCCCCATAAGAGCTAATTACCACCTATCACACGGTGTGATAAATTTGAGAATTTAGGGAATCTTTTCAAGATTTTACATAAACACAATGTACTTCCAAAGTTGCAAGATCCCAAATTTTTTATCTCTCATAATATTTAGATAAGCTAGTAGACCCCTTTTTAAGTAAGCCCTTTGCTTGCTTGAGGATTTTGATTAGACTTTAGTTGCCATATCTCTCTCATATATTTTTGTGTGTACAAGCTAGTTAGTTTTGAGTGTTGAATAGAGCTTCCTTATCATTTTGTATCCATTTCTTGTAATTTTTTATCTTCTGAAAAGCTACTATTTTCTTCTAAAGTTTTCTCAAAGCTCAAGTCTAAACTTTGCATATTGTGAGATAAATTGTTTCTAGAGTGAACACGTGTCTCTATCCGCATGCCTAATGAAGGCAACAAATAGTTTGTCTTGGAGGCATTGGTTCTCAAAGTAGAAGCACGAACTTAGAGTGTGATAACTTGCATTATGAATTTCTTGTTGTCTAGTTTGATTCTAGAAAAGCTCTTAGGTTTAGTGCTCAAGAGTTTAGAGTACCATCATTTTGAGTGAATAGAGGTATTTTTAAGTATACCTATGAGGTTATCTATGCTTTAAAGCTTCAAAGGGAAGGTGTAGATTCTCTCATAAGACTTAAAATTTTCTCTTCATCTATGATCTCTCTAACGATACCTAATTATTCTCCAATATCTTTCATTTTGGTGGCAAAGCCAGAGGCACTTTGTTTAGGCTCCTTGTTGAGTGATGTGAACTCCATCCACAATTTGTTCTTCCTAGCCTTGGTGCCTGAGGAGAAGAATGATTCTGAAGTGTTAGGTCTCTTGTGATGTCTTACGACCCTTAAAATGAGGGAGTAAGAAATCAGAGATAAATTTTAGAATGTATGACCTTGCCAAAGCATCCTTTGCACACCATGTGTTTAACATTTCCTCTTGCTCTTGAGTTGATTTCCCTTTCATTATGAGTGTAGGTATTCACTCATCTCCTCATAATTATCCATAAATTTTTCTCCCTTGCAACTAAGCCTCCATCCTTAGACATTATTCTGAGTGGTTTCTTCAATCAAACTTTCCAATTGATGAGGGTAATCTATCACCCATAATGTCAAAACTATGACTATGCTCTAATACCACTATGAAGATTGATGGACAATATGTAGAGATGAGAGGTTCATGGCAAAAAATTTCTCTAGACCGGCCTAAGTAGTGCTTGGAAGAAAGCCTCTATTTACAGAAGAAGTTACTCATATCTCACAACCTAGTTGCAATTGTCCCAATGACCTTTTGCACACATTCAAATTAAGTGAAGATTGAAATATTACAAGTTATCACATGAATTTATAAGAATTATACTGAGAGAAATATGTATAAGTAGTCAAGGGCTGATCTTGACTTTTGAGGAGAATGAAGATGTAGAAACACAATCACATAAATATGCTAAGTGAGGCCTACTTTCCACATCATCAAACTTGAGCATGTATGAGAAAAAAATGATTTCTTTTTAAGTCTGAGTTTTAGTATTTATTTACTTGGAAGGGGCCATTTTTTAATATATATGTCCAAAGTGAATTTTTTTTAGCTCAGTTTTAAAGTTTCTTTTTTAAAAAGTAATATTTTCAAAATACCTTTAAAAGTACAATGCCACATCATCAAATATGTAAATATGCTTCCTCAAAAAATAACTTTTTCCAAATTTCATTATTTCTAGCCTTACTTAGTGGAAAAACACATTGTGACCCATCCACATCCAAGAAAACAAATTTTCCCTACAAAATTCATGCTCAAGAGTCCCTGCCAACCAAATAATTCGTTTCTCATAATTTTTACTTTTTGGAAAAGATGGCGTTGACACCTATTACAAACCTCACATTGAGATGTCCTCATTCCCCTGCATCAACAAATATCCATGTCTATATGCCTAGAGATTTTGCTCCAAATACATAGTGCAACAATTATGTGAACTCTCAAAATGGATGTAATGTAGCTGGAGAACATAGTATTGACCTTTGGACTCATGGTTCACAAGAATTACTTTAGGATATCTTTCATTTGTAGGTACAAAGCTCATATCTTGTTCATCCAAGAAACAACCCACTATTGGTCTTTAATCTAGAGAGGCTGAATATAGAGTCTTAACAAATTCAACTCAAGAAGCTATGTGGCGTAAGACAATTTAATCAGATTTGGGAGTGAATTCATCCACTCTTGACATTTTTGGAGGTAACATAAGTTATTTGCCTCTTCTAAAAAATCCCATTTATCATGCTAGGACCATTCACATTGAGGTCCATTATCATTACATTAGGGAGAAGATTACAGGCAAAGAAATTGAACTCTCATATGTATCCACCCAACAACAATGTGTAGCCATGATGACCAAAGTCTTGGATGGAGTGAAGTTAAGTGATTGGACTTCAAGGAATCTCAAAGCATAAAGACGCAAGCATCTTAGGCTTCAGGGAAAGTTGCTGGTGCATATAGGAAAACGAAAGTGCTTGAACGTATGTACTAGATTTCATTGAGTTTTTGGGTAAAATCATTATGCATACACATATCTTAGTTGATTAATTCCTAAGGTTAAAAGCATCTATGTACTAGGAGACAAATCCCATGCACTTATTTGAATTAAAGTCTCAAAAGTAAATCCTAAAATCATGGAAGAATATTGGGTAGATTCAACCAATAGTCATTTGACAAAATCTATATACACACTACTCATGTTTTCAAGGGAAGTAGAGTTGAAGATCATGCTCATTGGAGTGGATATTGTACTTATCTCAAAGCTCTTGGAGTCCCCAACACTCTATGTATTATATTACTTAGCAATATATTTATAGTAAGTTTCATCATCTCCATGATTCACTATTCACTATTGCAATTCATTTTGCGTAGTCTCTCAATTTGTTTGAGTCATTGCAGTATGTACATCATTGCATTGTCTTGTTTATCGATTTGACTATGAAGGTAGGGCTCCGTTTAGCATGCCTACAAATTCATATGGTCATGGATTTTTTTGCATTGAGATATGAGTAGATATATGTACCTGGGTATGTGCATATTCATCCTCCTAAAAAGTCAGGATCAACCCCTACCTTTTTTCATAAATAGAAGGTTTGAGAAGTACTCAAAAGTTATTTATCTTGACATAGACTTTTGAGATTCATATTCCAAAGTACTATAAGGGTATCATTTCATTTATTGGAAGCATAGGGAGTTTACTAAAGATTACGTGCTCTACTTAGGTTTTTTAAGAGAAGTTTTTTGCTAGGACGCTCTCGTCTCTGCATATTGTCCATCACTCTTCACAAGATGTTTGGTGCAACACCCATCTAATCTTCAAGGTAATCTTCAAGGATGCTAAGTTTGCATTGAGTTTTGAGTTAGCCTCAAGTGAAGTAGCACAAATCTAATGAATTTCAAAGGGACACTCTTAAATGTAAAAGATTTAGGAATTGATCAAAAGATTCATAATTCCCAAAAACATAAAGTTAATGTCTTTGAGAAACGTGTCCTAAGTCATAAAAAGCTTATTTTTTAGTTTTCTTTGGTCAATTTAAAGAAAATTTGACCAAATGTGAGTGTCACACTTCGATCTCAATTTTTCCCAAGATTTTTAAGTCCAATCAAACAAAGTAGTCCTACAATAGGGTGCAAAATCAAGTAAATATTATTTCAAAGTGGAACATGGTACAAACAACTAAGTTAGATGTTTTGGTGAAACAAAGTTATAGTTTATGTTCCAAATATATTCAGGATAAAATCCCACCTAAGTTGCTAGATCAATGCACTAGTGATGTTGAGTAATGGACTAGTATTTTGAATCCGCTCATTTCATCTTTTGCACCCAGACAAAGGAATAAACAGTGAAATGGTAAGGGATGTTTTCTTATTCACCCTTATTATTCATTCCTAGTTTGCACTAGGTTTAACTTGTCAAGTGCAAAGCTAGATGCGTTTTAAATCATTTGGATAGGGATCCATGATTAGATTGTCCTCTATTCATTTGGAGTATGAGGTGAGTCACACAAAGAGATGAAAACATGTTCTTTTAGGATAGAACATGAGACTCAGGAGTATGCCTAAAATTTATTATATATAGCTCTAGTTTTCAAGTATGAAAATATTTCAAAAGGGTGGAAGAATGTTTTAAAGTAAGTATATGACATATGCATCTAGCTACTTCAAACAGATATGAAATGAGACATCGTTTGGTCATTTCCCTATAAGGCCAAAGATCTTAAGATTAGAATTAAGCATAGGTTTATGTGCCTTCTAAAATAATTTAGTTTAGTGGTTAAGTCTTAAGGATGAGAAGGATGAGGTAGTTCAACCCCATGGGGAGCATAGGGAGAGAGTTTTTCCCAAAGAGCTCTAGAAATTCTAACTCAAGTTAATGTGAGTTGACTTGAGTATAGAGAGATGTAACTCAAGTGGTGAGCACACCTGCCTCTAGTCAACTCTAGTGGAAGTTGTTAAAGTAGTGATGTATATTGCACATGCACATGTGGACTTCAGTTCATCCAGAGTTCATCATTCATTTGAGCAGCGATAGAAAGAGGCATAAGGTTGGGAGGAGAGACATGTCTCTAGCACTTGGTGGTCCTAATGCTCTTACTTCTTATCAAAGAGAGAGAGAGAGAAGACGAAGAAGAAGAAGAAGAAGAAGAAGAAAGTAAAAAGAAAAAGATTAAAAGAGAGAGAGAAAACAAGAGAACCTAACCTTAGTATATGAGCTCCAATGATAAGAGTATGCTCCAAGGATGTGCCGCGAGGGAGAGAGCATACCTTAGTGTGAGAAGTGGATAATGACATACCTAAGACTCACCTCCCAACCTATTTATAGCACTTGACTAGTCACCTTCTAGAGTTCTCTCTAAGGCCCCTCTACTAATTTGGCCATCATTAGTAGGTACCTCATATGAACTCTCTATCTTCTGGCCTTGGCTATCCCTTGAGCAGGGAACTTCACGTATATCTCTAGAATATAACACTCTCTCTCCCTTCTAAAGATCATTTTCCTCAATGATATACAAGGAGCTATAAACCTAGAAATCAGAATCTGTAATTCCAAATAATAATAGCATTTCCACTTTATGGTGTAGATGCCTCTGCAACAACCATTCCAGCCTCTTTCTTCTTTGCCTCTTTTGCAGCCAGTTTTGGACAGTTCTTGATGATATGATCATTCCCTTTACAGTACTTGCAAAACAGTTTTTGCTTTTTTGATTTTTTCTCATCTTTATCTTGGTTCTTCAAATTGTGCGGCATTTACATATTTCTGCTTACTAGTAGAAGAGCTCCATTTTCCTTTGCCCTTCTGACTAGCCAGGAAAGCTTGTTCTGCAACTCGCATAATGGACCTGTTCTGCCTGGACTAATCTTCCTGCAACAGAACAGAGACTAACTCCTCAAATGATCAGGCATTTGGATTGCCTTCCATCATCAAGCGAAGAGTAGAAGCAAAACCACTACAACATATGAGGGGCATACCGATGCTGCATATACCGAGGGTCATAGTCGGTGTCGGTATAGCCCTCGGAAAATCTCACTAAGAGATACCGATGGTCAAGTGACTGTCGGTATGACTGTTTTAAACGGATCGTCGGTGTGGCCCGCAGCCGCCGGTATAAGCATCGGTATAGGTGTCGGTATAGGCGTCGGTATAGGCGTCGGTATAGGCGTCGGTATAGGCGTCGGTATGAGCGTCGGTATAAGCGTCGGTAATTTGCTGAGAACTACCGACGCGTATACCGATGTCCATACCGGCGCCTATTCCGACGGCGAGTTTTAAACATGCCACGAACCCGAGAGCAAAACTTCACATTTTTGCACGTGTTTGAGTACTGTCGGTCTACTATCAAACTTGCACGCGCGAACCTGCATTGTCTTGTGCACACACACACACACGGATCTCTCTCTCTACACACACACACTCTCTCTCGGCTTAGATCTCACATCTTGGTAAGTGTTGCGCGTACTGTTAGCATTTGTGTTTCTCTATGCTTTAGGGTTTCTAATTTCTCTTTTCGTTGATTTTGCAGAAGTTCTTTGGTGTCGATTGTTTGGAATTGGATGAGAGACAACCTACATTACGCTATGACGACAACGATTCAAAGAGGGACATACTTGTAAGTGATTCTTTTATTCGCTTTTGATAGAGAGAGAAGAAGAGAGAGAGAGAGAGAGAGAGAGAGAGAGAGAGAGAGAGAAAGAAAGAGAGAGAGAGAGAGAAAGAAAGAGAGAGAGAAGAGAAAGGAAGATACACATTAATTTACACATGCATACATACACACATACATGTACACACATGCATGCTTACATACACACACCTATACACACATGCATGTTTACATACACACACACATATACACATATGCATGCATACACACACACACATAAATTTACACACATGCATACATACACACACATGCATACATACATACATACACACACATATATACACATATGCATACATACACATACACACACACATATACACACATACATACACACACGCATATATACACACATATACACACATGCATGCATACATACACACACATATACCGGCATGCATGCATACACACATGCATACATACACACATATACACACATGCATGTATACATACACACACATGTATACACATGCATACACATACACACACATACACATACATGCATGCATACATACACACACGTACACACACATGCACACACATGCATGCCTACATACACACACATGTATACACATGTATACATACACACACACATGTACACATGCATACATACACACACATATATACACACATGCATACATACACACATATAATCCTATACACATGCACACATACACACATATAATCCTATTTTTATTTTGAAGTTTTTTTTTACATCAAATATATAAAAATAGGATTAGGGTTTTAGGGTTAAATCTTTCAGATTAGGGTTTTAGGGTTAAATCTTTCAGATTAGGGTTTTAGGGTTTTAACATCTACATAACATATATGCACACATACACATGCACATATAATACATATATACATGTATATACACATGTATACAGAAATATACATATTTTAGGTCTAGATATTTAAGATTAGGGTTTTAGGGTTTAGTATTTCAGATTTTAGTCTAAGTCTTTCTGATTAGGGTTTTAGGATTTAATACGTAGATAACATATATACACAAACACACATATACATATAATACATACATACATGTAGATACACATGCATACAAAAATATACATATTTTAGATTTAAATCTTTAAGATTAGGGTTTTAGGGTTATAACACCTACATAACATATATGCACACATACACATACACATGTAATACATATATACATGTATATACACATGTATACAGAAATATACATATTTTAGGTCTAGATATTTTAGGGTTTTAGGGTTGAGTATTTCAGATTTAAGTCTAAGTCTTTCTGATTAGGGTTTTAGGATTTTAATACGTAGATAACATATATACACAAGCACACATATACATATAATACATACATACATGTAGATACACATGCATACAAAAATATACATATTTTAGATTTAAATCTTTAAGATTAGGGTTTTAGAGTTATAACACCTACATAACATATATGCACACATACACATGCACATATAATACATATATACATGTATATACACATGTATACAGAAATATACATATTTTAGGTCTAGATATTTAAGATTAGGGTTTTAGGGTTTAGTATTTCATATTTAAGTCTAAGTCTTTCTGATTAGGGTTTTAGGATTTTAATACGTAGATAACATATATACACAAACACACATATACATATAATACATACATACATGTAGATACACATGCATACGAAAATATACATATTTTAGATTTAAATCTTTAAGATTAGGGTTTTAGGGTTATAACACCTACATAAGATATATGCACACATACACATGCACATGTAATACATATATACATGTATATACACATGTATAGAGAAATATACATATTTTAGGTCTAGATATTTAAGATTAGGGTTTTAGGGTTTAGTATTTTAGATCTAGAATTTTAAGATTAGGGTTTTAATTAAATATATATAATTAAATATATAAAATTAAATATATAAAAATAGGATTTCGTAAGGAAAAAAATCTGAATATATAAATAAATATATATATAAAATAAGATACTTATATACATAAATAAATATAAAAAGAACTAGTGTCTTAAATAATTTAATTAAATATATAAAATTAAATATATAAAAATAGGATTACATAAGGAGAAAAAATCTGAATATATAAATAAATATATATATAAAATAAGATAATTATATACATAAATAAATATAAAAAGAACTAGTGTTTTAAATAATTTAATTAAATATTTATAATTAAACATATAAAATTAAATATATAAAAATAGGAGTACGTAAGGAAAAAAAATCTGAATATATAAATAAATATATTTATAAAATAAGATAATTATATACATAAATAAATATAAAAAGAACTAGCGTTTTAAATAATTTAATTAAATATATATAATGTAATATATAAAATTAAATATATAAAAATAGGATTACGTAGGGAAAAAACTGAATATATAAATAAATATATATATAAAATAAGATAATTATATACATAAATAAATATAACAAGAACTAGCATTTTAAATAATTTAATTAAATATTTATAATTAAATATATAAAAATAGGATTAAGTAAGGAAAAAATATGAATATATAAATAAATATATATAAGGTAGGATAATTATATAGATAATAAAATATGATAAGAACTAGTCATTTAAATAAATATATATGATTAAATATATAAAAATAGGTTTAAATTTAATCATTTTAAATAGAGTGAATATATATACAATACACAAACACACATACTTATATACCTATCTATATTCATATATATATACATATACACATATATATACACACATACACATACACATATAATACATATATCCATGTATATACACATGCGTATAGAAATATACATAATTTAGGTATAGATCTTTAAAATTAGGGTTTTAGGGTTTAGGCATACATATAACTTAATTAAGAGGATCAATCAAGAAAAAATCTGAATATATAGATAAAATAGGATAGCTATATAGATTAGGGTTTTAAAATTAGGGTTTTAAGTTTTTTTAGGTATTTAAGTATTTAGGTTTAGTATTTCAGATTTAAGTCTTTAAGAGTTAGATTTTTAGGTTTAATAAAAAAACAAATCTTCTAAAATGTTCTAAAATGTCCATATTGTAGCAGATGGCTTCTTTGGATCTTGAAGAGAGAATGGCATGTCCTTGCACACAGTGCAAGTATCAAATTTATCGAAAACGATGGATTTGTACTGCACATGTTAGAGAGTATGGATCCTTTGATAGGAGTCGACTGGAAAACCTACGCTATCATTCGCATGGTTCCCCAAGTGAGTAGATGGACCCAAACGACATTGCACCGGTAACCTCTCGTGGACAAAAAGAGAGCGAAAAAGGACTTAGACGTACAAGCAAGCACTAATAATATTACACAGAATGAACATATGGAAGAGATGCTTGAAGCATTTTATGAGATGGACGAAGATCATGATGGTGAAGAAGGTGTCGAGAGTTTCACGGACACAACAGAAATTCCACGATCAGAAGTTGATGAAGAATATGAAAACATGCGAAGATTAGCTCGTTTACCACTTTACAATGGAGCAAAGACATCTGTACTACGTGCTTCACTCGCAATGCTCAATCTGCAATCCATTTATGGATGGTCAGATAGTAGTGTCATTGAATTGTTCAGGTAAGTGGAGAACAAATTGGCTTTCATTGTTGTATCATAATAACTTCATTTACTAATATCATTTTAATTGCTTATTGCAAGCTTCTTAAAGATCAATTTTTGCCAGAGGGCAATGACATGCCTCCAACACATGGAGATGCGAAAAAACTTTTACAGTCCATTGGAATGGATTATACTAAAATTCATGCTTGTCTGAATGATTGCATTCTCTTTCAGAATGAGTATGAGCATCTCCACGTATGTCCAAAGTGTGGAGCAAATAGATTTAGAGAAGACGTTATAGGCGAAGCAATCCCCGCAAAGATTCTTCGCCACTTTCCTATCATTCCATGAATTAAGAACATGTTTAGATGCAAATCTATAGCTGAGTTAATGTCATGGCATACAAAGAGCAGGTCTACAGATAATGTAATGCGAGTGCCAGCTGACTCTGATGCTTGGAAGCACATAGATAGTAAGTGGCCAGAGTTTGCTAGTGAGCCTCGGTCCATACGTCTAGGCCTAGCTATGGATGGAGTGAATCCATTTGGATTACGCAGTTCTTCATGGAGCACATGGCCTGTATGTTTGGTCAATTATAATATCCCACCATGGTTGTCCACAAAGAAAGGTCATTTATTATTAGCTCTTATTGTACCAGGTAAGTATAAGGTAAAAAACATAGATGTATATCTTGCACCACTTGTGGAAGAACTGCGCATTTTATGGGATGGGATTACTGTGCGTGACATGTCTCAACCTATAAGAAGACGAGACGTGCGAGTGCAAGGCATACTTATGTGGACAATGCATGATTGGCCTGGTTATGGTGAATGTTCAGGTTTATCGATTTCGGGTTACCATGCTTGTCCTTTATGCGGACCACGGCTCGAAGCACGCTATTCCAAAGCACTACGTAAAACTGTCTATGAAGGACATCATAGATATTTTCCTGATGGGCATGTTTTACGTGAAGGACAAATTGTTCGACAAGCGCAACACCAAATGAAAACTAGCGATTGGAAACAACTGTAGGATTCAGAAAATCCAGTTGCTGGCATGAAACGGTTGTCCATTTTTCATGAACTCCCTTATTGGAGTGAATTGGTGATCAATCACTTGGTAGACCCGATGCATATTTTCAAGAATATGGGAGAGATTCTTTGGAAAACTTTGATCGGAAAGAAAGAAAGTAAAGCACAAAGGGACGACTTAGAAGAGCGAGGTCGTATGGGAGAGTTGTGGGCAATTACTAAGCCCAACGGAACAGTATCGTTACCAAGAGCTCCTTGGGTGCTTCGCAGGATGGAAGAGCAACAAGTGAAGAAAACAATTTCAGAGTTTCGTACACCTACTGGATGCATGAGATGTCTAAAGACTGCTTTCACACGAAACGACGATCTTGCAAGACTCAAGTCTCATGATTGGCACAAGTGTTTATAGTTTGTGCTCCCTGTAGCCCTAAAAGATTGTCTTTCAGAGGATGTACGAAAAACCATTTATAAAATTAGTTCTTTAGTACGGTGGATATCTTCTAAAGAGATAAATAGAGATAGCGTAAGTGCGAAACTCAATGCTATCAAGGCTGTTTGTATGGTAGAGAAATACTTTCCCACAAGTATTCTCACTATTCAACTTCATTTACTGGTTCATGTAGTAGATGAAGTTGCAATAGCAGGAACTGTCCATAGTCGATGGATGTTCTTCTTAGAGTGCTTTATGAAGACATTAAAAGGGTTTGTTCGATAGAGAGCACGTCCAGAGGGTAGCATGGCAGAGGGATGGCTTGTACAAGAATCTCTTGTATTCATAACTGAGTTTCTACGTATATCGGATCCCGAACTGCCTCGCTTATGGAGCGATGATGAAGATGTTCGTCTCGTAGGCGATGAACCACAAGGTAAAGGATTGCAAAGAAAAATGGATGCAGCTTTCAGAGAGAAGGCAATGAAGTTTTGCATAGTTAACTCTGAGCCTATGCAAAAGTGGTTAGAAAGGTACGAACTTGCCAAGGAAACTAACGCAAAGGAAAGAGCTCAGTTTCGAAGAAATCGTTCCACTCGATTTTTGCCTCTTCCAAAAAATCTTCGACCTCTCCCACCTTTTCCAACGAGCAGATGGCTAGATGCAACGGTTTCACAAGCAAAGGCAGCAGGTGAAGATATCTTTGAAGAAGAAGAAGAACTCGCAAAAGGATGTGATTGGGAGTATATTAAATACAGTGCACTATGGTCTCATGGACGACACTTTCGAATCGCACGAATCGATCAAAATAGGTCTACTTTTGATAGTGGAGTGATGGTGAATTTTTTGCAAAAAAGTAGAGCGAGTGCAAGAGATCATAATGCTCTAGAAGGCGAGTTAGATTATTGTGGTGTGATTCAAGACATCTTGAAACTATCTTTCAGAAAGGTTCAAAGCAGTCACCTCTAGAAGAAACGCAACAGTGAGACGGGATAAGAGCGGTTTGCTTCAAGTCGACTCCACAAGATTATGGACAGATGAAAGGGATACATTTGTACTTCCCGCACACTGTGAGCAAGTTGTTTTTATACCAGATTCAAAAGACCCAGAGTGGCTATTTGTTTTACGAGTCGCTCCACGTAGTAGATAAATTTTTGAAAACATAGATGTAGAAGAAAGTCCATCTCTAGTGGACTCAGAGATTCATTCGATAGTTGAGGAGGAAGAGATCATTGTTCGAGAAGAAGAGGTCATTGAAGAAGAGGACATTGTTCGAGAAGACGAAGCAATAGATGATGATCAGGAGGAAACCAGCATAGCAAGCGATTTAGAAGCCATCAATATAGAGATAGATATTCTCGGTGCATCGGATTTTCAAGAGGATGCTAGAATAGAGGACTTTTGAATAAAACACTTGTACGTACTAATTTTTGGTTTTTTTTTGTTTATTCCCTATATTAATTTTTCTTATCGCATGCTAATTATTTGATTTCTTTTATTACAGAGCACGATGGGAGACAGTCCTCCAGTCACTCCACATTCCATGACAGAGGAGCAGTTTTTGGAGTTCATCTCTCAGGTCCCTCCTGCGTATATGGCCGCTGCATCACAGTATTGGATCGCTCGTGGTAGCACTCCTCCCGGCCTCACTCCTGGCGGCCTTACTCCTGTCGGCCTCACTCCCGCTAGCCTCACTCCCGCCGGTGTCACTCCCGCCGGTGTCACTCCTACTGGTGTCACTCCTGCGGGTGGTGCTACTCCCGTAGGAGGTATGTCTCCTAGCTTTGTGACTCCACCACGACCATCTTTGCAGCCATCTCCTATTGGGCCTACAAGTAGACATGTGCGTTTGACACCTCACCACGATACAGGGTCTAGCCTGTCATGTAGATCGAGGTCACGCTCTGGAGCAGGAGGTTCTAGGAGTGGATCTATAGGTAGGTCTGGAGGCGGAGGAGGCGGTTGTTGTGGAGGCAGTGCGACGGACGTTGTATCGCCCGCTTCTACTCCTAGGACGAGTACCTCAGATGTAGGTACGCCATGCAGTACACCATGCAGTACACCACGCAGTACACCACGTACACCTTGGGGTGCTCATGACCATGATGACTCCAAGGTGTATAGTATCCGAGATGGAGCTCCGGTGATGGATGCAGCTGGCAAAGCAATGCGTGCACGCATACAACAGCTTTGCTCCATCTAGTTTGAACACTCCATCATGCTGAAATGGAGTGAACAGGATAAAGATCGGAAGAATTATATCACAAAGACGATTTACCAGGAGTTCTGACCAGCCGATGGACAACCGATTGTCAGTTCAAAGTGGATTCTGCACACCGCACGTGAGGTCATGTCGCATCGACAATCCGAGGCTCGTGATGCATTCAGAGAAGGCTTACCAAAGCCTGTATGGTTAGATGCCGAGGAGTGGGACATGGTTCGTGACGAGCAGCAGCAAACTCCTAATCGATATCGCCACCAACAAATGTCGCAGCCACACATCTAGACACGATTGGATCGTCACATTTGGGTAGCGACGGATATGACACGATACGTCATGAGTTTGTAAGTACCATTTCATTTATTGAATTTATTTGTGTTAAATTTCTCATATATGTTTCTCTAATCTTTTTATATTTGTTTCAGGAGCTAGCAATGGGTCGTCCTCCAACACGAACGGAGGAGTCTTACGGATATAGTCATGGGTTGACTGCACTGTTGCAGGATTTGGAGGGACGCGGTGCGGTAGTTTCATGGGAGCATTTGCGATGAGGTAATTAATTTATAAACTTGGTTTTTACTTGTTGTTTGTAATTTTCATGTGAATTTATCTCATTCCATTAATGTTCTTTGTTGCAAGACTATTGATATGGAACGTTCTTTGCATGTGTATGGCAGTGGAAGACCAATATTTTGTATTTGATTTCCATATGGCAATACATTGCTTTGCCAGATTTTGTAAAAGCGTCATATATGACAGTGGTTTGCCACACTCTTGTACATGCTTCATTATTGAAATATATAACTTCTTTTGTACATGGTTCATTGTTCATTCTGATTATCTCTTTTGTGTACAATAATACTCTGTTTCATGAAATCATATTTCGGTTGTCATTAGAGTACACATCACATGTACTCGGTTTTTTTTGGGCAGAGTGTATTGTCTTTTGTTAAGCAACATCATGGTAATGTTGCTCTAGCAAAAGACAAAACACTCTGCCCAAAAAAAATTTTGCAGGTATGGTCATCGGTATACGCGACGGTACTCCCAGTAGTGTCATGGGAATAACCGTCGGTACACCCAGGAGGTGATGCAGTAGAAGCCGATTATCGACGCATATACCAACGTTAATACCGATGCATATACCGACGTATATACCAACGCATATACCGACACCTATACCGACTCTTTGGTACCGATGCGCAAATCGACCTTTACACCGATGTCGCGGCAAATAAAGCTGCGTTCATTTTCCTCGGTAAAAACCTTGGTATACCATCGGTCTGTTGTAGTGAACTCTGATATGAATCAGGAAGACCATTCAGAACGTTCTGCACAAGTGAGCTATCTCGTATAACCTCATCAGCAGAAATCAATTGTTCCTTCAAGTCTTTGATTTTTGTTAGAAAGTTGTCCATAGAATCACCTTCATTCATGTGCTCACTCTCCAACTAATTTCGGAGGTAAGAAATATGAGCCTCATTCCTAGCTTGGTACAATGTGGTAAGTGTATCCTAACCATCCTTAGCTATTTTGCAAGAGCGAATGTGAGGAATAATGGCACATTTGACAGACAAAGCTATCAATGCATGTGCCTGGGCATCTCTGCCATCCCAGCAAATCTACTCTACAGTAGGTGCAGCAGAAACCGCAGCATGAACAGGAATATGCAGAATATCACCATCTTCGACACCTTCTGCATCAACTTTAGTACCTGTAGTTGTAACAGTTGCAGGTGTGATAGGACGTTTTTCGACACCTTGCACAATGTTCCAAAGTCCTTTTGCAACCAACATATGTCACATCATATAAGACCATAACAGGTAGTTGGTACCATCCAACTTATCCTCAACAGCCAACATACGGAATACATCACTACTTTCAACCATGGCCGATGACTAAAACACTTTGATGCAGAAAATTGATTGTATCTCAAAAAGTTGAATAGAACTGCCCAGACGAATTCCACTAGACCTGTAGTAGACTTCGAGAGGCTTATGCTGGAGAATAGAAACTGGTATATACCTTTGGCACAAAAAAAGACAAAATATCCTACACAAGCGTTGCGATAGTGCGTTCGGAGGCCGAAACGAGCTCAGATCGCGATTTTGACACCACATAGCAAAGTTGTTTTGATCTCAAAAACACACTAAGTATGCTCACCAAAATTCGTGTGATTCTGAGACTGCAAACAGAGGAGTGTCAACGACACCCTAGATGAATTGATGACTTGCTCTAATACCAATTGTTGGAGTTAGACGTCTATGGAAGCACGTGAACAGCACAAGGAGGGAAGAAGAAGCTTGGAGCACCACACAATACTGAATGTATTACTAGAGAATGTACAAAGATAAGTAGCCCATTAGGGCAATAGGCGTATATACAAGCCGGGGGAAAAAAACCTCCTAAAGAGGAAAAAAAGTACCCCGGAGGTCCTAGTATGTTCACACACATCACTACCTAAATATATCAATAGATTCAAGTATTAACTTACAAGAAATCAGATTTTATATAACTTGTATCAATCCAAAATATATGAAGAGAGAATAACTACTAAAGTTCTCTTGTTCCATGCTCTCATGGCACTATATATATTTCGAACATTTCAACAGGGTCTCCTTTGTCCTATTGAGAATCATCACCATAAAACAATGATCAATAAACAAGTATCTAGGGCATGGCTATCCCATGGTGATCACATCATATCAAAAAAGTATCATAAAAACCTGTAGAAAATCTTTTCCTTTCAACAACATCTCCTGCATAAACAATTTTAAATAGTAGCATATTAATTATTAACATTAAATAAGTTTTACTAATGTAAAACTTACGAAATTTTTCATCCTTATACAGCTTCTCTCAAGCTTTTGTTAGGCTCAAAAATCACTTTATTTGGACATTTCTTCATAGTTTTATCCCCATTTCATTGGAAGGGTCAAACACTTGATGACCAACTCTGAAATGTATAGGGTCATCTTCTTGAAGCCCTTAAACTAATGAAACAAACTCCAAATCTTTTTCTTTATGCCAAAATCTAGGTGAACGTATCTTGTTTGTATTCACAAATTTTCATCTTAAAATTCCATCAAATACGCATTCAAATATATCATTCTATCTCTGCTACACCTACACTTAGGTGAACCGAAAAACAATGCAACTCTACTTTTAAAATATCTTCTAACTATGAAGATAAGTTCAAAAATATTTGAATTTTATACATACCATAGGGTCTATACTACAGTAGCTCCTCCAAGAAAAAGTTTTGAAATTGGATCTTTCAATATGGAACAACCATTTATTCATCAACCACATTTAGCGATCTTTGGCAAATCCTAGCCAGAGATTGTTTTTTGAAGAATATGTAATTTCACCTACCACTTGATGCCTAATTTTTTCCAAATTTTAATAGAATATAGCTACTAAATCTACTTTTATTGATATAAATTTCATAGCATTTAGACATTTGAGACTTTCACAATGACCACAATACTAAGCCTCTATACCTGTAATATTTTAACAATTTGCAAAGGCTAACTTTCACGATTTTCTTTATACCTCCTAAATTTTATCTTGATATTTTTTAAGCACTATGTGGAGGTTCATAGCTAAGGTTAGAAATAAAAATCATCTATATTGAGTAAACGAGCTAAGAGAATCAATCACCTCTATGTGACATGGTCTCTGCTCATTCATAAATTCTAGAGTCTGCACTTTCATGTGTAGAGATCCTTTGACCCATCAAATGATCTCCAAAAAAATGAAAGTTTTTATGTAAAAATTGCACATATGAAGATCCCATATCCAACAAAAATCATGCAATTTGGATCCACCAATGAAGAGAAATGCCCTTTGTAATAGGTCTATGTCACGTGTTTCAGGTCTCTACCTCTATTAGTAGCACTTCTAGTGCAGAAGTCATTTCACCTTTGTAGAAGCATCAAAATTACTTGAAAATTTGTCAATTTAAAGAAAATCATCTACTACTTGCTCTCCAAAATTCAATAAATTTGGGCATTCCCTAAAAGACCAGCATCCAAATTTCTATGAGGCTGCTACCTCACTAATTATTTGCTCAGTTTTTTTTACCTAGATATGATGAGACATATTAATCCTTATGATTAGAAATACTCATTCATTCTCTTGGATGGATTATGACATGGAGACATATACATGCATATAATGATCATTTTGATCAATGCAAACCAAATAACAATCCAAATCATTTCATAGAAAATCGATTCTTTACAATATCCACTTTTCAATGAAAGTGAATATCTATGGATGTTATTATAGTCATTATGCTTCTTGCACATTCATTAACCTCATGACAACCAATCACATACAACCATCTAGTATTTGTATGGATGATCATAAGAATATCACTCTTGTGTTGACTAGGGATAAAATTCTATATCAAGTACATGGACTCCCATGAAGACAATTCATGTGTTCATGAGTTACTTGAAGTAAAAACATCTTGGTTGTTCTTGAGGGATATATATTTATCATTTTCTTTCTAAAATAAAAATTATCTTGTTCATGGTACTTCTATCACATACTTTATGCGCACCCTAACTCATTGTGGTGATACATAAAATGATTTTCTATAGAGAGAAAATGCATCATGCACTTCATCTTTCTAGAAATCATATCATCTATGTATGCATGCATCCACTCATGCATCTTCTTCTCTAATCAATTAATTTATAAGCTTTTATTTATGTTGCATACATAAGACGTCCTCTCTCTTACAACACAATATCTCTCTAGTTCTCACATGGCATATAACACCATGTGGTTATAAAAAATTCAACAACATTTTCTCAGGAAAATGAAGCCTAAAAAAATAATAATAACCATGATACAGTGATAGGCATCAGCTGAGCGGTAAGCAAACCACTTTCTTAGCTCCAGAAACCTGCAAACAAAAAACTTTTCCAATATGTGTTGTTAGGCACTACACGCCCTCATAACAATGTCTTTGTTCTGGCTTTAATATCTTCAAAATATTCTAAAACACACAAACAAGAACTGTGCATGCTTCTGTGAATCAAAAAAAAAAATGTAACTTCATGTGTAGAAATGAAGTCATATCAAGGCTAACTTTGGTGCACATTTCAATGTTAGTTTCATAAGATTGGAAGAGAAAAACAATGCAAATAAATTATGATGTAAAAAGTATCCAAATGAATATTTTTGAGAGCATAAATATGATGCAAAGATATAAGAATAAATTCATTCTTATCCCAAAAGGTCCTAAATATGATTAGTAACTCTTAATTATAATAATTTGGCACTCAATTCACTCAAAAGGACTTTCTTATCATTCAATAGCCATTTAAAAACTTGTGCATAAATACCTTTCAATGTTCAAAATATGGCATTTACATAGTGAAAAGAAAGAGCTTCAAGTGTAAAATCTATAGCAATTTGAATTTCTTGATTTCGAGCTTCCATGAGGAAGTTATGGCAAAAACAATGGAGCTAGGTGGATGGGCAACATCTCTCTTTGAAGAAGTATGAAGAGAATCAAATACTTTCTCATCATTCAATAGCCATTTAAAATCTTGTGCATAAATACCTTTCAATGGTCAAAATATGCCATGTATATAGTCAAAAGAAAGAGCTTCAACTATAAAATCTATAGCAATTTGAATTTCTTGATTTCGAGCTTCCATGAGGAAGTTATGGCAAAAACAATGGAGCTAGGTGGATGGGAAGCATCTCTCTTTGAAGAAGTGTGAAGAGAATTAAATACTTTATACATGCAAATTTTTATTATCCAATGATAGGTTCTAGTAATTCATTGAAAATCTCTTGGAGTCTACCTTCTATACCAAGTAGAATCATCCAATTTGGGCATCATATGAGAGAGTTATGTCCATTTTAGTAAAGATAGGTATGCTAACCTTACTCTTTCTCTTACTTCCTATCTTTATTTTTCTCTTTCTTTACTCTTCACTCTATTTCTAATTTTTTCCTTCTCTCTATACTCTTCACTTTATTGACTCACTCAGGATCTCCTTCTCGTTCTCTCTTTCTCTTCTCTCATCCTTTCTCTTTCTTCTTCACATGCTTTCATCTATTTCTCTGTACCTCTCTTTCCTAACTTATCATTCATCCTTTCTCTCTATCTCTTTCTCTTTCTCTTCTCTCTCTTTTTACTTCCTCTCTATTTCTTTCTCTCTTCTTATCTCTCTTTTTCTACTTCCTTCTTTCTTTATCTACTCTTCTCTTTCTCCTCTTTTTTTCGTACTCTTTCTTTCCTTCTTCTCTTTCTTTTTTTCTCTCTTTATTCATTTCTATCTTAGATATATGTAGATGCATAATCAAATGCATATATACATTCATAACTAGATTATGTATGTGTGTCATCATATGTGCACACATGAGTGTGTGTGTGTATGTGTGTGTATGTGTGTGTGTATTTGTGTGTGTGTAAACATATGCAATTCTATGTGTGCATGCTTGAATTCAAGAATCTTTCCTCTTTCTCTCTTTGAATTTGAAGTTGAATGTGTTGCAAAATATTTGGAAGCAGTATCTCCTTGACCATTAGAGATCACCCTCCCCACCTTTTCGCATATCAAAATGTGTGGAATTCAACATTCTACAGGTGAAAATAGACATATCTACAAAAAAGAGAAGAAATGGAGAAAAAACAGCCTTTGAAAGTTTGGCAGAAACATACTTACCTTACATTGAACCTCATCATGCACATTTGAAGCCATTCATGCATGGAAAAATGCTCTCAATGTCTGCACACTCCCTTAGGACACTCATTCCTCACCATATTCATGCCCATCGAGCCAAAGGAAGGGGAAAAAATGCATCAAAAAGGAGAGTTACGAGATTTTCCAAGAGCTCTCTCTAGGCTCTGATACCAAATGTGAGAAGTGGAGAATGAAATACTTGAGACTCACCTCCCAACCTATTTATAGCCCTTGCCTATTCACCATCTAGAGTTCTATCTAAGTTCCCTCTACTCATCTAGCCATCATGAGTAGGTACCTTGTATGAACTCTCTAGCTTTTGGCCTTGGCTATCCCCTGAGCAAGGAACTTCTTGTTCCTCAAGGCACGTACATCTCTAGAATATAACACTTAAGGTGAAAGTACACCAAGAGAGTTCTTTGAGAGAGAGTATACCAAAAGAGTGTTCTAAGGGAGAGAGTATGCAAAGAGAGTGCTCTAAAGGTGATAGTGTGACAAGATCTTGCTTCCAACATTTGTGTGAAGCTCTATGTGAAAGTTTCTTGCTTGCACAATTCTCTCCACATGTTAAAATGTAAAGCTATGCTTAGTAAAGTTTTTTTATAATTTCAATATGTTAGTAGCCTAGTGGTCAGCCCCATTGGTAAACCAAAATGAATAAGATTTGAAAATTTTGAAAGTTTCATAGCTTCATATGTACAATAGTCCAACCGAAATCATTGGTAATCTAGTCAATAGCCCCATTGGTAGACTAGTCATCATCCTAATTGGTAGACCAGAAAAATCAAGAAAAAAAAATCTTATAACCCTAGAAAAATGAAAGATGGTTGAAAATGTCTATAGTTGAAAAGAAAAAAGAGAGAAATGCACATTTGCTAGATTTTTATGACTTTTTTATGAGTCTATAGATTAACACATTTTCCTTCATATTTTTTAATATCAAATAGACCAAGATTTTGTACCACTATAGTGGTTTAGAATCTATCATGCTATTTGGAGTGTCTTGAGGGCTTATCCATTCCAAGTTAGCGATGGGAGATGCAAAGGATGTAATAGAGTTGAGGAATTTCCTCATATGTTCATGAATTATTCCCTTGTTTAGTCGCTCCTTCAAAGACTCCGTAAGGTTTGTTAACCTTTTACACCCATTGCCCCGTCACCTACAAAACATTATTTTTAGGTGCGTGTAAGGACCTAGATATTGTGCTCTAGAATGAAAAATTGGAAAGCTTGTACGTTCACACCCCTTTCCCTTCACCTATAAGGAATTATTGTTATGTGAGGGTAAGATTCTAGATGTTGTGCTCTAGAACGACTGGAGAGCTTCTTTCCTTTGGTCTTGTTTGGATTGGTAGAACTCATATTTGTATCTATAAAGCCTTAAAGTCTGTTTACATAGGACTTTTTGTGTTTACCCTCAAGCATATTGGGTGGGTTTTACTATATTTATTCATGTGTTGATGCCCCTCTGATAACAATTGTAAATCCAATATCATGGCCTCACATCATTCCAACAAATGGAGAGCAAAGTTGTTCTTCTTGTACTATCCTTTGAGACAGAATATGTTGTACAGCTGCCTTGAGCTGACTTGATGTAATCCCTCATCTTCCCCATGATGAGGTTTTGTATCTTTTTTCATTTGCCTTCTGTTTAGAAAACGCAAAAAGAAAAAAGGGAATACCAAATCGTAGTAGGCATGACCTTTTTTCTATCAAAGTATGACAGGAAAGGTCCCTTTTAATGTCACAAAATACGGAGATGAGGTGCCACGATTCCCATATTCTCACAAAGCCCCACTTATGAGGGGACTTACATTGAATTTTTGAAAAAGTCCATTTGAAGCTATTTTGCTCCGGCCTGCCATTGTAAACGAACATGCCAGGTTGAATTGCAAAAGGCCTCATGACTCTCATCTTTTTGGAGATACTTCTCTCACCATGCCATCTATCATGTAACACTCTGTGAGGGCCACACGGAACAATGGTCGTATGTAACAGAGGGTGATCTGGATAGTGGTCGACAGAAAGATTAAAAGCAGGACATATACAGAACACACGTGTGCGGCATATTCAACGGACTTGAAGGAAACGTAACGAGATCCGAGTCATTAGGATGAGTTCAATTGAGTCGAATGGCAGAATGCTCCTAACCATTCAAGCTATTGAACTCAGGACTTCCTCCCAGATATTCAACGCGTCAAACCACTTTGCTACGCGGGTTTGGACATGTATGTAGGAGTTCATCACAGATGGGTGCCTCTACCTCACGAGGTTGGGTGTGTGAATGTATTTTCAATTCATTGTACTCTCAAAAAAAAAAGAAACTATTCATTGCCTCATAGCCAATTGGTTGAACTAACAAGTACGAACCAAATTACATTCTTTTGTTTTGAGAAAAAATTGTCTCATAACATATCTAGAATCCTTCTCCTTTGAAATAGATTAGCACACTATACCGATGATCGTGATTTTGCAAACAGGCCTTCAAAACCCACTTCACCTAGACAAAGCTACAACCTTCTCTGAACATGGTCGTCAACCTCTTTATAATGATGCCCAAGAGAGAAGCCTAGATGGGACCTCACCCCTAATATAAGGTAGCCTTACATAACACATTGTCTGCGGGGTGCATGTGACCTAGACTTTTTTTTTTTTGAGAGTACAATGAATTGGTAATACACCCAACCTTGTAACCTAGAGGCACCTATCCTGGACACGTTCAGCCAAGAACACTGAGTCACAACAAAGGAGAACAAAGACATGTTCTCTTTTTCTTTTTACCTAAATACCATTATATGAAGCAAAAAAGTGGGCATTTTACAATATCTAGAAAGCATCACGAGTCTTGCTTGTAAATATTGTCTTTAGAAGCTTGATCTCAGATCCCAAGTAGTCAAGATAGATATACTAAAATTCTTGCTGCCATGAAAACTAGTTGTTGAGCATTACCAAGAATCCCTTATCATGATCTTGGACAATAGATTAGAGTTGAAAAGGTACATGTAAGAATTCGCGAAGCTCCTTCATTACATCTATAACCTCAATAAGCACAGAAGATAGCTAATTAAGAGTTACTCGAAAGTTAGAGAACATGTGTTGTAAAAATCAGAGCATTTTAACAAGGCAATTAAGATCATCCCCTTTGTATGGTTAAGATCCCCATTGAATGCCTGGCCATATTAACGGAATATGAAATACACTTCACAAAAGCATTCCCAAGAGAAGATAATATTCAACAAAATTATACTAAGAAACATTCACACATGATCAGAGAAATGCTCAAGATAAATCAAGCTGAACACGAAGTGGAAGCAGAACTCCAAATTATATTTCCATTAAAATGATATTTTACATTTCATGTGTTTTACAAGAGTTATGTGAATCTACAATAGAAGCTGATCATAGCTTTCCTCAGGCTCAAGGGTATTGGTATCCTCTGGCACATTAGAACACCTATCTTGCCTCTCTTGCTCCAAGATTGGCTCTTCAAGGTCAGCCATGTCCCCAGGTTCATCTGCAAGTGGGGGAACAGGCTCCCTTGAAGCTGCTTGGAATCTCTCCGTATCTGCAATGTGCTTCCTTCCAACCTCTTGGTCTTCATCTGGGCATTCATTCAGCCCATTGATTCTCATTCTAATGAAGCTCACTTGAGCATCATCCTTCTCCACAGCTATGCAGTGCCTGAACATCTTTAAGGAGCAAGCCAGAGTCGTTCCTGAAACAGCAGAAAACCTATTAGAGGCCTCAATCAACAATGACTAATGAAAATTGTGAAAATTGAAATTACCTGTGCCCGAAAAAAGGTCTAGGACCCAGTCATCATCATTGGAAAATAGCTGAAGCAATCTCATTATGAGTTTTTGTGGCTTCTGATAAGGGTTAACCAATGTCATGTCCCCAGCTACATGACGAAGTTTCTTGGTAACGGCTGGGAACATGAGCACATTTGAGATCCCATTCTCATTGCAATGCTCCCTGACTCTCCTTTTGCTTACTTCATCATAATAGCCCACTGTAATGCATTCAGTGGCACTCACAAACCGATGCAAAGGAGTGTGATTTACGTTTGTCTTCACCCTGCAAAAAAGAACTATGAGTCACATAGGGCATCATGAAAGCCATGGAGATAGAAAGAAGATTACTTACCAAGTGAGGCACTCGACAGCATGACATCTTGCTTTCAAAGCAGTTGAAACAGAGAAAGATTGGTCTCTGCTATGGAAAATTACTATCCTCCAGAGAGGAGACATAGTTAACTCTGCAAAATCAGTGACCATCTTCCGAATCTGAGGGTGTTTGAAGGGTTCATCATCATTAACTGATCCTAACATCCTAAATCCATAGGGTATGTCCGCTATGAGAAGGGAGAAATGTTTTCTAGGCACAACAGAACAAATATTATTTACATCACTACAGAACACATTGTAATATACAGGCCTAAGGGGGTCTAGGGGATTGGAGAAACATTTAAGATCGGGTTCATCATCAAAATCCATCTCCCTCGCTTTCAGTCTAGATTTCTCATGCCTTGCTCTTTGAATGTGAGCAAGGAATGCAGGGGGGCAGTCATCTAGTACCTCTGTAGACTTACTTTTCCTTGGTTTCTGCAGAACAAATTGGAAAAACAATTAGAAGAGCTCTTCAGTACAGCAAACAGAACATAAAGAACGGATGTATGGCATCGATTTCTTGTTGGGGTAGATGCTAGGCATCGACCTTCTACTAAAAATCGATGCTTGGCATCGACCTAGGGACCTAAGTCGATGCCTGGCATCGACTTTTGCCACGAGGTCGATGCCAGGCATCGACTTTTGTTGCAGGTCGATGCCAGGCATCGACTTATGCTGCAAGTCGATGCCAGGCATCGACTTATGCTGCAAGTCGATGCCAGGCATCGACTTATGCCCCCAAGTCGATGCCAGGCATCGACTTATGCTGGAAGTCGATGCCAGGCATCGACTTATGCCCCCAAGTCGATGCCAGGCATCGACTTATGCCCCCATGTTGATGCCATGCAATGCATCAAATTGTTTAGTATGAAATATTCTGATAAGAGAATCTACCCAATCACGAAACAGGATGAAATATTCTGATAAGGCTTTGTAGGATGATGTGGTTGGATAGTCTGCTTGGACCTCTGTCCAAGAAAAGCAACCCAGCCTCTTCATCATCACCTCCTGAATCTTCATGTACACTTTATGACTACAGACACATAAATATAAAAGAGACTAGGTTAGACAAGAAGCATGGGAGGAGGGAAAAAGGATCTGAGAATAACATACATACTTATTGAGCTCAGTGACCATCTCCTCGAGGCTCAACTCCTTTGAGATTACCCTTGACAAGGTTGATATGATCAATGTATCATCCTTGATTCCTTGAAGGGCCCTCCATGGGGTGAGCTTCATGTCCTCAGGAGCCTCCTCAAGTGAAAGGTCAACTTTCCTTCCCTTTCCCCTCAGATCAATTTGTGGGTCTGGCCTCGACTTTCGTTGCTTCTGGCCCTTGACTTCATTATGCTCCCACATTGTGAAGATTCTATCCTGAAGATCCCAGATCTCACCTGATCTGAATGCCAGTTGAAACCATGGGTCATATTTCCTCAAAGCATCTGATTTTCTATTCTCATCCAATGCAATTCCAACCTCAATAAGGCATTGCTTTCGTAGATTGGGATGTATTCTCCCAGCTTCCTTCACAAGACAATCTTCGTATTCATGGTGGAAGAACCGAATTCTCTCTATGGAGGACATTTTCTGCCTGTAGTCATTATCGTTGTTGTGATCCCAAGCAAGAAGCTTGGCTTCCTCAGTTGTAAGACCAGCATATATCTTACACTCTGCATACCTAAAGAAAAATGTAGTAGGGTGCTCCTTCACTAACTGTCTACGAGCCTCTGCAGAGTGTGAACCTCCAATCACATAATAAGTGTACTCCTCAAACAAATTCTCATTGAAATCCTCCACACAGCT
This sequence comes from Ceratopteris richardii, assembly GCA_020310875.1. Taxonomy (NCBI): domain Eukaryota; kingdom Viridiplantae; phylum Streptophyta; class Polypodiopsida; order Polypodiales; family Pteridaceae; genus Ceratopteris; species Ceratopteris richardii. The sequence goes on along the minus strand of CM035428.1, from coordinate 87,650,778 downwards.
GCACTCATGCGGATCCACCATTACAAGGAATGGCACAACAGTAGCATGAGGATTAATTTTCATTTTCTTCTTAAGATTTTGGACATGCAAATTATGTGGCTCCCTGATCTCAAGGGGCCTCCTCCCTGTGACTGGATCCACTGGTGGCCTGTGGATAATATTAATAGGCAGGTGGAACAACTGCCCCTTCTTCACAATTTTTCTTCTAGCTATGTCCTCCCTCATCTTATTCTGCTCAGTGCCAAGCACCCCAGATGCAAGCTCTCCACCAGGTGCAACAATAATGTCCCCAGAGCTAGAGCTTGAGTCAGAAAAGTCCTCTTCTGCAATTATCTTCTTTTTCTTTTGGGGCTTTTTCTGCACACTCTGCTTACCCTTTGCCTTTACAGGGGTCGTCTTCTTGTGCTGTGTTGGCATGATATTGCCCTGTATCCATGGCATCAGGTCCTTGATGAAATTCACTGAGTCTCTGCACATCTGAGCTAGCTCCTCTGGAACACAGCACTCTGGGCACAAGAATTCCATCTTGCATATGACATTTCTTAATCCCTTGGATGTCTCCACCAAGAAAAGCAGGTTGTCAGAATCTTCATCTTCATAATCCAATTTGTAAACAAGGCCATACTGAAAACCTTGTGTTGTCGTGATCTTTCCTCTGCCATAGGCCCCTGCGAACACAAGGAGGACTGCATTCTTCTCTTCCACGTACTGAAGGCACCATTCGAGATTTGTCATGTCCCGAAGTGGACGATCTGTCTTCGTGACCTCTGTCTCCCTCGACCTTTCCTTCATACTTGGATCCTCCACAGGAATTTTAATGCTACTCTGTCCACCTGAGGATATTCCTAGTGGGTTGCTGGCCTTCTCAGAGGATAATGGTGCAATAATTTTCTTTGCCTTTGCTTGGTGACCACTGCCTTTGTCACGTTGCTGGTCAGCAGAGCCCATGGTGACTCTGAGCTTCTTAATGGGCCTTTCATCCTTGTACTCCGCATCCCTGAAAGCAATTGGAAATATCAAGCAATAAGAAATATCAGCCCATGTCCATGCAAGGCATGGATTTTCAGCTTCAGGTCGATGCCAGGCATCGATGTTTAAGTGCATGTCGATGCCAGGCATCGACTTTGTGTGCAAGTCGATGCCAGGCATCGACTTGAGGGCCCAAGTCGATGCCTGGCATCGACTTTTGGGCCAAGTCGATGCCTGGCATCGACTTTTACCCTCAAGTCGATGCCTGGCATCGACTTGAACACAAAGTCGATGCCTGGCATCGACTTGGGCACAAAAGTCGATGCCAAGCATCGATTTGGGCCCAAAAGCCGAGGCCAAGCATCGATTTTGCACCCAAAAGTCGATGCCTGGCATCGACTTTTCAGTGCATGATGATGCTGGCAAGTCGATGCTTGGCATCGTTTTTTTGGACCAAGTCGATGCCTGGCATCGACTTGGGGCTGCAATTCGATGCCAGGCATCGACTTGCACCCACAAGTCGATGCCAGGCATCGACTTGCAGGAGCAAGTCGATGCCAGGCATCGACTTGCAGGAGCAAGTCGATGCCAGGCATCGACTTGGGGCTGCAAGTCGATGCCAGGCATCGACTTGCACCCACAAGTCGATGCCTGGCATCGACTTGCTGCTGCAAGTCGATGCCAGGCATCGACTTGGGGCTGCAAGTCGATGCCTGGCATCGACTTGCAATCCTAAGTCGATGCCTGGCATCGACTTACACCTTAAAGTCGATGCCAGGCATCGACCTGTACATGCTTTGGATCCATATTTCGACAGGCAAGAAAAATAGAGACCTAAAAATGAGAAATTTACACAGACATACAGAGGGAATCTTTTTGGAATCTTTTTTTTAGTTATGATTTTGTCTACCTCTTGGTACTTTTGCCAACATTCTTCTTCTCCATCAGGCTTGGCTTGCTGGTATGCTGACCTCTGTGCTCCATGGCTGTCTGTGCTCTGCTGCTCTCTCTTGCTCGTGGATTTTGAAAATGAGAATGATCTCCTCCTCTGGTATTTATAGGCAATTGGGTAACTTGAACCAGAAACTAACTAGATCTAACTGAATGAGTCCACTTGCTAACTAAATCTGTCAACTTATCTAACCAGGGAATAGCACCCACACAAATAGGCTGTTTCAGAGCCACTTTAATGAAATATTCATAGACCCTTACAACTATTTATATACATTTGCATAGAAATTACATTTCAATGGCAAGAGTATGGTATGTCCATGAGGATGTCTCAACTCATGTAGAGATTTGTTTCTAAGAATCTCTTTCTTGGGAGAAAATCAAGTCAAAGTTGTGTTAAATGTGGGAGACTAATGACATCTTCATAGTATTACCCTCCACACTTTAGTTCATATTCACATTTATCTTGTAACTCACTCTTGAAATGGAAAATCACTTTGAATAAACATTCTAGTACAGAACCTTGCAACTATTTATATACATTTGCATGGAAATTAAACTTCAATGGCAACAGTATGGTATGTACATGAGGATTTCTAATCTCATGTAGATGTTTTTTCTTAGATTCTGTTGCTTGGGAGAAAATTAGGTCTAAGTTGTGAGATTAATGACATCTTTATAGTGTTATCCTCCACACTTTAGTTCATATTCACATTTATCTTGTAACACATTGTTGAAATGGAAAATCAATGTATGAATATACTTTCTGTGTGCCTCTTTTACACATAATTCTTTTTCAATATACTTTCATCTACCTCTTTGATATCTAGCCAAGACCACAATAAAACCTAATCCTTGAAATCTTAACCAAATGTAAAATTTCTTCTTGTATAGTGTTCAATGGCATAGCATATTCCAGTTGGAACTCAACTTGGATATATTCCAGTTGTAAAATTTCTTCTTGTAAAATTTCATCCAAACAATTTTATTATATATTCCTATTGGAACACAACTTTGATATATTTTGATTCATTCACAATGCTTAGACTGAATGACTCATATGAAGTTAGAAAAAGATCATTTGAATCAAAAGTGAATCAAATCTTTGGTTCCCTTATTAGTGTATATTTGAGTAATTAAGTGATTTGATGTAATTTGATGTTTTATGTTATTTAATGTACTTTAATAAGCTTTTGATTTCATATCTTCTTGATGTGACATTTGATGTGATATCTTCACTTGATCTCGGATTTCTACTTATTTAAAAAGGTCATTCATCTTCAGTCTTCTCTGAACTCAGTGAAGATGAGCTCAATCTTTTCAGTGGATGCTTGGGCATCAGCTTCCTCTGCTCATATTGATTCACTGTTCTCAGTTGAGCCTTTCCAGAGAAGTGATGATCCCTATGATTTAGAACGTGCTGATGATTCCATGTTTTCTGTTGAGTCATTTAAGTTATCCAATTCACAGTGCAATGCTGCTCATACAAATGCACCTCTTGATCTCCCATCTGATCCAACCATTGATCTCCCTTCTGATTCAAGTGCATGTGGAGCAACGAAAAAGCAAAGCAAGCTCAATCTACGATTTAAAAGAAGGTCTCGTGAAGTAAGTCGAAAAAGATTTAAATTTCTTACTTCAGATAGACAGATTGCATTGGATATTGTGAAGCATTGTTGTGGTTTGAAATGCTTGTATAATTTAGGGATGAAGAAACTAAAGCACATAAGAGAAAAATTCCTCCATTTAGATAGTGAAAGGCAAGATATATACCTTGTTTCTTGCATGCAAATGATTGAGGATAACATGTCAGTAACGCGTGTTGGTTTTGAATATTTCTTTACTCAAGGGATGCCATGCTGTAGGGCTGCATTTAAAATTGCAATGGGTGTAGGAAATTTTAGAATACATAGGGTTCAACAAGGGTTTTTGAATGGGGATCTCATTTTGGATACGTTCCATGTTGGGACCAAAGGATCTGTTGGACGTCATGCAATGAATTGGATGATGAACTATTTTAGCTTGCATTGTGAAGTTATGCCTACAACTGGAAGGTTGCACTTGTCAGATAACTTTACTCGTCGAGAGGTATTTCAAATATATAGAGAAGACATGGAAAATAGAAATGAGAAGTATGTGTTGTATCGTCACTTTACTCGATTATGGAAGGAAGAGTTTAACAATGTTTCTATTCCTCGTAAAGTTAGAATGGGTGAATGTTCAGTTTGCGCCACTTTGAAAAACATGGCAAAAGGGGCTACAACACCACAGGAAAAGCATAATTTTAAAAACCTTCTTAACAACCATCGTGAGAGTCAAGCATTAGAGAGAAAGAAAGCAATTCATCATCGAAGTAAGGCACTCAGAAATCCGGAGCGTTATATGTGTTTGTTGATCGATGGTATGGATCAGAAAAAAACTTGTTTGCCACATTTTTATCGCATCCCTAAGGACATTGGAGATGAAGTCCTTGTGCAAATGCATTTGGTTGGCGCTTTGGTATACAATGGAACTGTAATGTCCAAGGTTTTCTTCACATATCCGAATGTGCATAATGATCCAAACCTTACAGTTACTGTCATTCATCGTGTTTTGCAATCATGGAAGGGTCTTTTGCCACCAACTCTATATTTGCAACTAGATAATACTCCAAGAGAGAATAAAAATTCTACAGTCTTTGGATATTTAAGCATGCTTGTTGAAAAACAGGTATTTCAGAAGGTTAAGGTAAATTTTCTTCTGGTTGGCCACACTCATGATCACATTGATCAAATGTTCAGTACTTTCTCTAAGAAGTTGGCACGTAACAATGCTTTTACTCTTCCGATTTTATCTGAGCTGATTTCAGAAGCATATACTCCAAAACCAGAAGTTCAACACCTCACACAGATTTATGACTTTAAGCACTTTTGCTCAATGGGCCTTGATAACAGTGCTAAGGTTTTGGCTCCATTGCACAATATTAGTTTCAACCATGTATTCTTGATGAGGAGGGTTGATGAAATAACCCTTTTATTTGCAAAGCAGTATTCATCTTCTCTTGGGTGGGAGCCTAAAGAGGGATGCAGTTTCTTATTGCAGGTGCCTAATCTGTCTACTGTAACAGTGTATGGTGCAGAACAATCACCATATGAAGATAAAAACAATACAGAAAGATGTGGAAGTGTGGTTGATCAAAGTAAAAGCTGGATGCATGCACTCATTGAAAAGAAGAGACATATTGAGCGTGCAAAAAAATATGCTGGAGATCAAGATGTATCTTGGTGGGAGGACTTTTTCAATCATCAAGAAGAGATTATACAGTATACAATTGCAGGTCACTGGCCAGTTGATGTTCCATTCACATGGGACTTTTGTACACAAAGATCCGTGAATGTGGCCCAAGCATGTAATGCAGATGCACTTCAAAGTTTTATACATCCACCAGAAAGAAATATTTATGTAGGCCCAAGGATGACAAAACAGGCAGAAGCAAGATGGCAAGGAAATTTAATAGAGATAAATGTTGGAACGCTTATTGCAGTACTTGCTGATGGTGATGAGGCTACCAGACCATTTTGGATTGCAAAGGTTTTAGAGATAACTAAAGATATTGATCAGAGAAGAATAGAGGCTTTGGTGGTGCATTGGTATTACACTAAAAGTAGTAATGCATTCACAGGTAAATATAACTTAGAAATGGTGTGTGATGCTAAACGAACAGGTTCAAAAAGGAAAAAGAATATTCGAAGCACATCCACTCTTAAAATGGATGATGTAGATATTCTTGTTTATGATTTTTCCTTGACAAAAACTGGTCACTTGAGGAAAGCAACAATCAACATGATAAAACAAAAGCTTCCAGATGTATGTGGTACAGGAAATCATAGGAAAACAAGAAGAGTTGTGCATGATCCTGCAGAATTTGGTATGTACGTGGATGAAGATAGAGCTCTTGTGGATATAGAAGAAGAAGAAGAGAGCTCTCAACAGTATGAGACTGAATCAAGTGCATCAGATGATGAGGGTGTAGACATAGATCGACAAAGTTGTGAGTTGCATTGAAGCTCTCAGACATTTTTAGTGCTTATGTAAATGCCTCAAAGTAGTTTGGTTAATGAAACCATGTTTTGTAGCAATTTTGAATAACAATCAGATATCCACCCATTAAAGATATGTCTAAAATGTTATTTTTGTGTAAAAACTATTGACTTCCACATTCTTATATATATTTTAGACATGTCAATGTCTTAGCATATAGATTTTGGGCATGTCAATGTCTTATCATATACATTTTGGGACACGTCAATGCCTAATATAGTGAAATTTTGACTACATTTTGAGCTCATTTTTTGTTGAGAAAATGACAAAAAACGTCAAAAATTACTTGTTTTCACCTCATTTTTGTAATATATGTATACTGGTGTAGAGGAATTCCAAAAATGAGGTGAAAACATGTAATTTTTGACGTAAGTGTTCTCTTTTTACGACATAGTTCTCGTTTGTTACGACTCGCTGTTCAAGACTCATGGACACGTTCAGCGAAGACTTGAAGTGAGGACTTCCTCCCACATCTTGAACCTTGTAAAGTATAGGCACTCATCATGAGAGACTCGTGGACACGTTCAACCACATTCACACATCGGACATCGTAAAATAGAGGCACCCATCAAGAGAGACATATAAACACATTCAGCCAAGACTTGAACTTAGAACTTCCTCCCACAGCTTCAAGACGTAAGCCCTATGGAGGTTCGGACTGCCACCTAGACTTTTGTAACGAGATATCAGATGGGCTGTAAACCTTGGATCTGGGTTCTCTCCTATGCAGCGTAAAGACTGCCAAAAGTTGCAGAGTTTCATGCAAACCATCAGGTTTTCAAACATGCAGTACAATCCAGCGACTTCCTTGAGAACTGTGATGGCATTGCAGATTTCAGCAATGGCGATGATGAGATGCTTCTACGTGCGCACATTTCATGTGCTCGTGGACTCTGCAGACATAACTGTCCTTTGGGTGGGGACATTCCTTGGAATGCTGTACACAGAATATGTAGGGGAGCGTCCACTTTCAGCCAAGTCAAAATATTGCAGAAGAGTGCGCGTCTGAGTGCATCTCAACTGCTCTTTTGCAGGGTGCGAGCCTCAACGCGAAAGAAAAGACGGCATGATTTGAATTTGGGCATCCTGTTTCACCTCCTGAGTAGTCAGAGAAAACCCAGAATTACAGAGGAATTGCAATGTCGCGCATCGTCAACGTTTCAATCATGCATACGTTGTAATTTGTCTATGCCCAAGAGAGAGAGAGAGAGAATCTGCTTTTTAATTGATTATGGAGTCCAGTGTCCACTCGGCCAAGTGCTTGAGACAAGGATAGCAGATTCGCAAATTCGCAATGCCGTCCAACGTTAACCGCCGAGTAATTTGCATATAACTCAACGTGCAGGTATTGTGGAGAGAGAGAGTCGGGTTTTCAATTGATTATGGAGTCCAGTGTCCACTCGGCCAAGTGCTTGAGTAGAACAGTTAAAGACGGATCGCAGATTCGCAATGCCGTCCAACGTTAACGGTAGAGTAATTTGTATATAACTCAACGTGCACGTATTGTGCATAGAGAGAGAGAGAGAAAGAGAGAGAGAGAGAGAGCTTTTCGACTTGACAATGGAGAATCTCAATGCCGCCCGACGTGAGTAGTCAGAACAGACGATCATGATTCATAACGTCGTTCGACGTCAACGTTGGGAGAGTTTGCATATAAATCAACGTGCATGTATTTAAAATATCCACAGAGAGCGAGAGAGACGTCAGAACCATTCTCGCTGACTCCTTGAGTAGTAAGACTTAGCTAGAGATCCCAAATCGTCCAACGTCAACGGTCGGATTGTTTGCATATAAATCAATGTGCATACACTGTGCAGTGTGCATACCCAGGACGAGAGAGAGAGAGAGAGAGAGAGAGAGAGAGAGAGAGAGAGAGAGAGAGAGGTTCGGATGCCCTCGTGAATAGTTAGACTTGGAGAGGGATCGCAATGTCTTCCGCCGTTAAAGGTCGAACTGTCTGAATATAAATTAGCATTCCCTATTGCACAAATCGAGAGAGAGAGAGAGAGAGAGAGAGAGAGAGAGAATGGGCCTTCAGAGGTCGCTTTTCGAGTTGCTAATGGAGGAGTCGATGCGCCGGAGATCGTGGAGTCAGGAAGATGTTCCTGTTCGTGTGGCGGAATCGTCCCTGCAAAAAGTGAAGGGAATGAACAAGCATGGAGAGCTTGACGAATGCCCGGGAGCGAGACGTCCCCTCATCCGCAACCAAAAGGAGTGCTCCGACATAATCGAGCAAGCACTTGCAGCACAAACCACCGCCGCCAGCTTCTCCAATGGCAGCAATCAACGTGAGCCGAGGGAGTTCACCGTGGAGAATTCACTCCGTCGTAAAGAACTGAGTAAGGATACAGATGATCTCCTGAATATGAAGGAGTTATCCATTAACAGAATCAACAGGCTGAACGACGATGGAGGGACTGAAAGACACCTAAGAGGGACAAACCCCTGCATCAGAGACCAAAATGAGGAGCTGATCATCGCTCAAGAGGCAGCAGTAACAACAGGGGTCAACTTGCCTAACGTGAACCATGAAGGTGAGCCAGCCATCGCTCATCATAATCAGCCCTTTCTTCTTGAATCGGCCTCACTGCTGGGACCACAGAAGCAGAAATACCTCTTCCTTGACATGGATGGTCAAGGACAGCGCCTAGCCATGCCATGTCTGGAGGACGAAAGCTACACATTCCTGGAAGTTGCTTCGGCAGTAGACACAGTGCATATGGCCTTGGCAAAGGCGCACAGAAATAGGAAACAAATTCTTGCACGCGCGGCGAAGCTCCGAGCTGCCATGGATGCCTTTAGAACCAAGACACAGCAGCAGAACAATTCAACTCTAATTTCGAAGCCCTTTTCAACATTAGATCAGCCTCATTGCTGACTTGTTCTGATCCAATGCAATCTGTAAATTTTAATACACGAAAGATCTCAATGCTCCTCTCTTGCCCCGCCTCTCAAGTTCATCGACGAAGGCCCTTCGCTGCTTAATCTGCTCCACCTTGCCTCTAACTTCTTTAAGAGCTTCATACAGGAAATGTAAACAATTTCCTTCTACAGTCCCATTTTTGGGGGCTTAGTAGCGTTCACATATATCTGATATTATGGCTCCGCGAAAAAAGGTATTAGGTTGTTGTGCACCAACATGGTGACTCTTCCAAAACCATCAAAATGTAATGTTCCATAAAACAATACTATTAGACAAACGCTTTCATAGCAGATTAAACTGTGATTATAATTGATTTAGCAAAAATGAAGTTCGCAGCGAACAATGAAGTTATGTAAAATAAAAAAGAGATTATACTTCCCTAATCAGTATCGGGAGCAGGATTACGTCTAGTTTCTATACTTCGCTTATCGCTAGCATATAAGAACGTTAGTGTATCATTAGGTTTTGATTCATCTGACAAGATATACAGATACAGACACATCTGCGTACACACATACATACACATATACACACACAAGATATGCCTAGACGCATACATAAGAATTATCAATCTTGATTATTTTTGTTCATGATTTTTTCTACTCCACTTTGTAGTGGGCCAAAAGGTGTTATCACCTTTCTTTGATTTCTTCTAGAGTGAAAAACCTTGTTGAATGCGTGATATGTATGCTCTGCAGCATTCTCTAAATCCAACAATATTTTGAATTTTATGTCTTTCTTAATCACTTTTGAAGGCAGGGAAAACCTCATCGTTTGACTTTGTAGCATACAATGTGGGATTATTTGACACCATCATGTCTATGAAAATGATAAACTAAAGTTAACCACCGAATGACTTACACAACTTAAAACAAAACACATCTAATGACTGATTCTACATTCGATATGTGTTCTATGTATGTTCATAGTTCATTTTGAAGATTGCAAATGATGATAAAATCCGAAAAAATATTCAAATAGCCAAAATCAGCAAGTATTCCCCCTCCAATATGAGATATATGGGCCAAATGACCATGAGGTATACCAATCATGGGCCAATATATAAAGAATCACAAGTGTTATATCTAATTCACAAAAACATAGGATAAAGAGATGGAACCTTGACGGATTTTTCAATATCGATGTTTCTTTTTTATACACAAAAGAAGACGATATTGAAGACGGCATTGTACCACAAGCTTACATTAGATTGCACAAACTTTTAAGAATATGATGAATTTCATACACAATAAAGTTTTATCCATTTACAAAATCTAAATTATAAAGTCTCTAATGACTCAATAACCCAGTCGCGTCATCATCATGCAAGTATCCACTAAACATTCTAAGATATTTTTGTTTTTAGGTTTGAAGCACTACCAATGTGAGGATAAACCAAACAAAGTGTCTCAATCTAAAAAGCTATGTGGTCATCCCTCTCCTTTAGGAAGTTAAAGATTTCATTACCATAGAATTCAACAAATATTGACATTTGGGGGGTGGGGGGGGAGGGTGGAGCGTCCTTTTCTATTGGTGTAAGAATCATCATCCATAATGACCACTTCTAACACTTAGAAAAGAAATAAGGTGCAAGGAGCATAAAATAGAAAGATGCAATGAGGATAAAAAATATGCAAGAAACCTATACCCATTATAGAGAGTCAAGATTAAACAAGGAGAAGATGAAAAATTGGTAAAAAAAAATTATGGTTGAACCAAACCCAATGAGATTAAGGAGAAAGAAATCTTCCACAATGCAACCTAAGCTTGCTAGAGGGTTAGGATCAATAAGTGGCATAACAGAAAATCTCCACCACCAAAGGAGAAGAAGACATTGAAGATAAGAGAAAGAGATCTTCTTGACCCCATGCCACTCTTGAACTTCTATATCTTGGAAGTGATACCCTTCTACACATTCATAGACTCCAAGACCCATGGATGGAGTTCCTTAGATTGCATATCTATGTCTATTTGTGTTGGGTGTGTGTAGAAGTGTGAGAGACACACAAGAAGCACACACAAGGAGCACAGACGCAGCAATACACATGGAGAAGATGATGGCTGGAATAGCTCTCTCTATTAACGATGAACTGAACTGAAGTAAGAGCTGAATAATATCCCTAAGTACAAAGTACCACCATATATGAGAGTATCAAGTATGTGGTAACATGGGGAAAAAACCTCTAGCTAGTACTAGAGTAAAAAGTGCCCATGTATAGGGAAAAGGTTCACATGAAAGCTACTCGAGGAACACATAAGTGTAACAAACCCCCCTGGAGTGAATGATGTGAACACATACAGCGAGTGACAGATCAGCCCCCACAAGATAATAAGCCTAAAGCTTTGCAAAAAGATTCAAACTTTTCCCGCGGAAGAGCTTCGGTGAATATGTCTGTCACATTATCTTGTGTAGGCACATATACCAAATCAATATCTCCTTCATGAAGGCACTCTCTCACATAGTGATAATACACCTCAATATGTTTGGTCCGTGCATGAAACACTGGGTTTCGTGTAAGAACCAAAGCACCCTGACTATCAGTGAGAATATGTGTAGCAGCATCAATCTCCATGCAAAGATCCATCAATAGGCATCTCAGCCATATACACTCCACTGTAGCTATGAAAATTGCACTGTACTCAGCTTCACAACTCGATGTCGCCACTCTAGGTTGCTTCTTACTCAACCAAGTTATGCATGAGTCTCCAAGGAAAAAGGAATTAGCACTAGTGGACACACGAGTATCATAACAACCAGCATAATCACTATCTGTAAAATCATGCAAGCATGGTTGAATATCTCTGCCATAAAAGAGACCTAAGCTCAAAGTGCCTCGGAGATATGTAAACACGCATTTTACCGCTTGCCAATGCTTAGTGCCAGGGCTATCCATGAATCGACTCAACTGGGAAACTCCATACTGTATATCCGGCCTTGTGTTGCATGCATATATAAGACATCCCACAACTTGCTGATAAAGAGAAGTGTCAAATGCATCATTGGAATCCTCAACTGAGAACTTGAATCCTGTCTCAACTGGTGTGGAAAATGGCTTGCAATCCTCAAAGTCAAAACGCTGAAGTAGTTTGTCAACATACTTATCTTGATGCATAACAATTCCCCCCTCAACTCATACAAATTGGATGCCAAGATAGTGGCTCAAAAGACCAAGATACGTGACATCAAAAGTATGTTGTGAATCAGCCATAAGAATGTCAAGTTTTGCATCACATGACCCAATCAAGACTATGTCATCGACATAAAGAACAAGCACTATAAGATCAGCCCCATTTTTGTGTACGTAGAGTGTGCTTTGAATCGGACTACATGTGAAGCCAAGAGCAATCAAGTTCTTATGGATTTTGTCATACCATGCACGTGGAGCTTGCTTGAGACCATACAATGCTTTATGCAAGCGACAAACCATATGTTCTTTCCCTTTCATAGCAAATCCAAGAGGTTGCTTCACATAAACCTCTTCTTACAAAATCACCATTTAAGAAGTTTGTTTTTATGTCCAATTGATGCACTTTCCAACCTCGATGGGCAGCCAATGCAACCATGGTACGAATGGTAGTCATGCTTGAATTAGATGCAAATGTTTCCTCATAATCAATGCCATATTGTTGCGCATATCCTTTGGCAACCAATCTCGCTTTGTAGCGATCAATGCTACCATCAGATTTTCTCTTAATCTTATAAACCCACTTTGTACCAATGGCATTCTTTCCTTTTGGCAATTCACATAACTTCCTAAGTACCATTCCTATGTATGGAATCCATTTCTGATTGCATAGCACTCATCCATTGTGGATCGTCACATGCATCTTCAAAAGAAAGTGGACAATAAGAGAATAATCCACAAAATTACTTGATGCATAGTGAGAGCTTGATCTTGTTCTACCAAGTAAAGGTGCCACTACAACATATCGGCCGTATACCGAGGTTTTTACCGAGGGAAATGAACACGCCTATTTTTGCCCCGACGTCGGTGTAAGTGTCGGCATGCATGTCAGTACTAGAGCACCGGTGTGGGCGTCGGTATGAGCATCGATATGTACATCGGGATAAGCATCGGTACCAGTGTCGGTATTATCGACGCCCATACCGGTGGGTCTGCTGGGTGTACCGTAGCATATACCGATGCCCGCTCGGTGTACCGACGCTTATTCCGATGACATTACTGGGAGTACCATCGCTTATACTGACGACCCTATCTGCAAAAAAATTTTTGGGTAGAGTGTATTTTCTTTTGCTATAGCAACATTACCATGATGTTGGTTAGCACAAGACAATACACTCTGCCCAAAAAAAACCGAGTACATGTGATGTGTACTCTAATGTCAACCGAAATATGATTTCATAAAACAGAATATTATTGGACACAAAAGAGATAATCAAAATGAACCATGAACCATGTAAAAAAAAGTTACATATTTCATAAATGAAGCATGTACAAGAGTGTGGCAAACCACTGTCATATATGACGCTTTTACAAAATGTGGCAAAGCAATGCATTGCCATATAAAAATCAAATACAAAATTTTGGTGTGCCACTGCCATACACATGCAAAGAACGTTCCATATCAATAGTCCTACAACAAAAAACATTAATGAAATGAGATAAATTCACATGAAATTTACAAACAACAAGTAAAATCCAAGTTTATAAAATAATCACCTCATTGCAAACGCTCCTCTGAAACGACCGCACCGCGTCCCTCCAAGTCCTCCAATAGTGCAGTCAATCCATGACGATGTCCATAAGCCTCCTCCGTTTGTGTTGGAGGATGACCCATTGCCAGCTCCTGCAACAAATATACAAAACATTAGAGGAACATACATGAGAAACTTAGCACAAACAAATTCAATAAATCAAATGGTACTTACAAACTCGTGACGCATCGTGTCATATCCGCCGCTGTCCAAATGTGACAGTCCAACCGTATCTAAACATGTGGCTACAACATATCACTGCTGGCGATATCGGTCAGGAGTCTGCTACTATTCATCACGAATCATATCCCACTCCTCAGCATCTAACCATACAAACTTTGGTAAGCTTGCTCTGAAAGCATCATGAGCCTCGGATCATTGATGGGACATAACTTCACATGTGGTGTGCAGAATCCACTCTGAATTGACAAGAGGACGTTGTCCATCGGCTGGTCGGAACTCTTGATAAATCGTCTGTGTGATATAATTCTTCTGATCTTTATCTTGTTCACTCCATTTCAACATGATAGAGTGTCCAAACTGTATGGAGCAAAGTTGTCGTATATGTGCACGCATTGCTTTGCCAATTGCATCCATCACCACAGCTCCATCTCAGATACTATACACCTTGGAGTCATCATGGTCCTGAGCACCCCAAGGTGTACGTGGTGTTCCATGCGGTGTACCACATGGCATACCTACATCTAAGGTACTCGTCCTAGGAGTAGAAGTGGGCGACACAACATCCATCGCACTACCTCCACAACAACGGCCTCCTCCAGTCCTAGAACCTCCTGCTCTAGAGCGTGACCTCAACCTACGGGCCAGAACTTGTATCGTGCTGAGGTGTCAAACGCACATGGCTACTACTAGACCCAGTAGGGGATGGCTGAAAAGATGGTCATGGTGGAGTCATAAAGCTAGCAGACATACCTCCTGCGGGAGTGGCACCACCTGCAGGAGTGACACCGACAGGAGTGACACCGGCGGGAGTGACACCGATAGGGGTGAGGCCGGCAAGAGTGAGGACGGGAGGAGTGCTACCACGAGCGATCCAATATTGTGACGGAGCGGCCATATATGCGGGAGGTACCTAAGAGATGAACTCTAAAAACTGCTCCTCTGTCATGGAATGTGGAGTGACTGGAGGACTGTCTCCCATCGTGCTCTGTAACAAAAGAACTCAAATAATTAGCATGTGATAATAAAGGTAATATAGAGAAATGATAGTGTACAAAAAAACCTAGCAAAAAAAATAAACAGAAATTAGTATGTACAAGTGTTTGATTCAAAAATCCTCTAGTCTAGCATCCTCTTGAAGATCCGATGCACTGAGAATATCTATCTCTATATTGATGGCTTCTAAATCGCTTGCTACACTGGTTTCTTCTTGATCATTTTCTATTGCTTCGTCTTCTCAAACAATGACCTCTTCTTCTCAAACAATGATCTCTTCCTCCTTGATTATCGAATTAATCTCTGAGTCCACTACATATGGACTTTCTTCTACATCTATGTTCTCACAAATTTGTCTACTACGTGGAGCGACTTGTAAAACAAATAGCCACTCTGGTTCTTTTGAATCTGGTATAAAAACAACTTGCTCACAATGTTCGGGAAGTACAAATGTATCCCTTTCATCCGTCCATAATTTTGTGGATTCGACTTGAAGCAAACCGCTTTTATCCCGCCTCACTGTTGTGTTTCTTCCAGAGGTGACTATTTTGAACCATTTAACATCAAAAAAAAGTAATCAAACTTCGTAAAAGATAGTTTCAAGATATCTTGAATCACACCACAATAATCTAGCTGGCCTTCTTGAGCATTATCATCTCTTGCACTCGCTCTACGTTTTTGCAAAAAGTTCACCATCACCCCACTATCAAAAGTAGACCTATTTTTATCGATTCGTGCGATTCAAAAGTGTCGTCCATGAGACCATAGTGCACCGTATTTAGTATACTCCCAATCACATCCCTTTGTGAGTTCTTATTCTTCTTCAGAGATATCTTCACCTGCTGCCTTTGCTTGTGAAACCACTCTATCTAGCCATCTGTTCGTTGGAAAAGGTGGAAGAGGTCGAAGACTTTCTGGAAGAGGCAAAAATCGAGTGGAACGATTCCTTCGAAACTGAGCTCTTTCCTTTGCGTTGGTTTCCTTGTCAAGCTCATACTTTTCTAACCACTTCTGCATAGGCTCAAAGTTAACTATGCAAAACTTCATTGGCTTCTCTCTAAAAGCTTCATCCATTTTTCTTGGCAATCCTTTACCTTGTGGTTCATCACCTACGAGACAAACATCTTCATTATGGCTCCATAAGCGAGGCATTTTGGGATCCAACATACATAGAAACTCAATTATGAATACAAGAGACTCTTGTACAAGCCATCCCTCTGCCATGCTACCCTCTGGACATGCTCTCTGTCGAAAAAACCCTTTTAATGTCTTCATAAAGCGCTCTAAGAAGAACATCCATCGACTATGGACAGTTCCTGCTATTGCAACTTCATTTACCACATGAACGAGTAAATGAAGTTGAATAGTGAGAATACTTTTGGGAAAGTATTTCTCTACCATGCAAACAGCCTCGATAGAATTGAGTTTCGCACTCTCTATGCTATCTTTATTTATCTTTTTAGAAGAGATCCACTGTACTAAAGAACTAATTTTATAAATGGTTCTTCGTACATCCTCCGAAAGACAATCTTTTAGGGCTACAAGGAGCACAAACTGTAAAAACTTGTGCCAATCATGAGACTTGAGCCCTCCAAGATCGTCGTTTCGTGTGAAAGCAGTCTTTAGACACCTCATGCATCCAGTAGGTATCCGAAACTTTGAGATTGTTTTCTTCACTTGTTTCTCTTCCATCTTGCGAAGCACCCAAGGAGCTCTTGGTAACGATACTATTCCGTTGGGCTTAGTAATTGCCCACAACTCTCGCATGCGACCTTGCTCTTCTAAGTCCTCCCTTTGTGCTTTGCGTTCTTTCTTTCCGATCAAAGTCTTCCAAAGAATCTCTCCCACATTCTTAAAAATATGCATCGGATCTACCAAATGATTGATCAATAATTCACTCCAATAAGGGAGTTCATGAAAAATGGACAACCACTTTAGGCCAGCGACTGGATTTTCTGAATCCCACAGTTGTTTCCAATCGCTAGCTTTCATTTGGCGTTGCACTTGTCGACCAATTTGTCCTTCATGTAAAACATGTCCATCAGGGAAATATCTATGGTGTCCATAGATAGTTTTACGTAGTGCTTTGGAATAGCGTACTTCGAGTCATGGTCTGCATAAGGGACAAGCATGGTGACCTGAAATCGATAAACCTGAACATTCCCCATAACCAAGCCAATCATGCATCGTCCACATAATTATGCCTTGCACTCACACGTCTCATCTTCTTATAGGTTGAGACATGTCACGCACAGTAATCCCATCCCATAAAATGCGGAGTTCTTCCACAAGTGGTGCAAGATATACATCCATGTTTTTTACCTTATACTTACGTGGTACAATAAGCCTAATAATAAATGACCTTTCTTTGTGGCCAACCATGGTGGGATGTTATAATTGACCAAACATACAGGCCATGTGCTCCATGAAGAACTGCGTAAACCAAATGGATTCAGTCCATCCATAGCTAGGCCTAGAGGTATGGACCAAGGCTCACTAGCAAACTCTAGCCACTTATTATCTATGTGCTTCCAAACATCAGAGTCAGGAGGCACTCGCATTACACCATCGGTAGACCTACTCTTTGTATGCCATGACATTAACTCGGCTATAGATTTTCATCTAAACATGTTCTTAATTCGTGGAATGATAGGAAAGTGACGAAGAACCTTTGCGGGGATTGCTTCGCCTACAAGGTTTTCTCTAAATCTATTTGCTCCATACTTTGGACATATGTGGAGATGCTCATACTCATTCTGAAAGAGGATGCAATCATTTCGACAAGCATGAATCTTAGTATAATCCATTCCAATGGACTGTAAAAGTTTTTTTGCATCTCCATGTGTTGGAGGCATGTCATTGCCCTCTGGCAAAAATTGATCTTTAAGAAGCCTGCAATAAGCAATTAAAAGGATATTAGTAAATAAAGTTATTTTGATACAACAATGAAAGTTTATTTCAAATCCACTTACCTGAACAATTCACTGACACTACTATCTGACCATCCATAAATGGATTGTAGATTGAGCATCGTGAGTGACGCACATAGTACATAAATATTTGTTCCATTGTAAAGTGGTAAACGAGCTAGTCTTTGCATGTTTTTCATATTCTTCATCGACTTTTGATCGTGGAAATTTTTTTGTGTCCATGAAACTCTCGACATCTTCTCCACCATCATGATCTTCATCCATCTCATAAAATGCTTCGAGCATCTCTTCCATATGTTCATTCCGTGTAATGTTATTAGTACTTGCTTGTACGTCTAAGTCCTTTTTTCTTCTCTTTTGTCCATGAGAGGTTAACGGTGCAATGTCGTTTGGGTCCATCTGCTCACCTAGGGGACCATGCGAATGGTAGCGTAGGTTTTCTAGTCGACTTTTATCAAAGGATCCATACTCTCTAACATGTGCAGTACAAATCCATCGTTTCCAATAAATTTGATACTTGCACTGAGTGCAAGGACATGCCATTCTCTCCTGTGGATCCAAACTAGCCATCTGATACAATATGGACATTTTAGAACATTTGTTTTCTTTATTAAACCTAAAAATCATACTCCTAAAGACTTAAACCTGAAATACTAAAACCTAAATACTTAAACACCTAAAAAAAACCCAAAACGCTAATCCTAAAACCTTAATATATATAATTATCCTATTTTATCTATATATTCAGATTTGTTTCTTAATTAATCCTATTTTTATATATTTAATTATATATATTTAACTATATTATTTAATTACATTATTTAAAACACTAATTCTTTTTATATTTATTTATCTATATAATTATCCTATTTTATATATATATTTATTTATATATTCAGATTTGTTCCTTAATTTTTTTCTACATTTTCTCTTTATATAAATTTAATTGAGTTATATGTATGCCTAAACCCTAAAACCCTAATCTTAAAGATCTAGACCTAAAATATGTATATTTCTGTATGCATGTGTATATAGATGTATATATGTATTATATGTGCATGTGTATGTCTGTATATATGTTATGTAGGTGTTAAAACCCTAAAACCCTAATCAGAAAGACCTAGACCTAAAACATGTATACATGTGTATGCATGTGTATAAATATGTGTATGTGTATATATATGTGTATATAAATAGGTGTATAAGTATATGTATGTATGTGTATGTGTATGTGTATGTATATTTACTCTAATTAAAATGATTAAAATTAAACCTATTTTTATATATTTAATCTTATATATTAAATTTATTTATTTAAAACACTAGTTCTAATCATATTTATTTATCTATATAATTATCCTATTTTATATATATATTTATTTATATATTCAGATTTTTTCTTCATTAATCCTATTTTTATATATTTAATTATATATATTTAATTAAATTATTTAAAACACTAGTTCTTTTTATATTTATTTATCTATATAATTATCCTTTTACATATATTTATTTATTTATATATTCAGATTTTTTCCTTAATTTGTTTCTACATTTTCTCTTTATATAAATTTAATTGAGTTATATGTATGTCTAAACCCTAAAACCCTAATCTTAAAGATCTAGACCTAAAATATGTATATTTCTGTATGCATGTTTATATACATGTATATATTTATTATATGTGTATGTGTATGTGTGTATATATGTTATGTAGGTGTTAAAACCCTAAAACCCTAATCAGAAAGAGTTAGACTTAAACCTGAAATACTACAACCTAAAGACTTAAACCTGAAATACTAAAACCTAAATACTTAAACACGTAAAAAAACCTAAACCCCTAATCCTTAAACCCTAATCCTATTTTATATATATGTTTATTTATATATTCAGATTTTTTTCTTATTTTTTTCTGTATTTTTTCTTAATATAAATGTAATTGAATTATATGTATGGCTAAACCCTAATACACTAATCTTAAATATCTAGACCTAAAATATGTGTGTATGTGTATGCATGTGTATATATGTGTATGTGTATATATATGTGTATAAGTATATGTGTATGTAGGTGTAAATAGCCTAAAAACACTAATCCTATTTTTATATATTTGATGTAAAAAAAACTTCAAAATCAAAATTTTATATATTTAATTAAAACACTAGCTTATGTGTATGTATATGTGTGCATGTGTGCATGTGTGTATGTATGTGTGTGTGTGAATGTATGCATGTGTGTATATGTGTATGTGTGTCTATGTATGCATGTGTGAGTATATGTGTATGTGTGTGTATGTATGCATGTGTGTGTATGCATTCATGTGTGTGTGTGCATGCATGTGTGTATGTATGTGTGTGTGTATGCATGCATGTGTGTTAATGCTTGATTTATCTTGTTTTCATTAGTCTACACTTAATCCTAGATGCACATTGAAATATTCACGATTTCAATCGATTAAGTCTAGATTAGGATAATGAAACAATCCAATCATTAGTTTTCATTAAGGAAAGACATGGTTTAAAAAAGGATCCTTGTGCATCAAAGAATGCATTTTGTAGTTTAATTCCAGATTTCCTTTCCATTGAGTAAGCTTTTTATTGCACCACAAGGATATGTTTTTATTTCTCATCCAATCATTAGTTTGCATTAAGGAAAGACATGGTTTAAAAAAGGATCCTTGTGCATCAAAGAATGCATTTTGGTAGTTTAATTCCAGATTTCCTTTCCATTGAGTAAGCTTTTTATTGCACCACAAGGATATGTTTTTATATCATAGTGCATTAGGACAAAGGAAAGGATATACATGCATCAAGATTACATGATACACATTCGTAGTACAAGGAAAATTCATGCATCAATCTCATGCATGATTGTTGCATTATTTTTTGGGCATGCAAAGAACATGCATGCATACGCATGTGAGCATATGCATTTGCATGTAGGTACATGCATTTGCATGGTAGAACGGGATGATGTTTGCAAGTAGATATGATAATTTACTCTCTTAGTATTTAGCTTACTTTACAAAGCTCGAGGCTTGACATTAGGGAAGACAGAGGACTAGTTAGTTGCAAAGACATGCTAGTTCTAGTTTGCAGCTCAAGTAATTAGTCAATTCCTTCCCAAGTTGATACTCCACTATCAAAAACAAATACTTAATGAAAATTAAGTATGTTTGATGTCTTACTAGGTATAAGTAAGCACTAGGAGAAAGTTACTATTAAATTTTCTTGATGACCAAGAAAACTTAATTACTTGCAAAATGTTTACAATGTATGATGACTCTAAGTCTCGGATGTACTTAGTGAGTCATGAAGCTAAGCTTATAATGATTACTCTAAGTATAGGTGATATTTAGAAAGTCATACGGATAAGCTTTAGTGGAACTATTGAAGTTTTTTCTTTTCAACCTGATGAGTGATAAACTTCAAAGAGATGAATAAACTTTAGCATCACTTAAACGTGGCATCACTTGAACTTTAGCGTTCAATAGTTGGATGCTAAATTCCATGACTGCATCTCTAGTCAAGATGCAAAGTTTTCAAAGAGTATGGAAACTTTATTTAGCACTTGAGGATAAGAAAAGTATGCTTGGTTTTGTTTAAGCTAATTAGAGCTTAAAGAAGAAACCCAAGTAATCTTTAGGAATCAAGATATTTTCCTAAAAGATATATCAAAGTAATCTTTAGGAATTAAGCTACTATCTAAAGATAAGCCAACAAACAAAATAGTCTGCTTAACTATTTTCTTGGTTAAAAAGGAATATCTTTTGGGCAAGCAATAAAGCCTTAAGTCTTCTTCTTGTTCGATAGTCAAGATTTCTTTTAGAGAGATTATGCTAGTAAAGCAAAAGATTCCAAGATGAATCATTGGCTTAGTATTACTTGATTCCTTGGCAGGAATCTAAAGTTCTTGAAAGAAAAAATCTCCCTAGATGTGAGACTAGAATCTTTCAAGAAAAGTTTATTAGAATTAGCTCAAAGTAATTCCCAAAACCACAAGTATTGGTACTCAAGTCCAAATAGTGATATAACCTAAAGGTATATCAAAGATTCTTAGCTTTGGAATCTGAGAAGCATCAGTATATGCTTGGACTGAAGTTTAGGAAAAGATCTCTAAAAACCCTGCAGGTAAGCAAAGAACCTTTAGTTAGTTTAGGAGATCTTAAAGATAAAGACTAAGTCTTTATTCTAGTCACAAGATCAACTAGACTTGATCAATCTTGGCCATGATTGTCCAAGAACGTGCGATTGGAACTACTTTGTAGATTGCCCAAGTATTGGCAATAAAAAAATCCTTTTGGGAATTATTTACTCAAGTTCCATTTATCCAATAGAAAAAAGTGAAAAGAGTAAGTTGTTCCAAGCTTGAACAGCGTGAAGGAATTCCAAGAATGTAGTCTACAACCGTGAAGATGGTACTTAAGCCTATGGAAGGTAAAATATAAAGTTTACCTATCCTTAAAGGGATTTTGGTACAAATCTAGAAAGCATGAGCGGATGCTTAGAATTAAGCAGTAGAGAGATTCCTATAAAGTCCTGGTCAAGATAGGTACCTAAAGCATCAGTAAGAAAGGAATCTAAAGACAAGAAGTTAACAGCTCTTGTCACTACAAATTGGTTAAGGATAAACCAATTGAACTTGAAAATTCAAGTACTTGGAATTCTGATTGGTTCTCATTTGAAAACCATAGCAAAGAAGAAGTGATATTCTGTCAAGAGGTTTTCAAGTTTCCAAGGCAAAGCACATGATTGTGAGACGATCATGTGAAGGAATCAAAACCTAGAATATCTAGTTAGAGGTAATGCCTGAAACTTTTCAAAATTTTTGTAAAGAATTGAAGCGAGAAGATACTCTATCAAGATATATTTAGACTTTAGGATAAGTATCACCTACACATTAATGTGAATATAAAATAGAGTGGTATGAGACACCAATTTTTATACTCCTATTGATATAGGAAAGATGGTATGGGACATCAGACCATAGGACGATAATTATTTTTTAGTCCTAGTTTGGATCTTGAAGTTAGGTTTGATCTTCAAGAAAATTAAGACTTCAAAACAGGAGTTTAATTCAAGAAGGATAAAAGTAGTATCTTAAGATACTTTAAGATAACTTCAAGATCAAGGAAGCAGAAGATATGAAGTAAGTAACTTCCAAGATCTTCTTAGAACACTTTAAGATAAAGTGTTGTTAATTCAGAAATATTTCATAAAATTCTGAAAAAAGTCAAACTTTGACTTTGAGTTGATCTTTTCAAGGATTTGATTGACTAAGCTAAGTACCAAGATTCTAGTGTAGCTTGGTAAATTCACTCTTCTGACTCAAAGAAATGCACAAGAATTGCATTCCAATAAGGAGTCAAAAAGATCAAATATGACATGAATTTAGTCTCAAGTGAAGCATTATTTGAATACAAAACACATCAACAGAACCTTAGTGGGTCGACACACTGATATTGATTACCACACTAGTATCTTGTGGTTGGATGATGTTTTCGATTTTCTTTGAATCTTTTTGAGAATCTAGTTTATTTCTCTTAAAGATAGAAAAAATGCTTCAATACCCTATTGAAATAGATCTTTGAGAAGTTAAAGTTCTAAGTCATCTAGACTTTGACTCATAGCAAGTTTACGTATCTTCGAAGTTTGAAATTGGTTGAACAGAGTTTTAGTTCTTTCTTTTCCACTTTTCGAATCTTTTGGATTTGACTCAGATATGGTATCTGATTCTTTTCACAAAAGTCAAGGGTTAGTCGCATATAGGTAACTAAATTAAACATCCTAGATAGATGTTCTATACAAGAACCTTTTCAAAACAACAAAGATGATAAATTCAAGATTGACTTATTTATTTGAGTTTGTTTCAAGTTATAGCATAAATGATTTCCTGGAGTCTAGTATACTCTAGAATGGAGAAGTTAGGAATTACTCAACAGATTGTCAATTCCCAAGAACTTTTAGCCCAAGTCTTTGAAAAAAGTATCCTACGTTGGATAAATTTTCATTTTGAATTTGAATTGGTTAAGTTATAATATGGTTGACTCAAAGAAAATGGAAAACTTTCTCTTACAGTTTACGTAGGATTTTTAAACACATTAGGACAAATTAGTCCTCTAGACAAGTGAAAAAATTGAGTAAGTGTTAGATAAAAGTAAACCATTGAACAAACATCCAAGTTAGATATTTGGGACAACTAAACTTCAATTTTTTTAAACCAAATTCAAAGTGAATCAAGAGTTCTCAAAAGCTTGTGAGTCCAGAAATGGACTAGTAATTCGAATCCACCAAGTTCAAAGGTTTGTGCCTAGATCGCACATCAAGAAACTATGAATTGGCCAAGCATGATTTTAGATCCACCCTTATTATTCATTCACTACTTTGAACTTTGACTAGTTTATCAAAGTGCAAAGTGAGACAGTGTTTTGAATCATTTGGGCAGGGATGCCACCATAGAGATGAGACATGTTCTTCAAGTTCTAGAACATGACCATGTTCTTCCAGTTTTAGAACATGAGGCTCGGGGGTTGCCTACAGTAGTTATATAGCTCTATTTTCGAGGAAGAAAATATTTTACAAGGGGGGAAGAATGTAATAAAATAAGTCTATGATCTAAGGATCCGGTCGCTTTAGATAGATCTGAAATCGGACACCATTTGGTCACCCGTGTGTATGACCAAAGATCTCGAGTCTAGACTTACTAGAAGGTCATTTACTCTTGTAACCAAGTGATCCACTTAGCCTAGTGGTTAAGACTCAAGGATGTGAAGGAGGAGGTCTTGGGTTCAACCCCCATGGGATACATGGGGAGAGTGTTTTGCCTAAAGAGCTCTAGAGCCTTCTAGAAGCATCCACTTGAGTTAACTCTGGTTAACTGGGACACTTGGCGCACATGTAGTTACATGGCTGACACATGGATGGTTAGTATCCACCTACCCAAGAAGGCAGTCCCTTGGAGAGAGCTATATATAGAGGCATTTGGTTGGGAGGAGAGTCATCTCTCTAGCACGTGGTGGTCGTAGTCCTTGTTCTCTTACAAACATGCTTCATCATGTAAGACCACATCGGATAGTTGGTCCCATCAAGATTATCTTCAGCTTGAAGCATGCCAAACAAGTCATTGATGCCCGCCATTTCACAAAAGAACAAGAATATGACAAAATCTTCACTTCGGCGAAAGCTAAAACGAGTGCTGAAATTTCAGCTCACAAACCATCACTCTAATGGTGATTTTGACTGCATGAATGGCTTCCAAATGGGGGTAAAACCCTAGTGCTCCTATTGGAAATGTTTCCTGCATGCTGAAATTCACAGTTCTATGCTCTGAAGTCGATTCGCACTATTAAAAGTGTGCATGCCGCGACGCAAAAAATTGGAACTTGAGAAGGATCTGAACCTGCTTTGATACCACTGTTGGGTGTGTGTAGAAGTGCGAGAGACACACAAGAAGCACACACAAGGAGCACAAACATAGCAAGACACACATAGAAGATGATGGCTAGAATAGCTCTCTCTATTGACGATGAACTGAACTAAAGTAAGAGCTACATACATTTCCAATGAATGTTCAACCATTCCATTTGGCTCTCTAGAGAGAGCAAAAGCCTCTACAAGTTCACTATTGTTGAAGAAGATGATGCAGAGAAATGAGGGAGCAAGACAACGATAACCAAAAGTTTATGTATATTTCTTCCATGTAATGTACAATTGATATGAGCTCTTTATATAGAATCTTGAAGTGTTCCACTACTTTTTTCGAATTCACATGAAGGCTAGATTACTGATTGAAGAGAATCGATTTACTTTCCTACAATCTATGAAAAGTGAAGATCTAATTTTCTCTACTTTTAAGTGATGGATTGATTCATTGGTTGTCAAGCTCAACCACCTCAAATTCATAAAATTTGAGCTCCCCTTTTGTCCTTTTACATGTTTTAATCTCTAGGATTTTTACATCGATTAATTACCCATAATATACTTTAGAAAAAAGACAATAAATGAGCATAAATAAAAGAACTCTTCAATGGATATCTTTTGACATAATCCAAACAATAAATTTTTGATGTAGCACCTTAAGCATATTGTAAGCTTGATGTTCCAATAGCTCTCCCTCAACCTAAAGTATTCTTGATTCTTCATTCTCTA
This sequence comes from Ceratopteris richardii, assembly GCA_020310875.1. NCBI lineage: Eukaryota > Viridiplantae > Streptophyta > Polypodiopsida > Polypodiales > Pteridaceae > Ceratopteris > Ceratopteris richardii. Next base: position 87,624,885 of record CM035428.1, on the reverse strand, counting down.
ATAGGTTGAAGACCTACCATTGATTTAAATCTGCAAAGCTTTATTCCATCAAGTGTCGTCGTCATCATATCTGCTACTTGCTTTTTAGTTGGAACAAAAGAAATGTCAATCTCTTTTGCCATGAGCTTCTCCTGATGCCTGGAACTTACATTATCTCTAAATATGCGATGTTTGGAACTCACAAGTCCCAAATATGTATATAATGCTTTTAACCATATTGCCTTTTGAGTTGCTATGGTCAAAGCTCTATACTCTGCTTCCCTTGAGGATAAAGCAACTATTGGTTGCTTCTTGAAACTCCATGACACTAGCTTTGAACCTACAAATGTTTAGTAATCAGAGGTACTTCTTCTATCATCCTTAGCTCCTACCCAATCGGCATCTGAATAGATTTTGATATCTAAATCTAAAGAGTAAGGATAGAACATACCTTCATTGATTGTACTTTGAGGTTCCTAAGTACTCTCTTAGATGCATCCATGTGTGGTGTTCTTAGCGAGTGCATGAATTGGCTTAACACTCCTACACTATATGAGATGTCTATCCTTGTATGAGTAGCATATATAAAGCTACCTACCAAACTTTGATACTCTTTAATGTCTTCAATTTTTTCATCTTCATAAAAACTAACTTTATGATTCATCTCCAAAGGTTTACCTATAGGTTTAGTGTTCTCCATTTTGAACTTAAGAAATAGATCTTGAATGTATCTCCTCCGAGTCAAATACATTTTTTCATCTTTGTATATGACATGCATACCTAGAAAGAATGTGAGCTCACCTAAATCATTGATTTTGAACTCCTCTTGCATGTTTCTCTTGATCCTTTGTATGCAATTCAGATCATCACGTGCTAGGATTATATCATCTACATATACATATACATCGATAATCTCATTGTCATCCATTTTGATGAATAGAGAAGGATCAGAGTTGCTAGGTCTGAACCCCTTGATCTTGAAGGTATGTAACCAACCTCTAATTCCAAGCTCTAGGAGCTTGTTTCAATCCATACAATGCTTTCTTAAGTCTACAAACATAAGATGCATGATTAGGGTTTTCAAAACCTGGAGGTTGTGACATGTATACCTCTTCACTAATCCAACCATTTAGGAATGCATTTTTTGAAGCAACTAATATTGCCTTGTACCTACAAATTGATCCATCTGAATTTGTTTTGAGTTTATATACCCATCTACAACATTTAGCTTTTTATTGTGTGACATTGGAACCAAATCCCAAGTGTCAATCTCCTTCGACGCATCTATTTCTTCTATTATAGCCTCTTTCCAATTAGGCTTTCCCTTTGCCTCCTCATAGGTTGAGGGTTCTTTTGAAATTGAGTCTTTTTCCAAGTAGATTGAATGGTTTGTAACAAATGTGGAATCATATACATACCTTTTTGGTTGTTTCTTCTCCCTTTTTTGATCCTCTAGGGGCTTTCTTAGAGCATTCTCCACACTCTTGCATCTTTGCTTTTCCTCTTGACTTCCATAGTTTGTAATCCTTTTCCCTTTCATCTTAGTCATCATTTGTATCACTTCTTGGATCCTGGACCTATGTATCATGGTTGCTTCCTAATTGATGAGAATCAGAATCAAGATCATATTGTAGAGTTACCTTTTGTTTGTCTTCATCATACCAAGACCTATGTTCTTCAAACACAACATCCCTGCTTGTAGTGAATTGCTTGGTTGAAGGACTATAGAAGCTGTAACCCATTTGAGTTGATTCATACCCAATAAACACTACTTTTGTATCCCTTTTGTCTAGCTTACCTCTTATTTGTGATGGTACATGAACATAATTTAAACAACCAAACACCTTGCAATGTACAAGACTAGGTTTTCTTTCATGCCATGCTTCATAAGGAGCCATAACTTTAAGTGATTTGGATGGTAGTCTATTGACAAGGTACATAGCAGTTGAAATACCCTCTTCCCATAGATAATGTGGCAACCTCTTCATTTCAAGCATTGTTCTAACTGATCCAACCAATGTCTTGTTTCTCCTCTCTGTAATTCCATTCAATTGAGGAGAGTACCTAGTAGTCACTTCCCTTTGGATACCTTTATCCTGCAAGAACTCATCAAAATATTTGGAGAAGTATTCTCCCCCTCCATCAGATCTGAGCTTCTTGAGTGATCTACCTATATGATTCTCCACATGTTCTAGATACTTTTTGAAGAAATCAAGCACTTCATTCTTACTTTTGATAAAGTATAGAATAGTCCATCTACTATGGTTATCAATCAATGAGACATAATACCTTGATCTTTCCAATGAAGGTTCTTGACTTGGTGCCCATACATCTGTATGTACTAAGTCCACTAAAGTTTTGTGGATGTAGCCTTTGTGGTTGAATGGTTGTCTTTGTGCCTTCCCAGTCTGACATGCATCACATCTGTTGATCACATGTTGCCTTGATATGTTTGGAAAAGCTAGAACACTTTGATTCTTGTATATATCCTTCAAGGTTCTTTCGTTCACATGAGCAAGTCTCTTATGCCACACTTTAAGCTCACTTAGGGTTTGAGACCGAAAAGTGAGTAGAGCTATGTTCCTGGTTTCTCCTACGTCAAAAGTAAAGAGCCTACCATACTTCTCACCTCTAGCCATCTTCTTAAAGCCTTGACATGGATCCACTACAAAAGCTCCATGTTGGGTGAACCTAACTTGCAAGAGTTTTTCAACTATTTGGCCCACACTTATTAGGTTTTTAGTGATAATGAGTACATAGAGAACCTTACTTAGAATATTTGTCCTACCATTGGAAGCTTTGAAATCACCAATCTTCTCCGTATTGTGCTTAGTAATATCCATTTTTTGTACTTCATGTTTATGCTTTGGACTTTCCAAGTTAGATAGCGGAGCAATGTTGCCTGCAACATGATTTGAACATCTTGAATCTATGTAGAACAAATGATCATCTTATTTACCTTCCTTATGGATTAGATTCAATAGAAGCAATGATTCTTCATGTGGTCGATCTTCTAAATAATTGTTGAAGTCCCTTTTGTTTTGAATTCTATTGTTGTTATTGAAGTTGTGTCCACCTTTGCCTCTAGTGTTGCCATATCCACCTCTTCCACTTCCTTTTTGGGTCTTTCCATTGAACCAACAATTTTGAGTGGTGTGGTTGGTCTTATCATATATGGCACAAGGTTGAATATTCTAGCCTTTTTTTTGTCATGCTTTGTCCTTTCTTCTTCCCTTTCCACTTGATCTTGGTTGCAAATTTGGTTTGGGAGGTCTCCTCTTCATCTTCTTCCTTCGTCTTGCCTTTCATCTTCTTGTCCTTCTTCAGTACCTTGTTTACTTAGTGATAGTCAGAGTGCCATTGCATTGGCTAAGAATTTGGTCTATCATGTAAAGACCAAGCACATTGAGGTGTGTTTTCACTCATTAGAGACTGCTTAGCCACTGAGCGCATTATTCTTGAGAAGTTTCATACTTGAGATAATGTTGTATATGCTTTGAGTAAAACTTTACCAATTCAAAATTGTTGTCACTTGATGGGGATTACTCGATTCATGATCTTACATAGTTACTTGTATACTATGTAACATGCCCATCAAGTGGGAAGTATAGTTATATACATACACTCAGGTATTCTTTATCATTCTTTATTTTTCTCCCATAGTCACTTTGGCCATATTGGCCTTTAGTGGGAAGTTGTTACCGTTAGTGTCCATGTGAAAGTGCAAATGGCCACTAGACACTTTTATATACATTCTTTAATAAAACATATAGTGGCCTGCACAACCACAAACTCTAAGTTTCACTGTATTTGTACGAACTGAGAAATATGCATTTGTGGTTTGTGTACTGTGTGTTTTCTATGTATTCTGCAACCTTTGTGTGGAGTACTATGTTGGCCACTGGAATTCGGGTTTCTACAACAAGGGTATCATTTTGGAGCTCTCGAGAAAAAGAGTCTACCATTCTACATTGCCATATAACTACTTCAAATTGTTCTCTAAACCATGTGCAATCAAGTAGGCATGTATCTTTTTTTATCAAGCACGTGGTGCTTGCTTCAAACCATATAATGCCTTTTTCAACCTGCACACTTTGTTTTCATGTGCTTTTTGCACAAAACCATGGGGCTGAAAAACATACACTTCTTCATCTGAGTCACCAAAGTCACCGTTGGTGCCGTTGGCTGTGTGCGAGGGAGGCTCTCAACGATCAAGGAAGATAGAGGTTCTCGATACTTCCCCGGAGGTCACCCATCCCAGTATTGTTCCCCCTGGAGCTCGCTTAACCGTGGAAATCTTTTGCCACTAAACTACACTCTTGTGGTGTTTGAAGAAGGGGAAAGACTAAGGTTAACATTAACTTGAATATGTTTTGGTCCCTCAAAGCTTCATCCTTTGCTTTCAAACCCTATTTTTGAAGCATTTTTTGGGGTGTTTTTTGGAGCTATTTTGGAGTACCTTTGCACATAGTTCTCTTCACACGTCCAAGAACATCAAGAAGAGTGTTCTTTGTACTTCTTTGATAATCAATATCAACCTTTGGGGCTCTGCTTTCAGCCACACTCGTAAAACTACAGGTTTCTCGGAAGGTTTTCAGTTTTGGTGGGAGTAGCTGCTGCAAATTTATGCAGGCTTCTTGAGCCCAAAAACATCAGAGTTGACAGACACTTGAAGGTGTTGTTGACTAGTTTTTGGTGATACACTTATTCATTGGTGTTTGAACTCTTCTAGCTCCATTATCATTCCATTTAGTTCTCCACCATCGTGGCATGAGAGGTCTCAGGCACTTCTGGTGGATCAGGGTCTAGTGCTAGTGTTCCAAGGAGGAGCTATAACTTATAGGGCAAAGACCATTTTGAGATCTGAAAATTTGATGGCACAAACTTTGCTCTATGGAAGAATCAGATTAAAGATGCGCTGATTCAAAGGAGGCAATGGAAGCCAGTAAATGGAATTTTAAAGAAGCCTGCTAACATGGATGAAGATGATTGGGATGAGTTATATGAAATGGCCAACTCTACCATTCGCTTGCACTTGGTAGATAATGTTTACTTTAGAGTATTAGATTGTGAATGTGCAGACGAGCTTTGGAAGAAGTTATGCAATACATATGAAAAAGAGACGACATCAAATAAAGTGTATCTGATGAGAAAATTATATGAACTTCGTATGAAGGAAACAAATAGTGTTGTTGCTCATGTAAATGAGTTTGATGCTATATTCTCCAAGTTACAAGCTCAAAAAAAGGATATGGATAATGAAACGAAAGTAGTATTCTTATTATGTACCTTGCCATCATCATGGGATACGTTTTGCAGAGCTATTAGCAATAGTGCACCTAGTGGTAAACTAATCTATGATGACATATGTGGAGCACTCTTCAGTGAGGAGATTCGTAGAAAATCTATGGTTGGCACTCAGAGTGGAGATGCATATAATGCTCATGATTATTATCAAGGAAAGAATCAGCAACGTGGCAGGAGCAAGAATAAGGAAAAGGATGGTCAACAAAATAAGAGTAGAAGTAAATCAAGGAAGAGGGATATCGAATGCCATTATTGTCATAAGAAAGGACACATGAAGAAACATTGTTATGCATTAAAGAATGCTAAAGGTAAAGGACAGAATGTTGATGGGCATGTTAAACAGTTACCTACGCCATCTACTTCGACTGTGAAGATTGAAGAAATTAATGTTATTTATGATGATGCTTATGTGTTGACACTTGATAATACTATGCCAACCGAGGCTTTTATGGTTGATTATCTTTCCCACACATGGCTGCTAGATTCTGGTGCTTCTTTCCATGTGACACCACATAGAGAATGGTTCTCTAATTATGCAGCAAAGTCTCTTGGTACTGTGAGACTTGATGACTCTTACCAGTGTGATGTTGTGGGGATTGGAGATGTGGTTGTGCAGTTCATTGATGGTTCAAAATTTACTATACATAATGTATGCCATGTACCTCAAATATCATGCAGTTTGATGTTAGTTGGTCAACTTTATGACCTTGGTTACAAAGTGGTCTTTTATGCTCAGTCTTTTTGCATATCAAAGGGCAATATGGTTATTGCAAAAGGAAGCAAAGTTGGCTCAACTTTATCCTTTATTTGTATCACAGAAAGAACACTTGTTAGTTGTTACTGAACAGCCTATGGCTTGTATTTGGCATGGTCGTTTGGGACATATATCTCGTAGTGGAATGGAAAATATTTCTCGTTCTGGCTACTTACCTGTGTTATCTTTCTCTGATTTTTCATTTTGTGAGCATTGTCAATATGGAAAGCAAACCAGAAATGTGCATAGAACACACATTGACTCTTCAATTCAACCTTTAGATCTTTTTCATACAAATGTGTGTGGCCCTATGCCCACTGGGTACTTAGGTGGTCCTCTTTACTTTGACACTTTCATAGATGATGCTACTAGAAAAGTTTGGGTTATCCTATCAAATCGAAGGATGAAGTATTCCCTACTTTCAGAAAATGGCTTGCTTCAATTGAGACTCAAAAAGGAACTAAACTTAAGTCTTTACGTTTAGATAACGGGGGTGAGTATACCTCACATGAATTTAGCCTTTTCTATCAGTCTAGGGGGATTCATAGAGAGTTTACAACTCCTTATACCCCAGTACAAAATGGTGTAGTTGAGAGGATGAATAGAACTATTCAAGATACTGTAGTCTCTATGTTGCATCATGCAAACCTCTCACAAGGATTTTGGGCAGAAGCAATATTGATTGTAGTTCATGTGATTAACCTTTCACCTAGTACTGCCAAAGGTCTAAAAGTGGCACAAGATTTGTGGATAGGGAAGCCACCATATTATGATCATCTTCGAGTTTTTGGGTTTGAAGCATATGTTCATATACCCAAGAATCTTAGACAAAAGTTGGACCATAAGTCAAAGAAATGCATTTTTCTTGGATATGGTCGAGAAGGACAATTTTGATATCGTTTATGGGATCCTAAAACACAGTCAATGATCAAAAGTAGTGATGTCATTTTCAATGAGTCGAAGATGCATAAACAACCCATTAAGGAGGTTGAAGTGAGAAGAGTGGTGTTTGAGGATACTAGTCCTCCGTTTAGCATGCATAAAAATGCTGCACATAGGGATGTTCAAGAGAATGTCCATTCAAATCAGTCTGCACATGTTCCTGTTCAGCAACCATTGAGACGTTCTACACGTGTCTCACATCCACCTGATAGATTTGTTCCACATTTGGATTTTTATATGCTAACAAATGCCGATGAGCCTTCTTGCTACAAAGAGGCTATGTGCAGGAAAGCTTTACCATGTAAATGGGTATATAAATAGAAATTCACATCAGATAGTGCTTCTCCAAAGTCTAGCACGACTCATTGCAAAGGGTTTTAAGCAACCACATGGTGTTGATTTCGAGGAAATCTTCTCTCTAGTGGTCAAGATGACTACCCTGTGCATGTTGTTTGGATTTGTTGCAATGGAGGACTTAGAGCTAGTCCAAATGGATGTCTATGCTTAGGTAGAGGGAAAGCATCCATTATTGGTTACACAGATTCTGACTATGCCGGTTGTGTAGACAATTGTAAGTCTACATCAGGGTACATTTTTCATTTTGCTAGATGTGCTATCGCTTGGAGATCTCGTCTTCAAGAATGTATAGCTGCTTCCACCATAGAAGCAGTCTATGTTGCGGCAAGTGAGGCATGTAAGGAAGCATTGTGGCTTTCTCGTGTTGCTTGTGATATGGCTTTACCTCAACATGTACCTTGTTTGCTCAATGATAGTGAGAGTGCCATTGCTTTGGCTAAGAATCCGGTCTATCATGCAAAGACCAAGCACATTGAGGTGAGGTATCACTTCATTAGAGATTTCTTAGCCACTGAGCGCATTATTCTTGAGAAGGTTCACACTCGAGATAATGCTACAGATGCTTTGACTAAAGCTCTACCACATGATAGCTTCGACACTGTTGTCACTTGATTGGGGTTACTTGATTCATGATCTTACATAGTCACTTGTATATTGTGTAACATGCCCATTAGGTGGAAGGTATAGTTTGTATACTTACACTCAGGTATTCTTTATCATTCTTTATTTTTTCTCCCATAGTTACTTTGGCCATATTGGCCTTTAGTGGGAGATTGTTACCGTCAGTGTCCATGTGAAAGGCCAAATGGCCACCAGACACTTTTTTGTATATGTTCTTTAATAAAACATATAGTGGTGTGGTTAGTCACAATCTGTAAGTTTGACTGCATTTGAAGGACCAAAGAAGTTTATCTTCACGCTCCCTGTATACTCAAGATTTTTGGGAATGTGTTGTTACATGTCATTATGATGCCTCGTTGCATTCTAAATGTATGGTTGTGAGTGAGGCTCATTCGGATTAGTTCTTTGATAGTGGTGCCTCAAAGCATATAACTTCGTGCAAAAGGTGTTTTGCATCTTTGAAAGATGCATCCAAAGGAGGACATGTGACGTACGCAAACAATGCCTCTTATCCTATCATTGGAGTAGGAGAAATTGATTTTACGACTGCAAATGGAGGTGCGATTCTCTTGAAAAATTCATTATATGTACCTAGTATCAAGAAGAACTTAATTTTAATTCCATTGATTGCCAAAGATAGACTTCATGTACACTTTGTTGATGATAAGTGTATGGTGCATTATTTTTAGTAATGGTGATATTATCATGATGTCATGTAGATTATGTAATGGTTTGTATCATTTCGATACAAACAAGAGGGCTGGCTCAAATGCCTTGGTTGCTCATACTTCTTCCATGGCTGAAATGGAGCTTTGGCATGCTTGTTTTGGTCACTTGAACTTCAATAGTTTGCTTTACTTGCAAAAGAAGGACATGATTACTGATTTCCAAACACTTGAGTCCATTGAAAAGCATGCATGTGAAGGTTTCATTCTTGGAAAAATGCATCATGTTTCTTTCCCAAAAGATAGTCATACACATACTAAAAGAAAATTGTAGCATGTTCATAGTGATGTATGTGGTCTCATCAAGACTCCATTTTTTGGGAAGCATGTATATTTTGTTACTTTCATTGATGATGCTACTCTCCATACATGGGTGTATCTTATGAAAGCAAAGAATGAGGTATTTTCTTATTTCAAAGCATTTTTAGCTATGGTTGAAAATTTTTCTTCAAACAAGCTTTTGACTCTACACATAGATCATGGTGGTGAATACATGTCACATGAATTTAATGTTTTTCTTCATGAAAGAGGAACTTCACACCAATGTACATGCTATATACAGCTCGATAAAATGGTGTTGTTGAGAGTAAAAATAGAAAACTCCTTGAAATGCTCGATGTATGGTTAAAGAAAAGCACCTTCTTGACAAGTTTTGGATGGAAGCAGCCATGTATGAAAATTATGCATTGAATCACTACCCTACAAAAGCATTGAGGGTCGTCACTCCTTATGAGGTTTGGAATGGACATAGATCTATGGTTATTCATATGCACATGTTTGGTTGTTTGGCATATGCTCTTGTGCCATCATAACAATGTCACAAACTTGATGAAAAGGCAAAGAAATTGTATATTTATTGGTTGTAGTGCTAAAAGTAAAGGATATCCTTTGTGTCATCCATTAAGGAACACAATTATTGTGAGTCAAGATGTGGTAATTGCTAAATATTTAGTTTTCCTTCTACTTGAATGCAAAAGATAGCCAAAAGTTATCTCACAAGATTTGTCTAATATGCTCATGACTTTGTTCCAAAGTGGTGCACTTGACTATGGCCATGTAGACTAGCCAACCGAAGCTCAAAGGGCTAACAAATTCCAGCAAAATAGAGTTGAAAATGTTGAGAATTTCCAATCAAATATGGCTACAATTTTTGAGCCAAAAATGATTGAAATTTTTGGAAATTTCCAACCATATATGGCTAAATATTTGCAACAAAATTGTTCGGAATGATGGATGGACACTTCAAGATGATGAGTAGGTACCACCAAATCCTGCTTCGTACCAGCCTTTTGATGCTTCAGAGTTGATAAGTGGACCCTTTTATCTTTCCAATGACACCATAAAATGGCATATGTACTTGGGAAATGATGTATGAAAAGTTTGAATCAAAACAAACAACTTTGAACTTCAAGCCTTCAAGAAAACCTTCTATTTTTTACCATACACCTACTACATATTTTGCTCAATATGACCAACATATTAGGAATTGGAAAAATTCCTTTTAGGGTTATCTAATTAGCTTAGCAAGCTAACTATTCCAAGTGGAATGACTTCAAAAGATTAACTATGCTCAGAGAAATCAATTTAGCAAGTAAATCTTTACCCCTCATATTTTAGGACATTGCACACTTCGACCAATGATCACCTCGACGAACTTTTCTCTGAAATGGCTGAATAGAAATCGTTCAAATTTTGACAGCACGTAGAACACTTTGATCTGGTTCCAAAAAGCTATAGATCTTTGAATTTGGTGAATAAATGAGTGACATATGATCTCCACAAGTTGATTGACTTTCAGAGACTATGATAGAGAACTCGGAGATGAACAATGTAGATATATGTATTAATGAACACTTGTGTACAAACTCATTTGGCTTGGAAAGCATATCCAAATGATGTGGTAAGGTGTAGGCAACAGTGTAGGCCTTACACACATACAGAGATGAGAATGAAGAGCTCGGAAAGTGACCCTTGTACCCGCGACTTTTTGATGATCACTTTTATAGTAGTTGAGTTCAAAGTTTGAATTTGAATTCAAACTTTTGGCTCTCTATAATCATGCTCATTCATCCTAGGAGATACTCTCTTAATTGATTGATGCTTTACAACTAATAAAGTCTACGACTCCCTTGGGTAGGTGGTTACAAAGATTCCAAGTCAAATATGACTTTTACAAAAGGATAAAATGGTAATTAACCATTAGCATTGATTCCTATGCATCTTCATATGTGTATGAACTACAAGACAAATGTGAATGGCCTTGCTTAATAGCTTCTCTCTCACATAATGGTAATGGACCTCTATTTTCTTGGTCCTAGCATGATAAATAGGATTAGCTGCAAGGTGAAGTGAGCTTGTATTATCTCCAAATATCAATGGTGAGCTAGTATACAAACCCAATTCTGTATACAGTAGCTTGATCCATATGGCTTCTTGAGTGGCATTTGCCAATCCTCTATAGTCTGCCTCTGTAGAAGATAAAGAAACAGTACGTTGCTTCTTTGAAGACCATCATATTGGTTTATCACCTGCAAATGAAATGTATCTAGAAGTGCTCCTCCTATCATCCTTGCATCCTACCCAATCAGCATCTGAATAAATCTTGATATCCAAGTCTGAAGTGTAAGGGAAATACAAACCATGATGTTGAGTACCCTTGAGGTACTTTAGAATTCTTTTGGTAGCTTCTAAGTGAGGTACCCTTGGCTTGTGCATGAACTGACTTAGCACACTAACTCCATATGCAATATCTATCCTTGTTAAGGTAGCATAGTTCAAGCTTCCCACTGTGCTTTGGTATCCTGTAATATCATCAATTTCATCACCTTCATGGGCACTTAGTTTTAGATTTACCTCCATTGGAATACTTGCAACTTTGGCATCCTGTAAATGAAATTTCTTCAACATATCCTGTATGTACTTTCTCTGAGTAATGTGAATTCCAGAGTTAGTATAGACTAACTCAAGTCCAAGAAAATACTTTAGTAGACCAAGATCACTGATCTTGAACTCCTTCATCATCTGGTTCTTGATTAGTCTGATTCCATTAACATCATTACCTGTAAGTATGATATCATCAACATATACACATAGATATATTACTTCTGAATTACTTCTCTTGATGAATAGAGAAGTGTCTGCTTTGCTCATGACAAAACCTTGGTCTTGAAGGTATGTGGTCAACCTGTGATTCCATGCCCTAGGTGTCTGCTTTAATCCATAAAGAGCTTTATTCAATTTGCACACATATGTTACCTTGTTTGGATCCATAGCCAGGAGGTTGTGACATATATACCTCCTCTGAAATCCATCCATTAAGAAATGCATTTTTTACATCCAATTGATACATGTTCTAATTTCTTGATACAGCCACACTTACCAATACCCTGATGGTTGGCCTTTTGGCTACAGGTGAGAATGTTTCTTCATAGTCAATGCCTTGGGTTTGTGCAAAACCCTTGGCCACCAATCTGGCTTTGTACCTGTTTATTGACCCATCAGAATTTATTTTGAGTTTATAGATCCAACTGGATCCAATTACCTTCATAGCCTCTTTCTTTGGTACTAGTTCCCATGTGTCACTTTCTTTGAGTGCTTCAATCTCCTCCTCCATAGCTTCCTTCCATTCTGTCTTGGTTTTTGCTTCTTCATATGATCCTGGTTCTTCAATTGACAAATCTTTGGCAAGATAAATAGAGTGTTTAGTAACAAGAGAGGTGTCATATCCATATCTGATAGGCTTTTTTCTCTCCCTTTGTGATCTTCTGATTGATTGATTTGAAGATTCAGGTATGTCTTCATGTTTCTTCATCTTGAGTTTGCCTTTGGACTTCCATGCCTTGAATTCTTCAAGATTGATAATGTCTTCATCATCTGAAGTGGAGTCTTCATTCTGAGTAGGTTCCTCCTTAGCAAGACTTGGAAACTCCTCCTCCAAGTCATAGGGTAGTTTAAACTTCTTGCATTCATTCTCATACCAAGAATCATTTTCATCAAAGACAACATCTCTACTAACCATGAATCCCTTATTTGAAGGGTTATAGAACATGTACCCTTTTTTATTCAGATCATATCCAATAAAGATACACTTCTCAGCCTTAGGGTCTAGCTTACCTCTTATCGGAGAAGGAATGTGTACATATGCTACACATCCAAATATCCTACAATGATCAAGTGAGGGTCTCTTACTATGCCATGCTTCATAAGGGGTCATCCCATCAAGAGACTTAGATGGTAACCTATTTATAAGGTAAGTGGCAGTAGATACACTCTCTGCCCATAGGTAGTTAGGTAATTTCTTTTCATTTAACATTGACCTAGCTCTTTCAACAATCAACCTATTTCTTCTCTCAGCTACCCCATTCTGTTCAGGAGTATACCTTGTGGTGATTTCTCTCTTGATTCCTCTGTCCTACAAGAATGCTTCAAACTCATTGGAGAAGTACTCACCTCCTCCATCTGACCTTAGCCTCTTTAGGTTTCTTCCTGTCTAATTCTCAACAAGTGCAAGATATTTTTTAAAACAATTGAACACTTCATCTTTGTGCTTCATAAAGTACAATATAGTCCACCTGCTATAATCATCAATAAAAGATACATAGTACCTTGATCCTGAAATTGAGCGGTCTTTGCTTGGTCCCCATACATCTGTATGAACAAGTTCTAGGTAGTCCTCATGTATGTAGCCTTTCCTTGAGAAGGGTAACCTGTGAGACTTCCCAAACTGACAAGCACCACATTTATAAATCATGTGTTGTTTGGAAACATTAGGTATTCCAATTACACATTGATCCCTGCATATTTATTTCAAGGTTCTTTCTCCTACATGCCCTAATCTCTTATGCCAAATCTCAAGGTCTGAAAGTGTTTGATCTTTATAATCGTAGAGTGCAATATTCTTTATGTCTTCTAGCTCAAAAGTAAAAAATCAAACTGTCTTTTCTCCTTTAGCAATTCTCTTGAACCCATGCTTGGGATCTTCCACAAATGCTCCAAATTGGTTGAATCTAACCTGCAAACCTTTCTCCACAATCTGTCCAACACTCATCAAGTTTTTTGTAATGGTTGGTACATATAGTACCCTACTCAACAAGTTTTGATTTCCATCACAAGTCTTAACATTTCCAACTTTAACTATTGAGTGCTTGGTGTCATCACCTGTTTGTACTTGATGCTTACCTCTTGGTTCTTCAAGGTCAGAGAGTAGAGCTACATTGCCAGCCACATGATTTGAGCATCCAGAGTCAATGTAGAAGAGATGGTCATCATTTGTACCTGGTTTTGAAGTCATTTTCATAATCAGAAGAGAATCATCTTGATCTTTTGTATAGTTGTTGTGGTCCTTTCTGGATTTGAATCCTCCTTGGTACTTGCCATTGTAGTTGTTGTTGTAGTTGTTGTTGTTGTTGTTGTAGTTGTTGTTGTTGTAGTTATTGTTGTACCCTTGATGATGGTTGAATCTGCCTCTTGACCGTGAGTATCCACCTCTTTGATATCCTCTTCCTCTCTGATTCTTGTAATTCCTGAAACACTCATCTGTAGTATGATTTGATAAACCACAAATGGTGCATGGTGAGGAGTTATAGGATCTCCCCCTACCTTGCTTACCTCCTCTGCCCCTTACTCTTGATGATCTACCTCTCCGTGCATAGTTGGCTTGGGAGGTAGTGCCTTCATCCTCTCCTTTCTTGTTCTTGCCTTTATCTTTAGACTTACTTTTATCAGTGTATAGGGTAGAAGAGCTATTACCTTTGGATGTGTCTTCATTCTTGTTGAGCTTGGCTTCATGAGTGAACAATTGCCCCATGATAGTGGTAAGATCTAGAATCTGCATGTCCATGTATAGGTCCATGGCAGTGGTGAAGCTTTCCCATTTGTCATCTGCTTTAATCCCATTGATTACTTGCCTTACTATCTGCTCTTCTTCAATTTCTTCTCCTATGCTTGCTAACTGATCTACTACATCTTTAACCTTTGTCACATACTCTGAAATAGCCTGCTTAGGTTGCTTTCTTAGTGTGGCGAATTCAATCCACAATTGATCTTTTCTGGCCCTTGTGTTGGAAGAGAAATAGGATGACAAGGTTTCCCAAGTCTCTTGGGATGTCTTACAGTTTCTAATATGTGGCAAAAGAAAATCAGAGATGGATTTGAGTAAGTAAGACCTGGCTAATGCATCCTTGGCACACCATGTGTTGAGCTTTTCATGTTCTTCCTTTGTTGGTAGTCCTCTGGTTTTGAATGAGGGCAATTCCTCATCTCCTGAGATGTATCCATAAAGACTCCTTCCTTGTAGGTATGTCTTTATGCTTAGAGACCATGCCTGATAGTTGTTCATGTCCAATTTATCAATAAATGAAGGAAAACCATCTCCCATTTTACCTTAACTTTGCTCTGATACCACGCTTGGGAATGATGGATGGACACTTCAAGATGATGAGTAGGTACTGCCAAATCCTGCTTTGTACCAGCCCTTTGATGCTTCAGAGTTGATACGTGGACCCTTTTATCTTTAAAATGACACCATAAAATGTTCTATGTACTTTGGAAATGATGTATGAAAAGTTTGAATCAAAACAGACAACTTTGAACTTCAAGCCTTCAAGAAAACCTTTTATTTTTTACCAAACACCTGCTGCATATTTTGCTCAGTATGACCAGCACAGTAGGAATTGGAAAAATTCCTTTTAGGGGTATCTAATTAGCTTAGCAAGATAATTATTCCAAGTGGAATGACTTAAAGAGATTAACTATGCTCAGAGAAATCAATTTAGCAAGTAAATCTTCACCCTCTATATTTTAGGACTATTGCAGACTTCGACAAGTGATCACCTCGATGAACTTTTCTCTGAAATGGCTGAATAGAAATCCTTCAAATTTTGGTAGCATGTAGAATACTTTGAGCTAGTTCCAAGAAGCTATAGATCTTTGAATTTGGTGAAGAAATGAGTGAGATATGATCTCCACAAGTTGTCTGACTTTCAGAGACTATGACAGAGAACTCAGAGATGAACAATGTAGATATATGTATTAATGAACACGTGTACAAAATCATTCGCTTGGAAACCATAGCCAAATGATGTGGTAAGGTGTAGGCAACAGTGTAGGCCTTACACACATACAGAGATGAGAATGAAGAGCTCGAAAAGTGACCCTTGTACCCGCGACTTTTTGATGATCACTTTTATAGTAGTTGAGTTCAAAGTTTGAATTTGAATTCAAACTTTTGGCTCTCTATAATCATGCTCCTACATCCTAGGAGATATTCTCTTAATTGATTGATGCTTTAAAACTAATAAAGTCCACGACTCCCTTGGGTAGGTGGTCACAAAGATTCCAAGTCAAATATGACTTTTACAAAAGGATAAAATGGTAATTAACCATTAGCATTGATTCCTATGAATCTTCATATGTGTATGAACTAAAAGCCAAATGTGTAGGCTTGTGAATTGCACCAACAAAAATATGGTTGAAAATGAGCATGAAATTCAATGGATGCATGATATACATGTTGAAGATGTATTACATAATGAAGGCATGTCTATCAAGAGTACACAAAAGATCAATCTCTCACCATGCATCAAGTTATTTTGTGGATTATTCTCTTAATGCAACAAATGTAATGAAGATCCACTTAGTTTTGAAGATGCATGTGATGATCCACATTGGGTGAGTGCTATGCAATCAGAAATGGATTCTATACATAGGAATGGTACTTGGGAGTTATGTCAATTGCCAAAAGAAAAAAATGGCATTGGTACAAAGCGGATTTATAAGATTAAAAGGGAGACAAATGGTATCATTGATTGCTACAAACCTAGATTGATTGCAAAAGGATATGCACAACAATATGGCATTGACTATGAGGAAAGTTTTGCACCTACTTCATGCATGGCTACCATTCATACTGTGGTTGCATTGGCTACCCAATGAGATTGGAAAGTACATCCGTTGGACATAAAGATAGCTTTCTTGAATGGCAATTTGCAAGAAGAGTTCTATGTGAAGCAAACACCTGTAGTTTCCATCAAAGGGAAAGAGCATATGGTTTGTTGCTTGCATAAATCCTAGTATGGTCTCAAGTAAGCTCCACGAGCATGGTATTACAGAATCTAGAAGCACTTGATTGCTCTTGGCTTCACATGTAGTCCAATTGAATGCGCACTGTATGTATGTAAAGATGGGGCTGATCTTATTATGCTCGTTCTTTATGTTTGATGAATTACTCTTGAATGGATCATGTGATGCAAATGTTGATATTCGCTGATTTGCAGCATACTTTTGATGTCACTTATCTTGGTCTTTTGAGCTACTATCTTAGCATCCAATTTGTATCCGTTGAGGGGGAATTACTATGCATCAAGAAATATGTTGAAAAAATACTTCAACATTCTTACTTTGAGGATTGCATGCCAGTTTCTACACCAATTGAGAAGAGATTTAGTGTTGGCGAATTCCTCTCATATGTGCAGTGAAAAGTGTAGAAGACCTTCTCAGGATTAAGACTTTTACATATAGTTAAACCTTAGAATGAAAACTTGTATCAATTGAAGAACACAATGAACTTGAGGCTTTGGTCACTCAAATTAGACACTAATAGATCTTATATGAGCTATCAACCACTCAATTTGGAGTACTTTTGGTTTTGCAAGTCTTTGCCTCAAAACAGGTTTCCTATCCACTCAATCAGGTTGAAAACTGGTCTTCACGAAAGACTTAATATCTCATAGAACATTATAAATTTGAAAAAGCTGTTTTAGATAAAGAAATTAAATCAAGGTAAGATTTCCAATGAATATCTAAAATTTAAAAATGGATACATACATTGAGAGGTATGACTCTCACAATTAGGTTACTTAGAAATGGTGAGCTGCTAGACATTGTCTTTGAGACTGTATAAAACAAAACGATTGAAACCAAATGAACTACCTACAATGGGACTCTAGCACCTTCTTCCTCTATAATTGAGTGTTCACCAGTGATAAAAGCATTTTTTATATCAAGTTGGTACAATGGCCATGTCCTTGTTGCACTCACTACAATCAAGGTTCTAATTATTCCCATCTTTGCAACCAGGTTGAAAGTCTCTTCATAGTCGATGTCATGAATCTACTTAAATCCTTTTGCTACTAGATAGATTTATGCGTAGCTAGAGAATCATCACCATTTATCTTTATTTTAAACACACAATTATTTGGAACAATCTTCATACCTTCAACCTTTGAGACTATCTCCCATGTGTGATTGTCCTTGAGAGATTTTATCTCTTCTTGCATAGCTTGATGCCATTCTTTTTTTGTACATGCTTCTTCATATGCATCCGATTCTTTATCTTTGAAAACCTCTGTCATATATGTGAAATGCTTTGTAATAAAAATATCATAGCTCAATCTTTGAATTGGATACCTTGCTCTTGAAGACCCCCTTTCATTTTCTTTTGAATATTTCTTCTTCAACTGGTTCAACTTTACCTTTGGTGTAATCACCTCTTCATACTCTTCTTCACTTGCATTTGAATCACTATTTTGGGTAGTGTTTTCAACTTCAAATCTTTCATAACCTGATGTTGGTGATGAGGAATGACTCCTTAGTCTCCCCTTCTATGTTGAGATTTCTCCATGTGATGTAGAAGCTTCTAGACGTGACATTTGAGTGCTTGTTTGCTGAAATTCTTCTTGGACAACACCTCCATCATCTTCATAATCTTCTTCAAGAATCTTCTCTTTTCCTTTATCTCCAAACCATGGACTTAGCTAATCAAATACCACATCTCTTAAGACTCATAGCTCCTTTGTCACCGGATTGTAGCACCTATATCCTTTTTGCTCTGATAAATATCCAATGAAAATACATTTTTCCAACTTTGGCTCCATCTTTGTCCTTATTTCTTGAGGAATGTGAACATAACACATGCATCCAAAAACTTTGAGATGTGCAAGATCATGTTTCTTACCAGAATAAACCTCCATGAGAGTTAAATTATGCACTCCAGTTGTTGTCCACTTGTTCATCAAATAGACAACCATACTACTTGCTTCAGCCCAATAGTTTAGTGGAACCTTTATCTCATTGAGCATGCATCTTGCAACTTTTGTGATATGTCTATTTTTCCTTTCAACAATTCCATTTTGTTGAGGTGTGCACCTACATGTAAATTGTTTTTTATGCCATTTTCATAAAGAAAATCTGAAAATTCTTTGGAGAAATATTCTCATCCTCTATCAGACCTCAAGGTCTTTCTATAATGTCGTGTTTCCTTTTCTACTTGTGATTTAAATCTCTTGAACATAGAAAACAAATCTAGTTTTTGTTTTATGTAGAACATCCATACTTTTCTTGAATGATCATCAATAAAAGTGACAAAATATCTATTAACCAGCAATTGATTCTTGTTGTGATGGTCCCCATACATCTGTCTGTATCAAGTCGAGGACATTCCTTGCCACATAGTTGCTCTTCTTGAATGGTTGTCTGGTCTGCTTTCCTAGTTGGCATGCTTCACAAAACTCATGCAATCCAACATCATTGAATCTTTGGAAGACTTCTTACCACTTCATGGTTGCTCATGTCCTTACGCTTGGGAATGTTGATATGTCCTAACCTTTTCTACCACAAATAAATTTCAACAATCCTCTTGTTTCCAAATTGAATGTACATCATCTTTCCATGTGCTTATTGAATGTCCAAAGTGAACATTCTACCTTCTTTCCTTCCTTGAGCAACGATTTTGAATCTTGCTTTTGGATTCTTTATAAAGAAGCCTTTTTCATTGATGATAACATGATATCCTTTCTCTACTATTTGTCCTACTGAAATCAAATTCTTTGCAATAGTAGGAACATGAAGAACATTAGTCAATCCCTTATTGTCTCGAAGCTTTGATTTCCCCAACATGCTCAATTGTGCATTGAGTTTTATCACCGGTGTCTACACATCCTTTTCCACTTGGAGCTTGTAGATTTGTGAATAAATCACCTTGGCATGTCATATGATTGCTACAACTTGAATCTATAAACCATTTTTTATCATCACTTCTCGGGCTGTTGTACTCATGCTTCATGGAAAGCATGGTTTGTTGTCTCCTTCACTTGATGTACTTGCATAGTTATTTTGGCTCCTTTGGTTGCATCCATTTGGCCTTCCATTCTTTTGTCAACAATCATTTGCATAATGTCCTATTTTACCACAATGATAACATGTTGTACCTTTATGAGGATTGGATGAGCCTTAATCTCTTCCTCTATTTATTCCTCGACCTCTTCCATATGTGTTGCCACTTTAGTTGTCTTTGTTGTCCTCGAGTTGTGTTGGCTAGAATTTGTGTTCTTATAGCTTCTTCCTTTTCCTCTTGAACCTCCTCTTGAGTTCGCTCCTCTACCTTGACGTGCATATAACAATTGGCTATGTTTGTCCTTACCTTTGTTGCCTTCTCCTTGTTGGTCAGCCTCTTTAGCCACAAGATTTGGTATAATCTCATCGAATGTTGGTAGAGGGTCTCTATAAAGAATGTTTGTGATGAGGGGCTTCCACTTCTCTTCACTCCTCATGCCATTAAGGGCTATTTGTACGATGTCTTCCTCTTCTATATTGCATCCAACTGATGCTAACTAGTCTCGAAGCTCCTTGATCTTCAACATATACTCACTAATGCTTTGGTTTGAGCTTTTTTTCATGTTATTGAGTTCGTTCTTGAGTTGCATATTCCAAGTCCTTATTGAGGTAGCATACACCTTCTCCAATGCTTCCCAAAATTCCTTGGTTGTCTCTAGGCTTTGTGCATGACCAATCATAGTGTTAGAAATAACTTGTGAAATGAGGAACATCATCCTTCACATAATAGAAAAAATGAACCCTGCATGGGCATTGTAAGGATCCCTAACTTTTAGCAATTTAAGCTTAATTATGTTCTTGTTTAAGGGGACAAAGTGCATTTAATAGGGCACTTTTTAGCAGGATGGAGTAGGCTTTTTTTTAGGCTTTATTAGGCCCCTCTCTTTCTTCTTCTATAGAGAGAGCAAGAGAATCTACTTTCCACATCATCAAACTAGTGCATGTATTTGAATAAAAACATGATTTTTTTTAAGTCTCATTTCCAGTGTATATTAACTCAAATGGGCCCATTTTTTAATATATATGTCAGAATTCACTTTTTTGGAGTCATTTTTAAACTTTCTTTTAAAAAAGTATAATGTTTAGGCTTCTTCCAAAAGTAAGTGCCACATCATCAAACCGGTGACTATGCTTCCCCAAAAAATGACTTTTTCAAATTTCATCCTTTTCAGCCATACACAATGGAAAAATACACTTTAATCCATACACATACAAAAAAAACACATTTTTTGAGCAAAACATATGCTTTAGAGTACTTCCAACTAGTTTCCCACTTTGTTTTTTATATTCTTGGATATTACCAAAGATTGTGTTGACATGTATTACAAAACTCACACTAGAACGTCCTCATTGTTGGAGGAGATGGAGGATAATCACAAGAGATGAGATGGTGTAGCCAAATCCGGCTTGACACCTGCTATAATTGATGGCTAGAGAGTGTAGTGGGCATCCTTAACTAGCTAATAAGCATAAATGATCATATATATTGCTTGGAAGATGATGCACATATGAAAGGATCAAAACAGATAGGTAGGCAAATGAATCAATGCACAAAACTTGCTATTTTGGTTGAGACCCCTGCTTAGTATTTTACTCAATTCTCTCAGTATAGCAGCAAAATTCCTATTGGGGAACTTAAATTAGCTTAACAAGCTACCATTCTGATTGGAATCTGTTGATATATTTAGGTAGTGATGTGTGTGAACACTCTAGGACCGTTGGGGCACTTTTCTCCCTCTTTAGGAGGTTTTTTTCCCCCCCCTTGTACATACGCCTATTGCCCTAATGGGCTACTTATCTTTGTACATTCTCTAGTAATACATTCAGTATTGTGTGTTTGTGCTCCAAGCTTCTTCTTCTTCCTTGTGCTGTTCGCGTGCTTCCGCAAACGTCTATCTCCAACAATTGGTATCAGAGCAGGTCGTCGCTTCTTCTAGGGCGCCGTCGACACTCCTCCGTTTGCAGTCTCAGATTCGCACAAAATTTGGTGAGCATACTCAAGGTGTTTCCGAGATCAAAACAGCTTCGTTTTGTGGTGCCGAAATCGCGATCTGAGCTCGTTTCGGCCTCCGAACGCACTATCACAGCGCTTGTGCAGGCTATTTCGTCCTTTCGTGCCAAGGGTATATACCAGTTTCTGTTCGCCAGTTTAAGCATCTCGAAGTCTGCTACAGGTCTAGCAGAACTCGTTTGGGCAGTTCTGTTCAACTTTTTGAGATACAGTCAATTTTCTGCATCAAGGTATTTTAGTCACCGGCCATGGTTGAAAGCAGTGATGTATTCCGTATGTTGGCTGTTGAGGATAAGTTGGATGGTACCAACTACCCATTATGGGCTTATATGATGCGACATGTAGTGGTTGCAAAAGGATTGTGGAACATTGTGCAGGGTGTTGAAAGACGTCTTGTTACACCTGTAACGATAGGTACTGCAAATACAGGTGTTGGAGCTAATGAAGATGGTGTCGAAGATGATATTCTGCAGATTCCTGTTCGTGCTGCTATTTCTGTTGCACCTACTGCAGAGCAGATTTGTTGGGATGGCAGAGATGCCCAGGCACATGCATTGATAGCTTTGTCTGTCAAACGTGCCATTATTCCTCACATTCGCTCTTGCAGAACAGCAAAGGATGCTTGGGATACACTTACCACTTTGTACCAGGCTAGGAATGAGGCTCGTGTTGCTTACCTCGGAAAACAGTTGGAGAGTGAGCACATGAATGAAGGTGATTCTATGGACAGTTTTCTTACAAAGATCAAAGACCTGAAGGAACAATTGATTTCTGCTGATGAGGTTATACCAGATAGCTCACTTGTGTAGACCGTTCTAAATGGTCTTCCTAATTTATATCAGAGTTTTGCCTCTACTCTTCGGTTGATGATGAAAGGCAATCCGAATGCCTTGTCATTTGAGGAATTAGTCTATGTTCTGTTGCAGGAAGATCAGTGCAGGCAGAACAGGTCCATTATGCGTGTTGCAGATCAAGCTTTCCTGGCTAGTCAGAAGGGCAAAGGAAAATGGAGCTCTTCTACTAGTAAGCAGAAATCTGCAAATGCTGCACAATCGAAGAACCAAGATAAAGATGAGAAGAAATCAGAAAAGGAGAAATTTTTTTGCAAGTACTCTAAAGGAAATGATCATATTATAAAGAACTGTCCAAAACTGGCTGCTAAAGAGGCAAAGAAAAAAGAGGCTGGAATGGTTGTTGCAGAGGCCTCTACACCAAAAACAAAGTCTACAAATCTTGTGCAGGAAGAAGAATGGGCGTTTACTAATGTCTGCAGTTTTGACCCATCTTCTCATGATCAGTGCATGTCTGCAGTAGACTCAGATGTTTGGTACTTTGACAGTGGGGCGACCAAACATATTACCTCGCAGCGCAGTTTCTTCTCTTCACTCGAGCCTGCCCCTACAGGAAATACTGTCACATGCGCCAATAACTCCTCTTATCCTGTTATGGGAGTTGGTAAGATCATTCTGACTACTGCTGATGGTAGTTCTTTCACTTTGTCAGATGCTTTATTTGTGCCAGGGATCAAAAAGAACCTGTTATCAGTTTCTGCATTAGCCAAGATTGGCTTGGTTGTGAAATTCGTTGATGACAGGTGTACAGTCCATGATCTCTCAAATGGCGATGTGATTATTGCTTCTGGCATTTTATGTCGTGGGCTGTATAAGCTCATAGATATGAAAGATCTGTGAATGATTCGGCATGTGCAGTTCATGATTCTCAGGCTATGTCAGATGCAAAGCTTTGGCATGCACGCTTTGGTCATCTGAATTTTGCTAGTTTGTTACGCCTGCAGAAATCTGAAATGGTGTCCTCTTTGCCCAAACTTGAGGCACCTGGAAAACATGTTTGTGAAGGCTGTATTTTGGGCAAAATGCAGCGTTCTTCCTTTCCAAAAGATGGTTCAATTCGGGCTACACGGAAATTGCAGCTTGTACATAGTGATGTCTGTGGTCCTATGCAGACACCCTCTTTTGGAAATTACCTTTACTTCGTGACTTTCATTGATGATTTTTCCAGCCATGCATGGGTATATCCACTCAAAGCAAAGTCTGAAGTGTTCATGTGCTTCAAACAATTTTTGGTTTTGACTGAAAATCTGTCAGCATGTAAAATAGGCACCCTCCGTTCTGATCGAGGGGGGGAATATATGTCTTCAGATTTTAATGCATTTCTGGCTGAACGTGGGATAAAACGCTAGTGTACAGTGCCGTATACACCTCAATAGAATGGAGTTGCTGAACGAAAGAACAGGTCACTCATGGAGATGGTGAGGTGCATGGTCAAAAGTCAGGCTTTACCACATAGTTTCTGGCTTGAGGCTGTCATGTGTGCAGCATATGTACTGAACAGGTGTCCCACTAAAGCGTTGCAGTCTATCACTCCATATGAGGCTTGACATGACCGCAAGCCATCTGTTGCTCATCTGCGTGTTTTTGGTTGTTTGGCATATGCATTAGTGCCTGAACAACATCGCAGAAAATTGGATGATAAGGCAGTAAAATGTATTTTTGTTGGGTACAGTTCTGAAAGTAAAGGCTATCGTCTGTATCATCCACAGACTAAACGCATTCTGGTTATCCGTGATGTTGTCTTTGTGGAAGATGCTATTCAGTCATTGCTTTCATGTACTAAGGAGACATCTGTTAGCTCCAAAGACATGTATGATACTTTGATGCCTCTTTTTACAGGTGGACAGGCTAGTGCTGGTCCTAATGAGGCAACTTCTCAGCCTTTGCAGGTTTCATATGATGATGCAGATCATTCCATTTTTTATGCAGATTTACATGATGCACTTGTTGATGAGAGAGCTGATATTGAGCAGGCAAAAACTATGCCAAAATGGCTGGTGCAAACTTTGCGTGACAGTAAATTAGATGCACCTTTGTCATATCGTACTCGTTCAGGCTCTCATAGTGCCTCCTTTGCAAGTCACATAAAGACCATGTACCATTCTTTTGATGAAGCACAAAATTTAGAAAATTGGATGGCTACTATGCAATCTGAATATGATGCTATAATGAAGAATGGTACATGGTCTTTATGTGACTTGCCTCCTGGCAAGAAGGCCATTGGCACTAAGTGGGTATACAAGCTGAAGCGTAAACCTGATGGTACAGTTGACAGGTATAAGGCTAGGCTTGTTGCAAAGGGTTATGCACAGGAAAGAGGCATTGATTTTGATGAGACCTTTGCACCTACATGCCGTATGACTACTCTTCAGAGCATTTGTGCACTTGCAGCCCATCATGGTTGGAATGTACATCAGTTGGACATTAAAACAGCATTTCTGAATGGTGACTTGCATGAAGAAGTGTATGTTTTTCAGCCCCGTGGCTTTGTGCAGAAAGGGCATGAAAACCAGGTTTGCAGGTTAAAGAAGGCATTATATGGTTTAAAGCAAGCACCACGTGCTTGGTATGAGAAGATAAATGCCTATCTGATTGCACATGGTTTTGAGAACAGTCCAACTGAAAGCACCTTATATGTTAAACGTGCTAATGATGTGCTTCTGATCATTGTTGTCTATGTTGATGACATGCTGCTCACTGGTCCTATTGAGACACATATTGCTGATTTTAAGGCTGATTTGCATGCCTCATTTGAGATGTCTGATTTGGGGCATTTGCATCACTATTTGGGCATTCAGTTTATGCACGTTGATGGTGGAATGCCTTTGTGTCAAACGAAATATATTGACAGATTATTGCAACGTTTTGGCCTTGAAGACTGTAAGCCTATTGCCACTCCTATGGAAACAGGTTTACGATTGAGTCTTCATGATGCTGGAGATGCATTTGGTGCTGTTCTCTATCAGCAGGCTGTTGGATGCTTGATTTACTTATGCATTACTCTGCCAGATATTCAGTTTGTTGTCTCATAGATGAGCAGGTTTATGCATTGCCCAGGAGTCACGCATTGGAAAGCGGTTAAGTGCATCTTTCGCTACTTGAGTGGTACTCGGCTACTTGGGTTGTTTTATCCCAAGGGGGGATCACTACCGCCAAATTTGCATGCTTTTTCTGACTCAGATTGGGCTGGTTGCTATGACACTCGTGTGTCTACCAGTGTGTTTTGCTTCATGCTTGGTAGCTCATGTATATCTTGGTTGAGCAAGAAGCAGCCTACTGTGGCCACTTCCAGTTGTGAGGCTGAGTATAGGGCAGCTTTCACAGCGACTGTTGAGTGTGTGTGGCTAAGACGCCTTATGGCTGATTTGGGTGTTGGCCAGTCTTCTGCCACCACCATCTTCACTGACAGTCAGAGCGCATTGGCAGTTGCGAGGAACCCTGTGTTCCATGCTCGCACTAAGCACATTGAGGTGCATTATCACTATGTCAGGGAGAGGTTCTCTGCTGGGGAGATCAGCTTGGCATATGTGCCCACGTAGGAGAACATTGCAGACCTTTCACGAAGGCTCTGCCTAGGGAGAAGTTTGAAGCTTTCCGCAAAGCTTTGGGCTTACTTCCTTTTGTGGAGTGATTTCCACATAGCTTGGCACTTCCTTATACATGAGTGCCAGCTCCTTGTTCACCGCATCACTCCCAGGGGGAATTTGTTGATATATTTAGGTAGTGATGTGTGTGAACACTCTAGGACCGCTGGGGCACTTTTTTCCCTCTTTAGGAGGTTTTTTTCCCCCGGCTTGTACATACGCCTATTGCCCTAATGGGCTACTTATCTTTGTACATTCTCTAGTAATACATTCAGTATTGTGTGTTTGTGCTCCAAGATTCTTCTTCTTCCTTGTGCTGTTCGCGTGCTTCCGCAGACGTCTATCTCCAACAGAATCATCTAAAATGATAAACTATATGCAGGGAATTATCTTTAGCAAGTAAGGCAACCCTCTAGACTTTTACAAGATTACACAGTCATAGACCACTGAGCATTACTTGCCAAATATCTAACAATTGTGAGGACCAACTTCAATGAAAATTTGTAAGATCAAACTAGATAGTATGATATATATTTCATGCTTTGAATCATGCAAAATGATGCACTATACAGAGAGAACCAGTTCATACAAGATCACTCTTCTGATAGAGTGTGATAGAGATATGAGAGTAGGAAGTAGTGAACATGTATTGACTTAGTCATATAAAATTACAGAGTCATTGGCAATAAGACATTTCTCAATGGATGTAGGGTGATTGAGCTATGGTATTATCTCCTCTTCACAATGAAGGTACAAAGAAATGATCTTAGAACCTCGAGATACATGCGGGATCTTTATCTTCATGTTTTATAGCTTTTGGTTGGAGCCAAGCATTTGAATTTTAATTCAAATCTCCACCTAAAGTTATCCTAAAGTATCGGATTGATTCTCTCTTGAATCCAGCTACCAAATGGATACTAGATAGATGTTGATTAACTCCTCGTGGGTCTACATCTCTTACACTAAGAGTAATTACACTCAAAGTTACAAGAGGTAGTACATATGAAGCTTTCTCAATTGATATGCTAATACATCAAGTTAATGTGTATACATCAAGTTAATGTGTATACATCAAGTTAATGTGTATAATTCAAGTATGTGGGTTTGGGCTTAATTGCACCAATAGATCTCCCTCAAGCCTAACATGCTTGATTGCTTCTTGATCTCTTGCAGTCCAATCATCAATTTGAACCTGTTCAACTTTGTTCCATCCAATGCTTTAGTAAGTAAATCTGCACATTACAATTGGGTTGATACATATGCTAACTGAATGTCCTTGCTGAGAAATTTCTCTCTAACATAATGATAATGCACTTCAATGTGCTTTCCTTGCATGGTACATAGGATTAGCAACCAAATGAAGTGAGCTGGTATTATCTCCAAATATAGTTGGAGTGTAGGAATGTATCTTCAAATCTGCATACAATTGCTTAAGCTACATAGCTTCCTCAGTTGCATTAGCCAAAGCTCTATACTCTACTTCTGTGGAAGATAAAGCCACAGTTGGTTGCTTCTTGGATGACCATGATATGAGCTTTGAACTTGCAAAAGATAGGTACCCTGATGTGCTCCTCCTATCATCCTTGGAGCCAGCCCAATCCGCATCAAAATATAACTTTATATCTATGTCAGAAGTGAAGGGATAGAATAACCCCTCATTCATTGTACCCTTTAGGTACTTAAGCACCCTCTTTGTAGCTTCCATGTGTGGCTTCCTTGGTACATGCATGAATTGGCTCAATGTACTCATAGCATATGCAATATCCACTCTTGTCAAAGTAGCATAATTAAGACTACCCATAAGTTGTTGATACCTTGTAATATCATCAAGTGGTTCACCTTCATGTGAACTTAGGTTATGATTGATCTCCATAGGAATACGTGCATCTTTAGTGTTCTCCATCTTAAATTTGGCCAACATATCATTTATGTACTTCCTTTGTGTTATGAATATACCTGAATCTGTATACACAAGTTCTATGCCTAGGAAATAAGTCAACAACCCTATATCATTGATTTTGAATTCCTTCATCAACTGAGCCTTGACCTGCTTGATACCTTCAGAATCATTACATGTAATAATGATATCATCTACATAGACACACAAGTAGATGTTCTTTGATTTATTCTTCTTCACAAACAAAGAAGAGTCTGCCTTGCTTGCTACAAAGCCTTGATCCTGCAAATAGGTAACAAGTCTATGGTTCCAAGCTCTAGGAGCTTGCTTGAGACCATAGAGTGCTTTTCTAAGTTTGATTACATATCCTGCTTTCTCTTCATCTTCAAAACCTGATGGTTGTGCGATATATACTTATTCTGATATCCAACCATTCAAAAAAGCATTCTTGACATCTAATTGATATAAATTCCAATTTTTGGATGCAGCAAGACTTACCAATACCCTGATTGTTGGCATCTTTGCCATAGGTGAAAATGTCTCTTCATAATCAACTCCATGTGTTTGGGCAAATCCCTTTGCCACTATTCTTGCCTTGTACCTATTTGTAGAACCATCAGAGTTATTTTTAACTTTATATATCCACCTTGAACCAATTACCTTCATATCTGGTTTCTTGGGAACTAGGTCCCAAGTGTGATTCTGTTACAATGCTTCCACTTCTTCCTGCATGGCATCTATCCACTCTTTCTTCTTCTTAGCCTCTTCAAATGAAGAAGGCTCATTTGCCATTGAATCTTTAGTGATGTACACATAGTGCTTTGTGACTAAGGATGTATCATATCCATACCTTATGGGCTTCTTACTTTCTCTTTGTGACCTTCTTAAAGCTTGATTGGAAGATTCGGGTAGATCCTCTAATTGCTTGTGTTTGCACTTGCTTCTTGACTTCCAAGCTTTGAAGTCAACATGCTCCTCATCTTTTGAGTTGATGTCCTTTGCTTGGTGTTGGTCTTCTTGAGTTAGGGTTGGAAAATCATTTTCCAAGTCATATGGTAATTTGACTTTCCTACAATCGTCTTCAAACCAAGAGTTATTCTCATCAAAGACTACATCCCTACTAACTATGAATGTCTTGTTAATGGGATTATAAAGTCTATATCCCTTTTG
This sequence comes from Ceratopteris richardii, assembly GCA_020310875.1. Classification (NCBI taxonomy): domain Eukaryota; kingdom Viridiplantae; phylum Streptophyta; class Polypodiopsida; order Polypodiales; family Pteridaceae; genus Ceratopteris; species Ceratopteris richardii. Next base: position 87,595,578 of record CM035428.1, on the reverse strand, counting down.
ATTCTGATCATACCCAATGAATATGCATTTCTCAACCTTAGGGTTAAGTTTCCCTCTGATTTGTGATGGAATGTGTGCATAGGCAATGCACCCAAATATCTTGCAATGATCCAATGAGGATCTTCTGTCATTCCAAGCTTCATATGGTGTCATTCCATCCAATCACTTGGATGAAGCCTGTTAACCAAATAGGTAGTTGTAGAAATAGCCTTTGCCCATAAATAGTTAGGTAATTTTTTCTCATTTAACATAGACCTAGCTACCTCAACAATTAACATGTTCCTTCTCTCTGCCACTCCATTTAGTTCAGGAGTATATCCGGTTGTTACTTCCCTCTTTATGCCTCTATCCTGTAGAAATAGATCAAACTCATGTGAAAAGCACTCACCACCTCCATCAGACATGATTCTCTTCAAGGTTCTTCCTGTTTGGTTTTCCACTAATGCCAAGTATTTCTTAAAACATGTAAACACCTCATCCTTATGATTCATAAAATAGAGAATTGTCCATCTATTGTAATCATCAATAAAAGAGACATAGTACCTTGATCCTGAGATGGATGGATCTTTGTGAGGATCCCACACATCAGTGTGTACAAGCTCCAAATAATCTTCAAGGATGTATCCTTTCCTGTTGAATGGTTGCCTATGAGCTTTGCCAAATTGGCAAGCTCCACATTTGTAGATCATATGTTGCATGGTCACATTAGGAATCCCAAGCACACTTTGATCCCTGCAAAATTGCTTTAGAGTTCTCTCTCCTATGTGTCCCAGCCTCTTGTGCCATATTTCCAACTCAGATAGGGTTTGGTCTCTATAACTGAATAGTGTTATGTTCCTTGTGTCTTCAATTTCAAAAGCAAAAAATCTACCTAAATTCTCACCTTTGGCTATCCATTTGAATCCTTGTTTTTTTGGGAGGGGAGGGGGTCTTCCATATATGCTCCATGCTTTGTGAACCTGACTTGTAGACCTTTCTCTACTATCTATCCAACACTAATTAAATTTTGGGTTATGGTAGGCACATACAAAACTTTGCTGAAAAGGTTTATACTACCATCTGATGTCTTAACATTTCCAATTTTCTTGACTCAATGCTTGGTGTCATCACCTGTATGTACCTCATTGTCACTCTAGCACAATGGTAAGTACCAACGTGAGGAGATACACCTCATAAATGTCAATCCGCGGAGACATGAGGACTAGTATGAAGACTATGAGCAAGTGATGGCACAAGTGCATAAGTGAAAGCACACAAGCATGCACACACATACACACACGTGCACAAGGTAAGAGCAAAGAGTGGAACAATGGAAGATCTTCGATTACAAAAGAACTCTCTTACCAAGCTCAAATCTACAACAAGCTAACCTCAAAAATGAGCTCTCCAGCCCTTTTTATAGTTTTTTGAGTGGTTTTGGCCTTGTCCATACCTAGTATCCGGCCTAGTTAAAAATTAGGTTCCAGGCCTTATTTGGGGGCTCAAACGGAGTCTAAAAATTATGAACATTGGTATGATGATAGTTCTAATACTCCTCAAGCTCGAGGACTCCTCGGCTTGAGCAAAATGGAGTTACAAAAATGGAAAATGGTATTTACAATGGTTTTTAGTGATAAAAATCACTATTTTTATAGGGATTTCTTCTGAAAATTTGACAGGTGCTTCTTGGAGCTCCCTACTTGCTCCTTCTTCTTGTGTGTCCACTTCCTTGATGCACTTCCATGCTTTTTCCTTGACCTTGAGCTTCAACACTCCCGCCCCCCTCTTGAGTCTGTGGTCCCTGGCAGACCCTTGTTGTAGTGGTTGTTCCATGTAGTACTTCGAGAGGTAGAGTTCCTCATGTCTCCATGACAGTGGTCTATCTTCCACTTGTATCGGGGTCACTGTCCCATTCTTCATGCTTAAGCCCTCTATATATACAGCTTCCTTGATTCCAGCATGAGAGTGTATTGTTGAGCTTTCAGAAATTGTGGGTTGTAGTTACCTCCACCATTGTTGTACCTGCCTCTTGTTTGTCCATAGCCTCCTCTATGGAAGCCACTTCCCCTTTGATTCCTTGTATTTTTGTAGATTCTTCAGTAACGTGGTTGTTGAGACTGTTGGAGTTTATTGATCTCCAAAGTACAGCTAGAAGTAGGTGAAACCCAACAGGACCTAGTTGACTTTTTCACAAACTTGTATGCACAGACCAATTTTCTTGCAGAGCAAATTTCTCTTTACTCACTTGGAATTTTCCAAAACTGTTTCACACACATAAACTAGACTCTAAGAGCTTTCCAACAAGATATAGAACACCTCAAATGGATAAATACACAATGAGCTATGACCTCTGCAATATGCAGCTTTAATGGAGACCTTGAAACAGAGATGAACCTGAGGACACACATCACTTGCAGAGACTACTGCTCTTAACCCACAACTCCAATGACTTTGAAACTTTCCAGAATACAAGTAGACTCAAAGAGCTTTCTAACAAGCCAAAGAACACATGATTTGGATACATACACAAGGAAATATGACCTCTGCAAGTTTGAGGTTTAATGGAGACCTTCAGCAGGGATAAAAAACAGAGAACACACACTACTTGCAGAGAGTATTGCTCTCAGCTCACAAATCCAATGATTATGAAACTTTACAGGAAGAAAGTAGACAGTACGAGCTTTCCAATGAGCTATCAAACATGTACTTTGGATATATAATGAGGGAGATACAAGCTCTGCAATCTCTGCATACAAAACTACAGCAGTGTAGAGATACACATATGACTCTCTTGGACATCCCACAAGATCACGACTTTTCTCCTCTTTTTATAGCATGGGAAACTAATCTAAAACCTTCCTAATACATCTAAATTCGTGGTAGACACTTGGATGGAGGTATTACATGACTCAAGTGCTCAAATAAGCAAAGTATTGATGGACTTTGAGAACTAGCCACATCGACCTTTCACTAGGACACCACTGAAGCTCCCTTGTGACTCACTAATTTGACTCACCATGTTCTAGAACTCACGTGGTATTTTTGCTACATTTTATGAATAATATGAGCCTTCTTGAAGTATTTGAAGACTTCCCAAAGGTATTTACATAATTTGAAACTTGTACCCTACATAAAACAAATGTTTGCAACATTCTCCCCCTCAAGTTTCAAAGGGTATTTCCTTCATGCCAAGAATATAGTTGAATCTTTGAAGCTTTGGTCCATCCAAGGATTTGGTGAAGATATCTGCAACTTGATCCTTTGTTCCAACAAAAGAAACCTGCACTTCATTGTTCATGGCCTTCTCTCGAACATAATGATAGTGAACCTCTATATGCTTTGTTCTAGCATGAAAAATAGGATTTGAGGTCATATGAATGCTGCTCAAGTTATCCCCATATATCAGTGGTACATCAACCTGCACATTCAAGTCATGAAACAACTTTTTAAACCACATAACCTCAGTAGTAGCCAATGCTAAACCTCTATACTCAGCCTCTGTAGAAGATAAAGCAACTGTAGGCTGTTTCTTTGAACTCCATGTTAATGTCTTGTTTCCTACTATTACCACATATCCACTTGTGGATCTTCTGTCATCTTTGCTTCCAGCCCAATCTGCATCACTAAAGACTTTAAGAGTTAGATCAGCATCATGACTATAAAATAATCCTTCGTTCATGGTACCTTTCAAATATCTAAGCACTCTTTTCGCTGCATGCATATGAGGTACTCTAGGTTCATGCATAAACTGTGACAATACTCCCACTGCATAACATATATCAGGTCTAGTTTTTGTTGCATAAATCAAAGATCCTACCATGGATCTATATACATTCATATCATGCAACTCATCACCTTCCTTTGCGCTTAGCTTTACATTACATTCCATTGGAGTAGAAACAAATTTACATTCCTACATACCAAACCTTTTCAGCATATCACATATATACTTTCTTTGTATCAACCACATACCTTCATCGCTATACACAATTTCAATCCCAAGAAAGTATCTGAGCAAACCAAGATCTGAAATTTTAAATTCCTTTCCCAAATTACCTTTTATCTCATCAATTGCTTTTGCATCATTCCCTATAATCAACAAGTCATCCACATAAATGCATACATAGACACACATGCCATCTACATGTTTTACATAAAGTGAAGGATCAGCATGACTCGCTGTGTATCCTTGCAGCATAAGATACTTTACCAACCTTGCATTCCATGCCCTTGGTGCCTGCTTAAGACCATACAATGCCTTCTTTAACCTGCATACATGATTAGGACATTTTGCATCCACATAACCATCTGGTTGTGACATGTACACTTCTTCATTTAACTCACCATTAAGAAAGGCATTCTTTATATCGAGTTGATATATATTCCACCGTTTACTTGCAGCTAAAGCCAACAAAGTTCTCACCGTTGCCATATTTGCTACTGGACTAAATGTTTCCTCATAGTCCACACCTTGAGTTTGATTATATCCTTTTGCTACAAGTCTAGCCTTATATCTAGACACACTACCATCACTATTTCTTTTAATCTTAAAAACCCACTTGCAACCAATTACCTTTTGCTTTGGTGTACTTGGAACTAAATTCCAAGTCTTGTTATCCTGTAGTGCTTCCATTTCTTCTCTCATTGCTTTCTCCCACTTTTCATCTCCTTTGGCCTCATCATAACATGTGGGTTCATTTTCCTGCTCAACTTTTGTCATAAAAGCATAATGAGTATTCATGAAATATTCATAAGTATACCTTTGAGGTTGCTTACTTACTCTTGAAGTTCTTCTTACCTCCAATGTAGATGCTCTTCCTTTCTTATTAGGAACCTTTGATGATTCTCCATACTCACATACATCACTAATTTCCTCTCCTTCATCATTAACTTCAACAAGTTTGAGTTTACCTTTACTTTTAACACTTGGAGGTGACTCTTGCCTTAATCTTCCATTGAAAGGTGATCCTCTTTCTTCATCTAAACCACTCCTTTCATCATTTAAACTTCCTGATGGCTGAACTATGCATTCATCTCCTTCAACCACACCTTCTTCATTTTCATCCATGACCTGCAAACAATTCTTATCTGCATACCATGAAAGTGATTCATCAAAGTTTACATCTCTTGACACAACAACCTTATTGGTATGAGGATTATAGCATCTATATCCTCTTTGAGTATCTGCATAACCAATAAATATACATTTTTCTGATTTCGCATCAAGTTTAGATCTCACCTCACTAGGTACATGTACATAACATACACAGCCAAATACTTTCAAATGACTTACACTTGGTTTCCTTCCATGCCATACCTCATATGGTGTCAAATGATGAACTCCAGCAGTCGGAACTCTATTCATAATGTAAACACTTGTGCTAACAGCTTCAGCCCAAAAATAATTAGGCAAACACATATCATTAAGCATGCTTCTAGATGCTTCTGCTATGATTCTGTTTCTTCTTTCTGCGACTCCATTTTGTTGTGGAGTATACCTGCATGTAACTTCTCTTTTGATACCTTCATCATGCAAAAAATCAGTAAAAGCTTGAGAGAAATACTCTCCTCCTCCATCGGATCTTATCTTCTTAATATACCTTCCTGTTTGCTTTTCGACATATGATTTGAACTTCTTGAAACAATCAAAGACCTCACTCTTATGTTTAATAAAATACACAAATGTCATTCTACTATGATCGTCAATGAATGATACATAGTACTTATTACCAACCAAGGATGCCTCTTTAGTAGGTCCCCACACATCTGTGTGTATGAGATCTAGCAAACCATCACTTACATAGCTTGAATGCTTGAAAGGTTGTCTACTCTGCTTACCCATTTGACATGCTTCACAAAGATGCACCATATGTTGCTTAGTAAGATCAGGTAATCCTTCAACAATCCTCTTCTTTGATAGCTCCTTTAACCTGTGTACATTCATGTGTCCAATCCTTTTGTGCCATAGATCAAGCTCTGCTATTCGATGCATACCATAAGAGAAATAGTTTGTATGATTTGGGTTTACCTTGAATGTAAACAATCTACCTTGTTTTTGACCTCTAGCAATTAACCTCCTTTGCTTTGGATCCTCAATGAAGCAACCTGCATGATTAAATCTCACTTGTAGACCTTTTTCTACCATTTGACCAACCGACATCAAATTCTTAGTGATCGTTGGCACATAAAGTACATCCTTCAAGCAATTTGTATTGCTCTTATCCTGCATAACAACATCTCCAACCTGCATAATCTTATGTGTTGTATCATCGCCTGTTTCAACATGACCTTTACATGACGGATTATGCATATTAGAAAACCATGAAGCATCATGAGACATGTGATTAGAACAACCACTATCTACATACCATACATCGCTATTGCAATTCATCTTAGTTTCTACATTCATCATAAGAAAAGAATCATAATCATCACTTTTACCTTCAACTGCATAATTTCCTTGTTGTTTACCTCTTCTTGAATAGCCTCCTCTTTGATTACCACCTTGATTATTTTCATTTTGATAACAATCTTTGGCATAGTGTCCATACCTTCCACATATATAGCAATTGTTCTTATTATCTTCACTCCTTTGTCTTTGGTTGTAGTTGTAGTAGCCTCTCATACCTCTAGCGCTTGATCTTCCTCTTCCTCTTGTGTTGAAGAAGCCACTTGAAGTCCTTTGATCATCGCTCCTTCTTCCTCGACCTCTATTTGAACCTCTTCCACCTCTGTTTCCACCTCTTGATGATCCTACATAAAGAGCTTGTCCTTGAGATCCTTTTTTATTTGAAGTAGAACCATTTAGATTCATCTCCTCCGTGACCATGAGGGCAATAAGTTGATCAAAATCTGGTAATTCTCCTCTGACATAAACTGAAGTAATGAAGGGTTTCCATCTCTCATCATCTTTGAGTCCGTTGAGAGTATGTGCAACCAAGTCGTCGTCCTCCACATGAGCTTGAATTGATCCTAGTTGATCTGCAATCTCTTTAACTTTCAATATGTAATCATTGACCGATGTCCTTGTATCTTTCTTTATGTTATTCAACTCATTTTTGAGTTGAATCTTCCTTGCTCTTGTACCTGTAGCATACAACCTTTCCAATGCAAGCCAAACATCTCTACTTGTGTCTAGATCTTGTATGTGTCCTACCATTGAATCTTGAATATTTTGTGATAAAATGAATGTAACCCTTTTGTCTCTCTCATTCCAAAGTCTAAACTCCCTCAATTGTTGCTGATTTGGGTCCTCTGGTAATGTGGGTTTGATATCTGTGCCATCAATCAAACCATACAAGCCTCTACCTTGCAAGTATGCTGTGATTCTAAACTTCCATGCTTGATAATTGGTCTTATCAAGCTTCTCTATTTGTGCATGTTGGTCTCCCATAATAAAAATGCTAAGCTTCCTCCTTTAAGCCTCCTTTCCAATGTGTGTGATGAAAAGAAATATAATATTCACCTTGTAAATGAGGTATGTGCACCTTCTTTGCTTGGATGTTGCTTCAGATGCCTCCTTGCAATCTTCTTCTACCTTTGTGTAGTGTTGATGATGAACTGCTTCCTTGATAGCTTCAAATTCTTCGTCAAGGTATGATAACCTTCTCCAAGCCTCCAAGTACTTGCTCTGATACCAATGTTGGAGTTTATTGATCTCCAAAGTACAGCTAGAAGTAGGTGAAACCCAACAGGACCTAGTTGACTTTTTCACAAACTTGTATGCACAGACCAATTTTCTTGCAGAGCAAATTTCTCTTTACTCACTTGGAATTTTCCAAAACTGTTTCACGCACATAAACTAGACTCTAAGAGCTTTCCAACAAGATATAGAACACCTCAAATGGATAAATACACAATGAGCTATGACCTCTGCAATATGCAGCTTTAATGGAGACCTTGAAACAGAGATGAACCTGAGGACACACATCACTTGCAGAGACTACTGCTCTTAACCCACAACTCCAATGACTTTGAAACTTTCCAGAATACAAGTAGACTCAAAGAGCTTTCTAACAAGCCAAAGAACACATGATTTGAATACATACACAAGGAAATATGACCTCTGCAAGTTTGAGGTTTAATGGAGACCTTCAGCAGGGATAAAAAACAGAGAACACACACTACTTGCAGAGAGTATTGCTCTCAGCTCACAAATCCAATGATTATGAAAATTTACAGGAAGAAAGTAGACAGTACGAGCTTTCCAATGAGCTATCAAACATGTACTTTGGATATATAATGAGGGAGATACAAGCTTTGCAATCTCTGCATACAAAACTACAGCAGTGTAGAGATACACATATGACTCTCTTGGACATCCCACAAGATCACGACTTTTCTCCTCTTTTTATAGCATGGGAAACTAATCTAAAACCTTCCTAATACATCTAAATTCGTGGTAGACACTTGGATGGAGGTATTACATGACTCAAGTGCTCAAATAAGCAAAGTATTGATGGACTTTGAGAACTAGCCACATCGACCTTTCACTAGGACACCACTGAAGCTCCCTTGTGACTCACTAATTTGACTCACCATGTTCTAGAACTCACGTGGTATTTTTGCTACATTTTATGAATAATATGAGCCTTCTTGAAGTATTTGAAGACTTCCCAAAGGTATTTACATAATTTGAAACTTGTACCCTACATAAAACAAATGTTTGCAACAGAGACCACATATGTTGCATGGTGAGTTGTTGTAGGGTCTCCCCCTACCTTGCTTACCTCCTCTGCCCCTTCTTCTAGCACCTTTTTCCTCTTCCTGCATAATTGGCTTGAGAGGTACTAGCCTCTTCATCTTGTTTCTTACTTTTACCTTTATTCTAAGCTTCATTCTTATTTGTATAAAAGGCACAAGATTGGTTACCTCTTGAGTTATCACTATTTCTGTTGAGCTTTGCTTCATGGGTGAAGAGTTGTCCCATCAAGGTGTTGAGATCAGGTATTTGCATATCCATGTAGAGATCCATTACAGTGGTGAAGGATTCCCACTTGTCATCAGCTTTAATCCCATTGATGATCTACCTCATTATGTTCTCTTCCTCTATCTCCTCTCCAATGTTTGCAAGCTGGTCTGCAACATCCTTCATTTTGATTACATAGTCGGCTACTCTTTGCTTTGGTTGGTTCTTGAGAGTTGTGAATTCCATCCACAATTGAATCTTCCTAGTGCTTGTGTTGGAGAAGAAGTATGATGAAAGCACTTCCTAAGTCTCTTGGGAGGTTTTACAGATTCTAACACGAGGTAACAAGAAATCAGAGATTGAGTTTAGTAAGTATGACCTTGCACACCATGTGGTTAGCTTCTCTTGCTCTTCCCTTGTTGGTTGATTCTTGCTCCTGAAGATTGGCATGTCTTCATCTCCTGAGATGAATCTATATAGGCCTCTCCCTTGAAGGTATGTTTGCATCCTTAGGGAACATGCTAGATAGGTGTTCATATCCAATTTGTCAATGAAGGATGGAAAACCATCTCCCATCTTGATTGAACTTGCTCTGATACCACTGTTTGAGGAGATGGTGGATAATCACAACAAATGAGATGGTGTAGCCAACTCCGGCTTCACACCTGCTATAATTGATGGATGGAGAGTGTAGTGGGCCTCCTTAGCTAGCTAATAAGCATAAATGATCATATATGTTGCTTGGAAGATGATGCACATATGATAGGATCAAAACAGATAGGTAGGAAAATGAATCAATGCACAAAACTTGTTAATTTTGGTTGAGATCCCTGCTCAGTATTTTACTCAATTCTCTCAGTATAGTAGCAATTAGAAAAGTTCATTTTGGTGAACTTAAATTAGCTTAACAAGCTACCATTCATGATTGGAATCATCTAAAATGATAAACTATATGCAAAGAATTATCTTTAGCAAGTAAGGCAACCCTCCTGACTTTTATGGGTTTACATAGTCACAGACTAGTGAGCATTTATTGATAGATATCTAACGATTGTGAGAACCAACTTCAATGAAACTTTGTAGGATCAGACTAGACAGTATGCTCGATATGTCATGCTTTGAATCATGAAAAATGATGCTCTACACTGTGAGAACCAGTTCATACAAGATCACTCTTCTGATAGAGTGTGACAGAGATATGAGAGTAGGAAGTATTGAACATGTATTGACTTAATCATATAAAATTACAGATTCATTGGCAATACGACATTGCTCAATGGATGTAGGGTGAGTGAGCTATGGTATAAGCTCCTCTTCACAATTAAGGTACAAAGAAATGATCTCACAACCTCGAGATACACGCGGGATCTTCATCTTCATGTTTTATAGCTTTTGGTTGGAGCCAAGCATTTGAATTTGAATTCAAATCTCCACCTAAAAGTTATCCTAAAGTATAGGATTGATTCTCTCTTGACTTTAGCTACCAAATGGATATGAGATAGATGCTTCCTAACTCCTTGTGGGTCCATATCTCTTTTACTAAGAGTAATTACACTCAACGTTACAAGAGGTAGTACATACAAGCGATTATCTACACATTCACATGCTACTACTAAGTATTGGTTCCAACAAAAAACTCTATCAATTGAGGGTGGTCAGTTTAGAAAGACAATCATATCTTTACAAAAACAACTTGCAAATTTTGAATAGGATATGGAAGCAAAGGAAAACACAATTGCAAAGTTAAATGCCAATGTGCAGGCAATATGTGACGAAGGATCAGTAGAAATGGGTATACTGCAATGCACACCCTTTAGAGGCAAGCATTACAAGCTGAAGGTATTTCTCAGAGTATATTTCCATTCCCATATAAAGTTTCTATCAAGAAAAAACTTTTAATGAGGATGTGACTCGTATTATTGGATGATATTTTTTAGTAGAAGAAACTATGCCTACCTCTCTTTATCATCTAAATATTCCCAAGAAGCAATCAAAGATCCTATCTACACAAGGATTACTTACACTAAATTCAACAATATATTTGTGGATCTTCAAAATCTTCAACAAGCAATGGTTCACTTTTATAGTTCAACAATCAAAGGTACCCCTAGTACATTTTATTTGGTGTTGAAGTTTTACTTCATTCATGCCATATTAAGGTAATGTTTCCTCTTTTATGCAGACTGTAATGATAAGTTAAAGTTCATACTAAAGCTTGATGAGTGCCAAATTATAAAGGGTCGACGATTGGAAAGGTTGAGTGTGATGCTAATGAATGAAGTTATGGACCATGCAATGAGTGATGAAACTTTAGGATCCTCTTCCCATTTTACTTATAGTGTGCAATCAGAGAGAGATATCTAGTGGTTAGGTGCTATAGAAGTTCGCAAAGAAACAAACAATGTTATTTCGTTGATTTTTAATAGGACTCCATGGGTTACAGAAGTAATCTCTTCTCAAATACATGGGGAAAAGCTTTTGCTAGATGATATAGGTGATTTTGAGGTAGAATGGAATTTGGGTGGAGACCTTAAGAGTATAAAATGCATGTTAGGTTGTAAACAAGGAGCATCTTCTCTCTATCCTTGTCCATATTGTACACAAGGTTACAAAGGATCTAAGAGACAATCTAAACCTGCAAGGGCATTGATGAGAGTTGATGACTCTGAAGAAATTGATGACATAGACTCATGGAATCATATGGGGATGGGAGATATCACTTTTGAGGTGTCCAATGGTAGAAGAACTCACTTGTGATAAAATAAGCAATGATTGGAGCCCCATTATTCCGTTTCCATTAGTCAATGTTTACTTTTGTACTTTGCATGCATTCATGAGGATCTTTGATAGGCTTTTTAAGCTCCATGTTGAATATGCATTTGCAATGAAACCACTAGAGAGGTCTACAATAGCAATCCAAAAAATAGAAGATCTTCTGAATTCTATTGGTTTTCATGGTGGCCATGTATCTTTAGTTAAGAAGTATGGTGAGTCTCAAGAGATTTTACAAAAATTTTCAATGACTGGGAAGAAGGCAAGATGTTTCTTCAAACGAGATATGAATAGTCAAGATGATGGGAAATGGGAGCTTGGGAAAGACCTCTGTTTGATTACGACATACAATGATAGTCAGGTTGATCTCATACTAAGCGAAAGAAGGTTTGGTTGTCTTTAGATCAATTGTTACATTTGAAGGATTTGGTTTCCACTAATGCTTAAATACCACGTGTATATCTTATTGACCAGACCATAGCATATTCTTTTTGCACATGGAGCATATTTTATGAACCGATATGGATCATTGAACATTTTTAGTACACAAGGAATGGAGAAGTCACATTATAGGGCTAGAAGTGTTTACTTTAAGAACACCCATCATGGGGGTGGTCTACTGTAATAAAACTATTTCAATATTGTGCGAATTTCAATATTGTGCCCATAGTTCTTGCAATGGCCTAGGAATGAAAAAAAAAGGCCTATTACAGAAACAAAGGGATGGGCCCTGCAAAAGTTTTGCAAGGCCCATCCTCGCATTTCTATGGGAGGCCTTTTTTTTGCATTCCTAGGCCACTACAAGCATTTTGGGCAACATCATTTTAAAGGAAACACTGAAAAATGACTGAATTTAGTATGCAAAACACATGAAGCTATCAAAAACATAAAGACACGATAGAGAATCAAATGCACATGGGAATTGAGAAAAACATTATTGGTATTATAAATTTTTACAATTGGCTCTTCGTCTTGAGCCTCTCCACTACATTCTTTCTTCTTTGAAAAGATAATGGCAATTAGTAACTCAAAACTCATTGGGATATTAAATGGGGGCCTGTCAATCCAAGACCCAAAGCTATTCCTATTTGACCTAATATTTTACCTCTAAAGTTAACTCCTAGGGTAGTAAGGGCAAAGGACTTTCTAACCAAAATTACATAGTTGATCCCTTGCATTATTGTAAATAGGCATAAAAGTTTGCTCATGCCCATCAGAAACCAAGTCATGCAGTGTCCTTGAGGGGAAAAGTCCTTGTGGATTATTACAAAATCTTCCTCTAGCAATTTTCCAATGTAGTTTGCCAAGGAAGAGCCACTGCCATGAGCAACCCAATCACCACCACTCGTTGTTGTGAATTTATCAACTTCGATTTCTTCCTGCACATAGACAATCATAAAAATCATTAGATACTTACACTTGTACAAATATGAAGATAGGGGCTCCACAACAGGGGATGTTGGAATCTTCTTCTCCAAAATTCTTTCCTTTGCTGTGGCTAGATCTTCTTCAGTGGCATTTTGATTGGCATCACCCAAAATCTTCTTCCACACAAATGTAATGGTGAATGCAACTGAATCACCAAATGGAATGGTTGTCTTTCAATTGTGTGAGAAGCCTTGTCCATGAGAACATCTAAGATTGAGCAAAAAATACTTAGGCATTCATCGAGGCATAAAAAAAATGAATTCTCAATATCATGCAAGAACAAAAATTCTTCTCCGTCGAGGAGCACCACTGAAAACATTTCCATCTCTACCAAGGGCTCTAAGTTGGAGGGTGGACTATTTTGTGCACTATTGGCTTCCTTCAATTTGTCCACTACCCCTTGCAAAAATTTTCTATGAATTTTTTCACTCTCTTCTAATAGGTTGAGAGCTTCTATTTGCAGTTCCTTTTTGTCATCTACAAAACCCCCAGTAACAAGATGGGGGGGGGTCCATGGGTGCAGGTTTGAGCTCCTCATTGACAAAAAATATTGTTATTGCAACATAAGATATATATTTTCTTCCCATCTTCCTCTTCTTATTTAATTACTTAATTAATGGCATTGTGTCATCTAATAGGTGCCCCCATCCTCAACAACAGCCATGAAATGCTTTAGGCACTTCGCAAAGGCCTCATCTCTTTTATGAATGTAGAAAAGTAGGTCATAAGGGACCCACTTACACTCATATGATGGAATTTCTATAGGTATCGTAATATATAAAATTATAGGAAATTTGTAATCTCCTCGAGCACATCGAATTTCATGGTTAGCATCCCGTCAAGATCACAGACTCTACAGACTAGGTCATACAAATCTGTATGACCTTTGTAGTCTATATTATCTAAGAACTCCATGAACAGATCTCGAGGTGATTTGACAGGAGTGGAAGTGCTAGCAGCCATTGCGTGTGCGCGAGAATTCTATTGGCTTGTCTGCTCTTTATAGCTCTTTCTGAGTGCAAATGTGAGAAATGAGCACATAGAACCCATTTTTATAGCAGTTTCAAGTTTTTAAAGTGACAGGGACCACTTTTAAAAGTACATAATAAAGTAGTGAAAGTTAAAAAATTGAGTTTCTAATGACAAAATAATGCATGGAACACCAAACGATATGAAATTTTTTGCATCAGATCAAATGTTTAAACATAACATGACAAAAAACAACATGACCAACCACATTTCAATAGACTTTTGACATTCCAAAAGTTTTGAAATTACCATTGCAAATAAGAAGGTATATACAATATGTACCATTGTTGTTTGCCCTACTTTTTACAAGTTTCTTGAAAGTGCAAAAACCATGAGATACAATGACTAGGACCCAAAAAGTGACATTATCACATTGCAAAAGCACTATGACAATGAGAGTTTAATTCCATCTTTGCTGCAATCTACAAGGACTTTCATTTTGTATTCCAATCTTCTTCCCACCTATAATCGATTTACAAGAAATTGAAGTTATAAAACTAAAATAAGCAATAATGAAAAGATTACTTTAACAAAAGCACAAAATATTCTCACCTTATGTCCTTGTATTTTGAATTTGGATTGAGTTAGTCCCTCGAACCCCATTTTCACCAAGTGTTCTCTTAGATTAGCCAAGGTCCAATGATGATTCACTAAAATAGTTTCTAATTCATTGTTGGGCACTTTAAGGTTTATCTCAAATGAATTTAAAGATCCCTCTAAAATTTGAAATGGTATCCATTTGCCAAGTTTGCATATCCAATGATAATAGTAGAATCTAATGCATAATGAAGTACGTTGTTTCAAATATCAAAATCCTATACCTGTTCCACCTATTTTACAAAGATATTTATCACCTTTTGCAATTCCTTCTATCAAACCCCAATTCTCACCAAGAAGACTTTCGACTTGCTTAGATGTGATATCTTTACACATGAACATGGTGGAAGTATCTTGGAATGAGAATCCTTGGAATAAATATACAAAAAAATGGATGGGAAAAGACTAGTGCAAACCTACAGATCTAGACACTTTTGTGAATTTCAAAGAGTTATGTATATCCATTACCATCTTGTGCTTCAAAGATGATACGAACCATATATCAGGTTCTGGCCACTCCAAGCTAAGAAGATAATGTACTTCAATTCTCTTTAACCTTCCAAAACCATTCATTGTAGAGGGTACAACATATCCATGTGTGTAAACGAAAACTTTATCATGGTAAAGTTGAGCAGGAGATATTTCTGGAAAGACTAGTGCACCAACATCTGCATGCAATGCCTGGAAAGTACCTGTAAGACTATGGAGTGGTTGCTCTTCCACCAAAGTAGAAGGAAAGATATCTGAAACAAACAAAAACATATCTAAATAGTTCAGAAATATATTCAACACTATAAAACATACAATATTGTAGAGTAATACTTACAATTCACAGGATATCTCATTCTAATAGAGTTTTTGAGTTCATAGTTACCATTGTAAAAACATGTTGTACAATAGCAACCATCCCATTCTCTTTGTGCTTCTTGAAGCCAAGTAACTTTACCTTGCAATGAAGATCCAAGTTTCCACGATCTCTAACTCCATGAGGCGTACACCCATGCACCTTTGGAGTACTCATGTGATAGCCATTGTCCATCTATAGCTTTGATATTGTGACATCTTATGAGGACTTCATCCTTTGGTCGCCTAGAAGCCTTAGATGTTGTCATTGAAGTTGAAGGTCTTCAAGCTACAACAGTAGTTCGAGATAAGAGATGCAAGTAGGTTGGAATGTAGAAAAAAGAGTTGTCATGGTGTGCTATAGAGAAAAACTAGTGGAAAAAATATGACTTTTTGGGACCTGGGTATGAAAATGTGAGGTTTAGGAGGGAAATAACTCTTTTCTGAGTATTTTTTAAAAAAGTCATTTTCTTCAGCTCAAAACATGCATGGATTTTGAATTTGGGGTCAAAAAGAGTTTAAAAAGTGATAGGGGGGTCCATTCTCAAGTGTTATGATGATTTTTTGAACTTTTTAAAAATTTTGAATTTTCGAGCCCAACTAAGTTACAAGATTCCTTCTCTCTCTAGAGGCAACTCATTAAATAAGGGAGAAATATGTCCCCTCTCCCCCTTCAGCCTAGTATTTTATAGGGCATAGACTGTGGCCATCACCCTCTTCTAATTGATCCATCACTAATCACTCCTTAATCTAAAACCCATGATGCAAGGTTCATTTTTTCCCCTAATGGATTCCTCTCTTTTTAATCTACAAATTGTCTCCTTTGTGTTGGAGTGATGTTGGGATCTTGAAGGTCCACTAGTTGTGGATCATCTCCAGTAACTAGACTCCATAAACCTTTATCTTTAAGGTATTTTTTCATTCTATACCTCCAAGAATATTTATCTAACTTCTCAACTTACTATCCTAAATCAACCATTGAAAACTTCCAAATTTGAAGTTTACCTCAATATGTTGGGGCACTCTTTCTTGACTTTATGAAGCTCCATCTTGATTTGTAGCTTCTCCTTTGCTTTACTTTAGTTCCAATGCTTTGCCTCTTCAAGTTCCAATGCTCTATTGTTGAGCTCTGATACCAATTGTTGCAGAATTCCTCTCCTACACACAGTGGAAAGTGTAGAAGACCTTCTCAAGATTAAGAATTTTACCAATAGCTGAACCTTAGAATGAAAACTAGTATCAAATGAAGAACATAATGATTTCAAGGTTTTGTTCACTGAAACTAGACCCTAATAGCTTTCAAACCACCTATCAATCACTCAATTCGGAGTAATTTTGCTTTGGAGGATAACTATCCTATGTGGAAGTTTAGAATGACCAACTACCTAATGGGAAAACTCTTATGGGGTATTGTGATCAGCAATGATGCTCAACCTCAAATCAGTCAAGCTATGGCCACTGAAGTCCTAAGGAGGCAAGCAAAAGAATGGGAAGAGAGGAATAGGAGAGCCATGTTCCTTATTTCGCAAGCCATTACTAATGCCATGGTAGGGCATATTCAACATCTAGAGAAAGCTAAGGATGCTTGGGAAGCTCTTGAAAGGATGTCTTCAACAAATACCAAAGCTAGGAAACTTCAACTCAAGAATGAGTTGAACACAATCAAGAAAAGTTCGAGTCAATCCATAGCTGAATATACTTTGAAGATTAAGGATCTAAGCAATGTTGTAGCTTCTATTGGCACAACGGTTGAAGACGAAGATCTTGTGTGTTATACTCTCAATGTCTTGAGAGAAGATGAAAGATGGAAGCCTTTTATAACTTCCATTAACTTGAAAGATGCATATCCATGTTTTGAACAACTAATCCCTCATCTTGTCATAGAAGAGCTTAGCTTCGGTGGTCCCAAAGGAAAGGACAACCACAACCAGATGTTATATGCAGGTCAAGCTAAAGGAAGAAACTCAAGAGGAGGCTCAAGAGGAAAATGAAGAGGTCACAACCACTCCAACTATAATCAAAACAATTTGGAAGACAACAAGGATGCATCAAATGCCAACGCACAAGGAAGAGGTCAAGGTAGAAGTAGAGGAAGAGGCCGAAACTCCTACAATTCTAATAAAGGTATAACATGCTATCATTGTGGTAAAGTAGGACACTATGCTAGTGATTATTGGCTGAAGAATGGAAGACCAAATGGAGGCAATCAAAGGAACCAAAGCAACTATGCAAGCACCTCAAGTGAAGGAAGCAAGGACACACTACTTGCAATGAGACATGAGTATAGAAGCTCTTGTGAAGATGACAAAAAATCGTACATTGATTCAGGTTGTAGTAACCATATGTCATGCCAAGGAAGTTTGTTCACTAATCTACAGGTACCAAGTGGAAAAGGATGTGTTGAAACAGGTGATGATACTCAACACATGATTGAACACATTGGAGATATAAGGCTTGGAGATACAAGTAGAGCAAAGGTACTATCTAATGTTCTTCATCTTCCTACAATTTCAAAGAACTTGATTTCAATAGGACAAATGGTAGAGAAGGGTTATCATGTCATATTCAATGAGAATGGGTGATTCATAAAGAATCCAAACAAAGGCTTCAAGGTCATTCTAGAGATAGAAGAGAAGGAAGGATGTTAACTTTGGACGTCCAACATCCACATGGAAAGGTCATGTACATTCAATGTGGGAATAAGAAGATTTCAGAGTTGGACTTATGGCACAAAAGAATAGGACACATAAACATTCCAAAGCTGAAGGACATGAGCAAACATGAAGTGGTAAGAGGTCTTCCAAAATCTAATAGCATTGGACTACATGAGTTATGTGAAGCTTGTCAACTAGGAAAGCAAATGAGGCATCCATTCAAGAGGAGCAATTATGTGGCTCCAAATTTCTTGGACTTGATACATACGGATGTATGGGGACCAACCCAAGAGGGATCAATGGCTGGTAATAGATTTTTTGTCACCTTCATTGATGATCACTCAAGAAAGGTATGGTTGTTTTGTATGAAGCAAAAATCAGAGGTGTTTTCTATATTCAAAAGATTCAAAGTTGAAGTTAAAAAAGAAACAAGAAGGTCTATCAAAACCTTAAGGTCCGATGGTGGAGGAGAATACTTCTCCAAAGAATTTTTAGATTTTCTACAAGAGAATGGGATCAAAAGGCAATTTACTTGTAGGTATACACCACAACAAAATGAAGTAGCTGAGAGGAAAAATAGGCAAATTGCTGAAATTGCAAGATGCATGCTCAACGAGATGAAGGTACCATTGTACTATTGGGTTGAAGCTACCACAACCGCCATTTACTTGATGAATAGGTGCACAACATCGGGAATACATCACTTGACTCTAGAAGAGGTATATTCCGGTAAGAAACCTGATCTTACACACCTCAAAGTGTTTGGATGTGTTTGCTTTGTTCACATTCCACAAGAAGTTAGAACAAAGATGGAACCAAGATCAGAAAAATGCATTTTCATCGGCTACTCGACGGAGCAAAAAGGATACAAGTGTTACAACCCTAGAACAAAGGAATTAAGAGTCTCGCGAGATGTGGTCTTTGATGAACTAAGACCATGGTATGAAGATAAAGGAAAGGAAAAGATTCTTGAAGAAGATTGTGATGATTATGTACGAACAAATCAAAGAGAAGTTCAACAATCAACCACAAAGCTTTCAGGTCCAAAGGCATCTACATCAAATGAAGAATGTTCAACACGGAGGGGGAGTCATTCTTTGTCTCCAAATTCAGCTCATAGTAGAGCCGAAGAAGCAAGTGCTACTCCAAACAATGAGGTAGATGCAAGTGAAGAAGAATATGAAGAGGTAATCACTCCGATGGTAAAGTTAAATAGGTTAAAGAAGCAACTTTCTAAAGGCAATAAAAGAAGATCTTCAAGGAAAAGGTATCCAACTCAAAGGTTGAGTTATGATAGTTTTATGGCGACACATTTTGCATACATGATGCAGGTTATCAAAGACAAAGATCCTGAGACATATGAAGAAGCTTGCACACAAAAGGAATGGAAGCAAGCTATGAAAGAGGACATCAAATCTCTCAAAGATAATCACACATGGGAGCTAGTGCCAAAGAAGGAAGGTATGAAGATTGTTCCAAACAAATGGGTGTTTAAAGTAAAGAGGAATGATGATGGTTCACTAGCTAGATATAAAGCTAGATTAGTTGCCAAAGGATTTAAACAAACACAAGGCATAGATTATGATGAAGTTTTCAGCCCTGTTGCAAAGATGGGAACTATCAAAACATTAATCGCAATTGGTGCTTCAAGGAGATGGCCATTATATCAACTCGACATCAAAAATGCTTTTCTTAATGGAGAACTACAAGAAGAGGTATACATGAGTCAACCGGTTGGATTTGAAGATGAAAACCATCCAGATTTTTTTTGCAGGTTGAAGAAGGCACTTTATGGCTTGAAGCAAGCACCAAGAGCATGGAATCAGAGATTGGTAGAGTATCTAACTAAGTGTGGATACAACCCAAGTACGGCAGATCCTTCATTGTACATGAAGAAGGAAGATAATAGAGAGGTATATATTTTCATATACATCGATGATCTCATCATAACAGGAAATGATGTTATAGGGATTAAAGATATCAAAAGGAAGTTTGGTAAGGAGTTTAAAATTTCAGATCTTGGAGGGCTGAAATATTTTTTATGAATTGAAATTGTTTATGGAAAGAGTGGCATCTACTTGATGCAAAGGAAGTACTTGTTGGATGTTCTTTTCAAATTTGGAATGAGTGAATGCAAACCACTCACTCAACCCATGGACAGAAATACAAAGATTTGTTCAAATGATGGAGAACCATCAAAAGATGTAACGACATACAGAAGCATTGTAGGATCATTGATCTATGCAAACATTACAAGACCTGATTTTTCTTATGTTGTTGGTGTACTTTCTTAGTTTATGCAAGCCCCGACAAGTGAACAATTAAATTCAGCCAAGAGAGCGTTGAGATACATAAAGCATACATTTAATCATGCTTTGTTTTACAAGTTTGATGAAGAACTTCAGGTCAAAAGCTTTAGTGATGCTAATTGGGCAGGTTCAAAGGAAGATAGAAGATCAACCTCAGGTTATGTGTTCATGATAGGAAGCAAACCTATCACATGGAGCTCAAAGAAACAACCTACTGTTGCACTTTCATCTATGGAGGTTGAATATAGAGGATTAGCGTTTGCCACATGTGAAGCAATGTGGATTAAAAAGCTTTTGGCTAATCTTGGAGTGCAAGTTGGAACCATCCCTATATACGGTGATAACATGTCAAATATTTACTTGGCAAGCAATCCTATGTTTCATGCAAGGAGCAAGCACATAGAGGTCTACTACCATTATGTAAGGGAGAAGGTGTTGAGCAAAGATGTGGAGATAAAGTTCATCAGAACCAAAAAGCAGGTTGCAGATATGTTTACAAAGTTCTTGGATGCTTCTAAACTCAAAGGTTTCAAGGATGTGATAAATTTGAAGGACATGGTTGAAGATAACTCCCAAATGAGCTTGAGGGGGAGTGTTGAAGATAAATGTACAAGCTCATTTTCATATGAGCCATGCTTGGATAAATTTACCAAATATAAAGATAAAGGAAAAGTAGAGGAAAGAAGAAAAAAATAATAAAAGAAAAATTCTAGTCAAAACTTCATGATGAGTAAGAGATACAATATCTTGCCTTGTAGTTAGTGGCATGTAGTGGAGAAAGTGGTGAGTTAAGAAGGAGGCACAAAATTCTTCACATGCTCATTGGTTATAAAAGTGAAGTGGGAGCACATTCAAAACAAGGAGAGAAAGAGGCAAGAGCTCCCAGTAGTCGGATCTAGCCATTTTGTCATTTTGTCTTCCCTTAGACTCCTTCCAGCCACATGTCAGTTTGTACATATCTCTGTTGAAGAGCTCATATCTCAGTCTATATATAACCATTTCTTGAGTTTAAACATTCATTGAAAAGCTTATCTTGTGTAATTTGTGCATACCAAATATCTCTTTGAAAGAATATAGTCTATGAGATATCAGTGAAAGCGTGAAGTCCAATTTTTTAGTATACCTGTGTAGACAAGTAGTCTATTTTGGTCAGTTAAATTTCTTGACCAAAACATATCCAAATTGCTTGATTTTTATCTTGTTGGAAAGATGTTTGCATCTACTTTCACTGTCTCAAAATATCACATTTAGAATATTAATATTATGTGAGATATTTGTTAGCCACAGTGGAGAGTATATGGTTGAGATGCCTATTGATGGATCTTTGCATGGAGATTGGTTTTGCTATGCATATTCTCACTGATACTCAGAGTGCATTGGATGCTGCAGGAAATCTAGTGTTTCATGTACGGACCAAACATATTGAGGTGCATTATCACTGTGTGAGAGAGTGCCTTCATGTAGGAGATACTGATTTGATATATGTGCCTACACAAGATAATGTGGCAAAGATATTCACCATATCTCCTCCACGAGAAAATTTTGAAGCTTTTGCAAATATTTACGCTTATTACCTAGTAGGGGATGATCTATCACTCCTTGTATGTGTTCACATCATACACTCTAGAGGGGTTTAATACACTTATATGTTCCTCAAGTAGCTTTGATGTGAATATTTTCCCAATACATGGGAGCTTTTTACCCTAGTGCTAGCTAGTGGTTTTTTTTCCTCATATTACCACATACATGATTCACTCATATGTGGTGGTAATTTATACTTAGGGATATTATTGAGCTCTTACTTTAGTTCTATTCATCATCAATAGAGTGATCTATTCTATCCATCTGTCTTCTCCATGTGTCTTGTTGCATTTGTGCTTCTTGTGTGTCTTTGTACATCATAAAAGCTACAAAGGACTATTGATGATCTAACAAGCATCAAAACATTGAATTTGTGAGATCTAAAGCATAGGTAGACGGATAGGCTTCACATGAGTCTTCATACAAAGATATCAGCGTTGATCACAAGTATATATATATTATAAGAGCTACACTTGTAGTAGAAATTAGCTTCAACCTAATAAAGTGAATGTTGGAGTTTGAGGTCTATGGGAGCACACAAACAACACAAGGAAGAAGAAGAATCTTGGAGCACAACACACAATATTGAATATATTACCAAGTTCATTGTGTGCGTAAGTATAGACTTAGGGACTTGAGGAGAAAGATATTATATCTCAATACCCTACAAGTGCATATAGTGGGGATTCACGCTTTAATTATCAACCCAAGAAGTATCATAACCTAGCTGAGTGTATGAGGACATGCATTCAAATGAAGTTCAATGCAAATGTAAACTAAAAAAGGTGCAAACAATTGTAAACTATCACATTCAAAGCTTTTATGGTTGGCTATGGTGTCGCGATACCTAGTGCAGCAACCAATTGTAAATCGAGCTTTTCTCTCAGCTCCGAACTTGAAATATAGTGAATATCAGATTCATTTCAAAGCTCTCAAGAAGATGCATCCAATCATCGTATTTTCACTTTATTTTGACACTTCTGCTTCAAGCTATGAGCAAAATACAAAGCCGTAGGAATGACCTACCTATGCTTCAACACTTCCTACACTTTGCACACACATTACCAATAGAAAACAAGCACTACCATGGATAGACAACACTTCAAAGCACTCTTTTCAAGCCACATACATGCATGCAAGCTCACAAGCAAAAAGATACAAAGAGGAGAAGACACAATTTCGAAATTATGTGCTCTTGATTCTCACAGTGGCAAAAAGTCTTTACAAAGAGTCACAAAATGACTTATATACATTGTTGATATATTTAGGTAGTGATGTGTGTGAACACATTAGGACCATTGGGGCACTTTCTTCCCTCTTTAGGAGGTTTTTTTCCCTCAGCTTGTATATATGCCTATTTCCCTAATGGGCTACTTATCTTTGTACATTCTCTAGTAATACATTAAGTATTGTGTGTTGTGCTCCAAGCTTCTTCTTCTTCCTTGTGTTGTTCATGTGCTTCCGCATACGTCTAACTCCAAAAATTGGTATCAGAGTAGGTTGCCACTTCATCTAGGGTGTCGTGGACACTCCTCCAGTTGCAGTCTCTGAACACGAATTTTGGTGAGCATACTCAGCGTTTTTCGAAGATCAAAACAATTTTGGTATGTGCTACCAAAATCGTGATCTAAGCTCATTTCGGCCTCCAAACGCACTATCACAGTGCTTGTGCAGGCTATTTTGGATTTTTGTGACAAAGGTATATACCAGTTTTGGTTCGCCAGTATAAGCGTCTCGAAGTCTGCTAAAGGTCTAGTAGAATTTCTCTAGGCAGTTCTGTTCAACTTTTTGAGATACAGTCAATTTTTTGCATCAAGGTATTTTAGTCACCGGCCATGGCTGAAAGTAGTGATGTATTCCGTATGTTGGCTATTGAGGATAAGATGGATGGCACCAACTACCTGTTATGGGCTTATATGATGCCACATGTATTGGTTGCAAAAGGACTATGGAACATTGTGCAAGGTGTTGAAAAACATCCTATCACACCTGCAAATGTTACAACTGCAGGTACTGAAGCTGATGTAGAAGGTGCTGAAGATTATGATATTCTGCATATTCCTGTTCGTGCTACAATTTTTGTTGCACCCACTGCACAGAAAATTCATTGGGATGCAGAGATGCCCAGGCACATGCATTGATAGCTTTGTTTTCAAATGTGCCATTATTCCTCACATACGCTCTTGCAGAACAGCTAAGGATGCTTGGGATACACTTACCACATTGTACCAAGCTAAGAATGAGGCTCGTGTTGCTTACCTCTGAAAACATTTGGAGAGTGAGCACATGAATGAAGGTGATTCTATGGACAGTTTTCTGACAAAGATCAAAGACTTGAAGGAATAGTTGATTTCTATACCAGATAGCTCACTTGTGTAGACCGTTCTGAATGGTCTTTCTGATTCATATCAGAGTTTTGCTTCTACTCTTTGGTTGATGATGAAAGGCAATCCAAATGCCTTGTCATTTGAGGATTAGTCTCTATTCTCTTGCAAGAAGATCAGTTCAGGCAGAAAAGGTCCATTATATGTGTTGCAGATCAAGCTTTCCTGGCTAGTTAGAAGGGCAAAGGAAAATGGAGCTCTTCAATTAGTAAGCAAAAATCTACTAATTCTGCACAATTGAAGAGGGAAGACAAAGATGAAAAGAAATCAAAAAAGCAAAAATTGTTCTACAAGTATTGTAAAGGAAATGATCATATCATAAAGAACTATCCAAAACTCGCTACTAAAGAGGCAAAGAAGAAAGAGGTTGGAATGGTTGTTGCAGAAGCCTCTACACCAAAAACAGAGTCTGCTAATCTTGTGCAAGAAGAAGAATGGGCGTTTACTACTGTTTGCAGTTTTGACCCATCTTCTCATGAGTAGTGCATGTCTGTAGTAGACTCAGATATTTGGTACTTCCACAGTGGGGCAACCAAACACATTACCTCGTAGTGGAGTTTCTTCTCTTTACTCGAGCCCACCCCTACAGGGAATATTGTTACATGAGCCAACAACTCCTCTTATCCTGTTATGGGAGTTGGTAAGATCATTTTGACTACTGCTGATGGTAGTTCTTTCACTTTGTTAGATGCTTTGTTTGTGCCAGGGATCAAGAAAAATTTGTTATCAGTTTTTGCATTAGCCAAGATTGTCTTGGTTGTGAAATTTGTTGTACAGCTCATGATCTGTCAAAATGATTATTGCTTCTGGCATTTTATGTCGTGGGTTGTATAAGCTCATAGACTATGAAAGATCTGTAAATGATTTGGCATGTGGAGTACATGATTCTCAAGCTATGTCAGATGCAAAGCTTTGGCATGCATGCTTTGGTCATCTGAATTTTGCTAGTTTGCTACACCTGCAAAAATCTGAAATCATGCCCTCTTTGCCCAAACTTGAGGCACCCAGAAAACATGTTTGTGAAGGCTATATTTTGGGTAAAATGCAGCATTCTTCCTTTCCAAAAGATGGTTTAGTTCGGGCTAGTCAAAAATTATAGCTTGTACATAGAGATGTTTGTGGTCCTATGTAGACACCTTCTTTTGGAAATTACTTTTACTTCGTGACTTTCATCGATGATTTTTCCAGGCATGCATGGGTATATCCATTGAACGCAAAAGTCCAAAGTGTTCATGTGCTTCAAACGGTTTTTTGTTTTGGCTGAAAATCTATCAGCATGTAAAATGGGCACCCTCGACTCTGATCGAGGGGGGGAATATATGTCTTTTGATTTTAATGCATTTTTTTTATGAACATGGGATAAAACACGAGTGTACAGTGCCATGTACACCTCAACAAAATGGTGTTGTTGAAGGAAAGAACAGGTCACTCATGGAGATGGAAAGGTGTATGGTCAAGAGTCAGGCTCTACCACATAGTTTATGGCTTGAGGTTGTCATGTGTGCAGCATATGTACTTAACAGGTGTCCCACTAAAGCACTACAGTCTATCACTCCATATGAGGCTTGGCATGATCGTAAGCCATCTGTTTCTCATTTGCGTGTTTTTGGTTGCTTGGCATATGCATTAGTGCCTGAACAACATCGCAGAAAATTGGATGATAAAGCAGTAAAATGTGTTTTTGTTGGGTACAGTCTGAAAGTAAAGGCTATCGTCTGTATCATCCATAAACTAAACACATTCGGGTTAGCCGTGATGTTGTTTTTGTAGAAGATGTTATTCAGCCATTGCTTTCATGTACTAAGGAGACATTTGTTAGCTTCAAAGACATGTATGATACTTTGTTGTCTCTTTTCTAGGTGGAAAATCTAGTGCTGGTCCTAATGAGGCAACTTCTCAACCTTTGCAGGTTTCATGTGATGATGTAGACCATTTCATTTCTGATGCAGATTTACATGATGCACTTGTTGATGAGAGAGCTGATATTGAGCACTCAAAAACTATGCCAAAATGGCTAGTGCAGACTTTGGTTGACAGCAAATTAGATGCACCTATGTCATATCGTACTCGTTCAGGCTCTCATCGTGCCTCTTTTGCATCAATTTGCTATGCTATGGCTGCACCTAGTCTTTGTGATGAGAATGAGCATGTTTTGTTTGATGAAGCACAAAATCCAAAAAATCGGATGGCTGCTATGCAATCTGAATATGATGCTATAATGAAGAATGGTACTTGGTCTTTATGTGACTTGCCTCTTGGCAAGAAGGCCATTGGGACTAAGTGGGTATACAAGCTGAAGCGTAAGCCTGATGGTATAGTTTGCAGGTATAAGGCTAGGCTTGTTGCAAAGGGTTATGCGAGCAGAGGAAAGATTCATTGATTTTGATGAGACCTTTGCACCTACCTGTCGAATGATTGTTCGTAGCATCTGTGCACTTGCAGCTCATCATGGTTGGAATGTACATCACTTGGATATCAAAACAACATTTCTGAATGGCGACTTGCATGAAGAAGTGTATGTTTTTAAGCCCCATGGCTTTGTGCAAAAAGGGCATGAGAACATGATGTGCAAGTTAAAGAAGGCATTATATGGCTTAAAGCAAACACCACCTGCTTGGTATGAAAAGATACATGCCTATCTGATTGCACATGGTTTTGAGAACAATCCAATTGAAAGCACCTTATATGTTAAGCGTGCTAATGATGTACTTATGATCATTGTGGTTTATGTTGATGAGATGATGCTCACTGGTCCTCATGAGAAGCATATTTCTTATTCTAAGGCTGATTTACATGCCTCATTTGAGATGTCGGATTTGGGGCATTTGCATCATTATTTGGGCATTCACTTTATGCACATTGATGGTGGAATGGCTTTGTGTCATACGAAATATATTTGCAACATTTTGGCCTTGAAGACTGTAAGCCTATTGCCACTCCTATGGAGACAGGTTTACGATTGAGTCTTTAGGATGCTAGAGATGCATTTGATGTTGTTCTCTATCAACACGTTGTTGGATGCTTGATTTACTTATGCATTATTCGGCCAGATATTTAGTTTGTTGTCTCACAGATGAGCAGGTTTATGCATTGCCTAGGTGTCAAGCATTGGCAAGCAGTTAACCACATCTTTCGCTACTTGAGTGGTACTCCGCTACTTGGGTTGTTTTATCCCAAGGGGGGATCACTACCGCCACATTTGCATGCTTTTTTTTACTCTGACTAGGCTGGTTGCTATGACACTCATGTGTCCACTAGTGGCTTTTGCTTCATGCTTGGTAGCTCATGTATATCTTGGTTGAGCAAGAAGCAGCCTACTGTGGCCACTTCTACTTGTGAGGCTGAGTATAGGGCAGCTTTCATAGCTACTATTGAGTGTGTGTGGCTCATACACCTTATGGCTGATTTGGGTGTTGGTTAGTCTTCTGCCACCACCATCTTCACTGACAGTCACAGCACATTGGCAATTATGAGAAACCCTATGTTCCATGATCGCACAAAGCACATTGAGGTCCATTATCATTATGTCAGGGAGAGGATCTCTGCTGAGGAGATCATCTTGGCATATGTGCCCACGCAGGAGAGCATTGCAGACCTTTTCACGAAGGCTCTGCCTAGGGAGAAGTTTGAAGCTTTCTGCAAAGCTTTGGGCTTACTTCCTTTTGTGGATTGATTCCACATTGGCACTTCCTTATACATGAGTGTCAGGTCCTTGTTCATCGCATCACTCCCAGGGGGGATTTGTTGATATATTTAGGTAACAATGTGTGTGAACACACTACGACCGTCGGGGAACTTTTTCCCCTCTTTAGGAGGTTTTTTTTCCCCCGGCTTGTATATACGCCTATTGCCCTAATGGGCTACTTATCTTTGTACATTCTCTAGTAATACATTCAGTATTGTGTGTTGTGCTTCAAGCTTCTTCTTCTTCTTCCTTGTGTTGTTCACCTGCTTCCACAGACAT
The DNA here is from genome assembly GCA_020310875.1 of Ceratopteris richardii. Taxonomy (NCBI): domain Eukaryota; kingdom Viridiplantae; phylum Streptophyta; class Polypodiopsida; order Polypodiales; family Pteridaceae; genus Ceratopteris; species Ceratopteris richardii. The sequence goes on along the minus strand of CM035428.1, from coordinate 87,567,130 downwards.
CTAACTCCAACATACATGTGCCCTAAAAATGATCCTTTCACACAAGAGAATGGCACTTTATTGACTAAAAGACTAATTCCCTACTAGTTTAAAAGGGTAATGATATAGATATCTATGGATATGCATCTAGAGGACTCCTCTAGTGCATTTACATCGAAAAATATATTACAAGGTGACTATGTTACAAAAATAAAGTGTCCAAATTGGAAAACTTTTGGGGCCCTTCTTTTTCTCTGCATCTCTGCTCTTTGGGGCCCTTCTTTTTCTCTGCATCTCTACTCTTTGGGGCCCTTCTTTTTCTCTACATCTCTGCTCTTTGGGGCCCTTCTTTTTCTCTGCATCTGTGCTCTACAACACTCTCCCCCTCTTTGTCTCTATCGTCCCTTGATAGGCTTTGCTTTTTGTCTGTAGCTTGTATATAGCTCCTTAGTACATGCACCCAGTGGTCAAAGAAGCGATAAGAATTGTCAGAAAATTTGTTACTTTATTCAAACTAAGTCCTTTGCTTCTATAATCCTCTTGGTATTCAGTACATTCATAAATTTGGGTTGTTGTGTTAAGTCGGGTTGCCATGCATGCAACCAGTGGAGATGGACTACAATAGATTTGTAGTCGCTCTCCAATAACCTCTTTGTATTTGCACTGCAAGCACCATACGGAAGGTGTGAAGGTCTAGATTTCCAGTCTTTGATCTGGATCTCTCGAAGATCAAGAGGTCGAAGCACCTTCCAGGGTTCGGGATCTGTTGGATATCTTCTTGCCTTTCTTCATGGGTAGTTATTGGCCTTGATCCATCCTTGTGTGTTGCTTACTTTCCACTGTTGTGTGCCCCTACGGGGCTCTGTGCAAAGATGAATGTTGTGTGCCCCTGCGGGGCTTCCTACAGAGATATGTCTTTAGATATATTCTATTTAATGAAGCTTCCATATTGATCTTCTTCGTCTTTTCTTTCTGCTTGACTCTCTCAACAGACATGATCATTTCCTTTACAATATTTGCAAAACAATTTACACTTTTTTGTTTTCTTCTCGTCTTTGTCATTCTTATTTGATTGTGCAAAATTAGCATATTTTTGCTTACTAGTAGAAGAGCTCCATTTACCTTTGCCCTTCTGAATAGCCAAGAAAGCTTGATTTGCAACATGCATAATGGACATGTTATGCCTAGACTAATCTTCCTACAACAGAACAGAGACCAATTCCTCAAATGTTAAGGCATTTGGATTGCCTTTCATCATCAAACAAAGAATAGAAGCAAAACTCTAATATGAATTGGGAAGACCATTCAGAACAGTGTGAGGAATAATGGCATGTTTGACATACAAGGCTATCAATGCATGTGCCTAAGCATCTCTACCATCTTGACGAATTTGCTCTCTAGTAGGTGTAGCAAGAACCGTAACATGAATAGGCACATGAAGAATATCACCATCTTCAACACCATCTGCATCACCTCCGGAGATTGTGTTTGTAGGTGTAATAGGATTTTTTAACACCTTGCACAACATATGGAATACATCACTACTTTTAGCCAACATACGAAATACATCACTGCATTCAGCCAATGTACGAAATACATAACTAATTTCATCCATGGCCACTGACTAAAATACCCTGATGTAGAAAAATGATTGTATCACAAATAGTTAAACAGAACTACCCTATTGAGTTTTGCTAAACTTGTACCAAACTTTAAGATGCCTATACTAGCAAATTGAAACCCGTATATATATTTTGGCCTTTGAAACACACTATCATAGTGCTTCTGTAGGCAATTTCATCTTTTTGTGCCAAACATATATATAGGTTTAGGCTTGCCACTATAAGTGTCATGAATTCTGCTACAGGTTTAGCAAAACTCAATAGGGTAGTTCTGTTCAACTTTTTAAGATACAATCATTTTTTACATCATTTTAATTAGTGGGCATGGCTGAAAGCAGTGATGCAATCCATATGTTGGCTGTTGAGGATAAGTTGGACGGTACCAATTACCCATTATGGGCATATATGATGCGTCATGTATTGGTTGCATAAGGAATGTAGGGTGTTGAAGAATGTCCTACTACAATTGCAAATACAATTACTAAAGGTGATGTGGATGGCATTGAAGATGATGTTCTTTAAGTTCCTGTTCGTGCTATGGTTCTTGCTGCAGCTACTCTAGAGAAACTTTGTTGGGATGTCAGAGATGCTTAGGCACATGCATTGATAGCCTTGTCTATCAAATGTGCCATTATTCCTCACATTCTCTCTTGCAAAACAGCAAAGGATGCTTGGGATACACTTACCACTTTATACCAAGCAAGGAATGAGGATTGTATTGCTTACCTCTGAAAACAATTGGAGAGTGAGAACATGAATGAAGGAGATTCCATGGAAAATGTTTTGACAAAGATCAAAGATTTGAAGGAGCACTTGATTTTTGTTGATGAACTTTTGCCAGACAATTCACTTGTGCCGACTGTTCTGAATGGTTTTCCATATTTATATCAGAGTTTTGCTTCTACTCTTCGATTGATGATGAAAGGCAATCCAAATGCCTTAACATTTGAGGAGTTAGTCTCTATTCTAGTGCAGGAAGATTAGTCTAGAGAGAACAAGTCCATTATGCATGTTGCAAATCAAGTTTTCTTGGCTAGTTAGAAGGGCAAATGTAAATGGAGCTCATCTACTAGTAAGCACAAATTTGCTAATTTTGCACAATCAAAGAAGGATGACAAAGACGAGAGAGAATGGAAATGTAGAATTTTTTTTGTAAATACTATAAAGAAAATGATCACGTCATAAAGAGTTGTCCAAAACTAGCTACAAAAGAGGCAAAGAAAAAAGATGTTGCAATGGTTGTTGCAGAGGCTTCTACACCCAAATTACAGCCTGCAAATCTTGTGCAGAATGAAGAATGGGCATTTACCATTGTTTGTAGTTATGAACCATCTTCTCATGAACAGTGTATGTCTGTAGTAGACTTAGATGTTTGGTACTTTGATATTGGGGCAACCAAACATATTATGTTGCAACATAGTTTCATCACTTCACTTGAGCCTGCCCCTATAGGGAATACTATCACATGCATAAATAACTCCGCCTTTCTTGTCATGGGAGTTGGTAAGATCATTCGGACTACTACTGATGGTGGTTCTTTTACATTGTCGACTGCTTTATTTATGCCAGGGATCAAGAAAAATCTATTATCAATTTTAGTATTACCCAATATCGGCTTGGTTGTGAAATTTGTTGATGATAGATGTACAATTCATGATCTCACAAATGGCAACATCATTATTGCTTCTAGAATTTTATGTTGTGGGTTGTATAAGCTCATAAATTATGCAAAATCTTTGAATAATTCAGCATGTGCAGTTCAAGATTCTCATGCTATGTCAGACGCAAAGCTTTGGCATGCACACTTTTGTCATTTGAATTTTGCTAGTTTGTTATGCCTACAGAAATCTGAAATGGTATCCTCTCTGCCCAAACTTGAGGCACTTGGTAAACATGTTTGTGTAGGTAGTATTTTGAACAAAATGCAATGTTCCTCCTTCCCAAAAGATGGTTCAATACGAGCTATTCAAAAATTGCAGCTTGTCCATAGTGATGTTTGTGGTCTTATTCAAACACCTTCTTTTGGGAACTACCTTTACGTTGTGAATTTCATTGATGATTTTTCTAGGTATCATGGGTATATCCATTGAAAGAAAAGTCTGAAGTGTTTATGTGCTTCAAACAATTTTTAATTCTGGCTAAAAATCTATCAGCATGTAAAATGGGAAGCCTCCATTATGATCAAGGGGGGAATATATGTCTTTTGATTTTAATGCATTTCTAGATGAATGTGGGATAAAACATTAGTGCAGAGTTTTGTATACACCTCAACAAAATGGAGTTGTAAAAAGGAAGAACATGTCATTCATGGAGATGGCGAGGTGTATGGTCAAGAGTCAGGCTTTACTACATAGTTTTTGGCTTGAGGTTGTTATGTGTGCAACATATGTACTTAACAGGTGTCCCACTCCATATGAGGCTTGGCATGGTTGCAAGCCATTTGTTGCTCATTTGCATGTATTTGGTTGTCTGGCATATGCATTAGTGCATGAACAACAACATAAGAAATTGGATGATAAAGTAGTGAAATGGAAAGCTATCGTTTATATCATCCATATATTAAATGCATTTTGCTTAGCTGTGATGTTGTTTTTGTGGAAGATGCAATTTGGATATTACTTTCACGTACTAAGGAGACATCAGTTAGCTCCAAAGATGTGCATGACACTTTGCTGCCTCTTTTTATAGGTGGACAATCTAGTGTTGGTCCAAATGAGGCAATTTCTTAGCCTTTGCAGGTTCCGCATGATGATGCATATCATTCCATTTGTGATGTAGATATACATGATGCACTTGTTGATGAGAGGTCTCATATAGAGGAGACAAAATCTATGCCCAAATGGCTGGTTCAAACTTTGCGAGATAGCAAATTAGATGCACGTCTATCATAGCATACTTGTTCGGGCTCTCATAGTGCTTCTTAAGCATCAAATTGCTATGCTATGGATACCTCTAGTCTTCGTGATGAGAATGAGTCTGTTTTATTTGATGAAGCACAAAATTAAGAGAATTAGATGGTTGTTATGCAATTAGAATATGATGCTATTATGAAAAATGGTTCCTAGTCTTCATGTGACTTGCTTCCTCGCAAGAAGGCCATTGGCACTAAGTGGGTATACAAGCTGAAGCATAAGCCTGATGGAACAATTGATAGGTATAAGGCTAGGCTTGTTGCAAAATGTTCTGCTCAAGAAAGAGGCATTGATTTTGATGAGACCTTTGGTCCTACATGCCAAATGACTACTTTTCATAGCATATGTGCACTTGTACCTCATCATGGTTGGAAAGTACATTAGTTAGGCATTATAGCTACATTTCTAAATGGTGACTTTCATGAAGAAGTGTATGTTTTTCAGCCTTGTAGTTTGGTGCAAAAGGGCATGAAAAAAAATTTTGTAGGTTGAAAAAGGCATTATATGGTTTGAAGCAACCACCACGTGCTTGGTATGAAAACATACATGCCTACTTGATTGCACATGATTTGGGAACATTTTGATGTATTTCTATGGCAATGCATGATGGTGGACTCTCCTTCTCAAGAGCTCCGTAATGATACCCTTATTTTAGAAACCCAAATTCCAGTGCCCCACATAGTACTCCGCACAAGGTTTGCAGAATACACAAAAAACACATAATACACAGACCACAAACACAGATTTCTTAGGCCATACAAATGTGGTCAAACTTAGAGTCTATGGCTGACTAGGCCACTATATGTTTTATTAAAGAACATATACAAAAGTATCCAATGACCATTTGACCTTTCACATGGACACTAATGGTAAAAATCTCCCACTAAAGGCCAATATGACCAAAGTGACTATGAGAGAAAAATAAAGAATGATAAAGAATACACGAGTGTGAGTATACAAACTATACCTCCCACTTGAGAGGCATCCTACATAGTATACAAGTAACTATGTAAGATCATGAATCAAGTAACCCCTTTCAAGTGACAATAGTGTCCAAAGCTATCCTATGATAGAGCTTTAGTCAAAGCATCTGCAACATTATCTCGAGTATGAACCTTCTCAAGAATAATGGGCTCAGTGGCTAAGTAGTCTCTAATGGAGTGATACTGCACCTCAATGTGCTTGGTCTTTGCATGATAAACTAGATTCTTAGCCAATGCAATGGCACTCTAACTATCACTGAGCAAATGAGATACATGCTGAGGTAAACCCATATCATAAGCAAGATGAGAAGGCCACAATGCTTCCTTACATGCCTCAATTGCTACACATACTCTACTGTTGTGGTGGAAATAGTTGTACATTCTTGAAGATGAGATCTCCAAGAGATAGCACCTCTAGCAAAATGAAAAATGTGCCCTGATGTAGACTTACGATTGTCTGCACAACCAACATAGTCAAAATCTATGTAACCAATAATGGATGCTTTCCCTCTACCTAAGCATAGACACTTGTCCTTAGTGCCACTTAGATATCTCAAAATCATCTTGACCACTTCCCATTGCTTCTTGCCAGGATTAGACATATATATGCTCACAACTCCCACTTCAAATGCAATGACTGGTCTCGTAGCTACCATAGCATACATGAGACTACCAACAATAGACTAATAAGGAATTTTGTTCATAAATTCCTTTTTCTAATCTGATTTGGGGCAATGATACTTGTTCACATATGTGGGTAAAGGTGTACTCGATGACTTTCCACCTTGCATATTGAACCTATGAATTACTTTGGATATGTACTCACTTTGAGACAAGTATATGCATCTTTTACTCCTATCACAAGTAATGTGTGTGCCAAGAATATGTTTGACATCCCCCAAATCCTTCATATCAAACGTTTGACTCAACTTCTTGTTGAGAATTGACAAGTCATAAGAGGACTTCCCAGCAATCAACATATCATCGACATAAAGTATCAATCATATTAAGATTCCATCTCAACATCTCTTTGTGTAGAGACAATGATCCTCATTGCTTCAAGAATAGCCTTGAGACTTTATAAAAGCATCAAAATTTTTGCACCATTGTCTAGGGCACTGTTTAAGTCCATATAAGCTCTTCTCCAGCTTATAAACTAGACTTTCCTTTGCCAGGAACTGCATAACCCTCTGGTTGTTCCATATAGATCTTATCTATAAGATCTCCATGCAAGAAAGCAGTTTTCACATCCATTTGGACTAGATCTAAGTCCTCCATTGCAACAAATCCAAGCAACATTCATAGGGTAGTCAAGACCATGTTTTTTCTTAAAACCCTTTGCAACAAATCATGCTTTATACTTTAGAGAAGCACCATTTTATGTGAATTTTTAGCTTATATACCCATTTACATGGTAAAGATTTCCTACCCTTTGGAAAAGGTACTAAATCCTAAGTACCATTCTTGTGAATAGAATCCAATTTACTCTTCATGGCATGCTCCCACTTGACATGGTCCTTTGTCTGCATAACCTCTTTGTATCAAGAAGGCTCACTAGCATCTATTAGCATACGAAATCCAAACCTAGAACTTATCTATCAGGTGGTTGTGTGACACATGCAGAGTGTCTCAATGGTTGTTGAACATGAACATTTGCAGATTGATTTGATTGGACATTCTCTTGAACATCCCTATGTGCAACATTTTTATGCATGCTAATTGGAGGACATGTATGCTCAAACACCAATCTTCTCACTTCAACCTCGTTAAAGGGCTGTTTATGCATCTTAGATTCATTGCAAATGACATTACTACTTTTGATCATTGATCATGATTTAGGATCCCGTATGCGATATCCAAATTGTCCTTCTCCACCATATCCAAGAAAAGTGCATTTCTTTGACTTATTATCTAGCTTTTATCTAAGATTCTTTGTTAACATATGCTTCACACCCAAAAAATCAAAGATGATCATAATATGGTGGCTTCCCTGTCCATAACTCTTGTGCCACTTTCAAAATTTTGGTAGTACTAGGTGAAAGTTTAATCACATGAATTGCAGTCAATACTGCTTCTACCCAAATGCCTTTTGAAAGGTTTGCATGATGCAACATAAAAACTACTCTATCCCAGATATTCCTATTCATCCTTTCAACTACACCATTCTATATTATGGTATAAGGAGTTGTAAACTCTCTATGAATTCCTCTAGAATGTACCTCTAGATTGAGGTACATTCACCCTCATTATCTAAACATAAAGATTTGATTTTATTTCCCTTTTCAATCTCAACTGAAGCAATCCATTTTCTAAAAATAACGAATGCCTCATCCTTTGATTTGATAGGATATAACCAGCATTTTCTAGTAGCATCATCTATGAAAGTGACAAAGTAAAGAGAACCACCTAATGACCTTGTGGGCATAGGACCACACACATCTATATAAACGAGATCTAAAGGCTGAATTGAAGAGTCGATGTGCATTTTATGCATTTTCCTAGTTTTCTTTCCATATTGACAATGCTCATAGAATGAAAAATCAGAGAAAGATAACACAGGTAAGTAGCCAAAACGAGAAATATTTTCCATTCCACTATGAGATATGTGGGCCAAATGGCCATGCCAAATACAAGCCATAGGCTATTCAGTAAAAGCTAACAAGTGTTCTTTCTATGATACAAATAAAGGATAAAGTGAACCAAGTTTGCTTCCTTTTGCAATCCCCACATTGTCTTTTGATATGAAAAAGGACTGAGCATATAAAACCACCTTATAAACAAGGTCATCAAGTTGACCAACTGACATCAAACTACATGATAACTGAGGTACATTGCATACATTATGCATAGTAAATTTTGAACCATCAATGAACTGCACAACCACATCTCTAATGCAAACAACATCACACTGGTAAGAGTCACCAAGTCTCATGGTACCAAGAGACTTTGCAGCATAATTAGAGAACCATTCTCTATGTGTTGTCACATGGAAAGAAGCACTAGAATCTAGTAGCCACATGTGGGAAAGAGAACTAGCCATAAGAGCCTTAGTGGGCATAGTATTCTCAAGTGCCAACACGTCAGCATCATCAGAAATAGCATTGATTTCTTCAATCTTCAAAGTCAAAGAAGATGGTGTAGGTAGCTATTTAACATGCCCAACAACATTCTATCCTTTACCTTTAGCATTATTTAATGCATTGCAGTCTTTCTTCATGTGTCCTTTCTTGTGACCATAATGGCATTCGATATCCCTCTTCCCTGATTTACTTCTACTCTTATTCTGTTGACCATTCTTTTCCTTGTTCTTGCACCTGCCATGTTGCTAATTCTTTCCTTGGTAAGAATAACAAACATTATATGCATCTCCACTCTAAGTTCCAACCATAGATTTTCTACGACTCTCCTCACTCAAGAATGCTCCACATATGTCATCATAGACAAGTTTACCACCAAGTGCACTATTGCTTATAACCGTGCAAAATGTATCCCATGATGATGACAAGGTGCATAACAATAAGATTGGTTTCATTTCATTATCCATATCCATTTTTTGAGCTTATAATTGGGAGAATATAGCATCAAACTCATTTAGATGAGCAACAACACTATATATGTCCTTCATGCAAAGGCCATATAACTTTCTCATCAGATACACTTTATTTGATGTTGTTTCTTTTTCATATGTATTGCATACCTTCTTCCAAAGGTCCTCTACACTTTCACAATCTAATATTATAAAGTGAACATTATTTACTAGGTGCAATCAAATGGTAGACCTGGACATTTCATCCAACTCATCCCATTCATCATCATCCATATCAACAAGCTTCTTTGAGATTCCATTTACTAGCTTCCATTGTCTCCTCTAGATCAGCACATCTTTAATCTGATTCTTCCATAGAGCAAAGTTTGCGCCATCGAATTTTTAGATCTCAAAATGGTATTTGCCTTGCAAGTTATAGATCCTCTTAGAAGCATTGGCACTAGACTAGATCCACCAGATGTGCTTGAGATTTCTGATGTCATGATGATAAAGAATTGACTAGAATGAAAATGGTGCCAGAATAGTCTAGGCACCACTAAGGCTAAAGAAAAGATGACCAAGTATCACATTTTTGGGGGAAAAAATCAACAATCTCCCAAAAAAGGGATTAATGAATAGCAATGAATAACCAAAAGGATTATGTGAGAGTGAATGTGTTCACATCAATAAGTGTATGAAGGAGTAAATTGTCTACTCTATAGTTGGAAAAACCAATAAATTTGGAATTTTTTTGGTAGAGTCTCCTTTGCAAAATGATCATATGAATAGTCTCAAGATCTCATAAAACTACAAGTACTGACATGGAAACGTGCATAATGACTGCATATAATTAATTACCTGAAAGAAGCAACCTAGGCTTATCGAGCACCTATGAACAACTAGCATACATCTCCTATGGTGAGGTTGGGTAAGTCTTCCACTTGCATCACTGAAGAGAGCCCAACATCCAGGTGTCTCCTAAACCTCACCACAACCTTCTTTATCAAATTTAAAAGGTTTTATGCAAAAAATGTAACCACTATATTAATGATGATGTGGATGTACATAAGCAGTATCCATAGAAGCATACATAGTATGTATGTGCTCAATTTATGCAATAAAATGGCACTGAAAGGCTGAATTCAAATCCAAAACACTAGCCAACAACACCTAGAAGTGTTTGTCAACTTTGTTCTTTAGGCTTTAAAAAACTTGCATAGACTTGTGGTGGCTAGATATTCCCATCACAACTAAAACCTTTCAAGAAACCTATAGATTTACTAGTGTGTCTGAAAACACAACCCCAAAAAGTGAACATTCATTGTTGAAGAAGTACAAAGAGCACTCTTCTTGATGTTCTTGAACCTGTATAAATAGAGCTATGCATGAAGGTACTCCAAAATGGCTCAAAAAATCACCCCTAAAATGCTTCAAAAGAGGCTTTGAAAGCAAAGAATGCAACTTTGAGGGCCGAAAACATGCTCAAGGTAATGTTAACCTTAGTCTTTCCCCTTCTTCAAACACCACAAGTGTGTAGCTTAGTGGTAAGAGAATGCTGGTTAAGCGAGCTCTGGGGGGAATCTTACTAGGGTGGGAGACCTCCTAGGAAGTACTACGAGGCCTCTATCTTCCTTGATCATTGAGGTCCTCCTCGCATGTAGGCAATGGTGAATTTGGTGACTCAAATCAAAAGGTATGCCAAAGTCTATACCTTGCTCTAAACTAGTGAAGTATTTATATGGCAATGCACGATGGTAGACTCTCCTTCTCGAGAGTTGTGCAATGATACCCTTGCTGTAGAAACCCGAATTCTAGTGCTACACACAATACTCCATAGAGGGAGTAGTGATACATAGAAAACACATAGTACACATACCACGAACACATATTTCTTAGGTTGTACGAGTGGAGTCAAATTTAGAGGCTGTGGCTTACCAAGCCACTATATGTTTCATTAAAGAACATATACAAAAGTGTTCAATGGCCATTTGGCCTTTCACATGGATACTAAAGGTAGCACAATCCAACTAAGAGAACCTTATATGTTAATCATGCAAATGATGTTCTTTTGAACATTGTTGTCTATGTTGATGAGGTGTTATCATTGGTCCTAATGAGAAGCATATTGGTGATTTTAAGGCTGATTTACATGCCTCATTTGAGATGTTTGATTTGGGGCATTTGCGTAATTATCTGGGCATTCAATTTATGCAAGTTGATGGCGGAATAGCTTTGCATCAAACAAAATATATTGACAGATTATTGTAGCATTTTGGCCTTGAAAACTGCAAACCTATTTTCACTCGTAGGGAAACAGGTTTACGGTTAAGTCTTCATGATGTTGGAGATGCATTTGATGTTGTTCTCTATCAGTAGGTCGTTGGAATGATCAGACATTCTCGTGAACATCCCTATGTGTAGCATTCTTATGCATGCTAACTAGAGGACTAGTATCCTCAAACACCACTCTTCTCACATCAGCCTCCCTAGTGGGTTGTTTATGCATCTTAGACTCACCAAAAATGACATCACTAGTTTTGATCACTAACGGTGTTTCAAGATCCCATAAGTGATATCCAAATTCACCGTCTCGACCATATCCAAGAAAAATGCATTTCTTTGACTTATAGTTTGGCTTTTGTCTAAGATTCTTGGGCATATCTTTCATGGACAAAGGAAATCATCTTGAACCTTAGATTCCATGTGAATCCCATATCTCATGATTGGTTCAGAATAGTCCAGTTGTAAAAAAGACCGTGCAGCTAGACCATGATTGTTGCAGAGCAGAGAAGCACAAAAGAAGAGCCCCAAAATTTTCAAATTAATGTGCACATTTTTTCTTCTTCAAGTCTTAGGAAATTCCCTCAAAGCCATGTAAATGCACTAGAGGAGTCCTCTAGTTGCATAATCCCAACTTCTTGTAGAATATCCCTTGTAAATTAGTAGGAAATTTACTTTTGAGTAATAAAGTGCCGGTCTCTTGTGTGAAAGGACCAAATTTAGGGCACATGTATATAAGTCACTTTGTGACTCTTTGTAGAGACTTTTTGCCATTGTGAAGAAGGAGAGCTCCTGAATTTCGAATTTGCCTCTTTCCTGCAGATTTCCATCTTCTCTTTGATCTTCTATGTGTGTGTAATGCTTGGAATGTGTGTGTAGGACTGTTCTCTACCCCTCCCCACTGTTTTTGAACTACTATAGTGTGTGTGTGAACTTGTAGAAGTTGTGGAGTGAGTGTCGGTGCTTCCTGCCATTCACTATTTTGGTCATAACTAGAAGCAGAGTTGTCAAAATCGAGTGAAACCACTTCCAATAGATACGTCTCATTGAGAGCTTCGAAATGAATACCTATTGACTATATTCAAAGTTCGGAGCTGGGAGAAACCCTCGATTTACTGAAAACTGTTGTAAGTGGTATCGCGGCAGACATTTCTAGTATTTCAGTGAGTTAGGGAGGTGGATTAGTTTTTTCTCATACATATCAGCTAAACCACTTCATTCTCCATCATGTGTGCACATGTCCTCATATGCTTGGTTAGGTCGTTTGATCGGATTGACAAATAAGCGTGTGTCAATTTCCCACTATACGCACTTGTGTGGCAATTGGGGTTTAGTCTCATTGACACAAGTCCTTGAGACTTCTTGACTCAGGTACACACGTTTTTGGCGCCGTTGCCAGGGAACACTCAGCCAAGGTGCCTTCGTGATGGTTATAGATCGAGTGTGATGAAATCGTACTTGTAGAAGTGAACTCGTTCAATGGCAAGTAGTCAACCACTTCAGCACTTGTTACTTCACATCCTGGAGGTGTGTGTGTACCTAAGAACCAACTTAGGGACTTGCGGAGAAAGAGAATGTACCTCAATCCCCCTCAAGTGCATATAGTGGGGATTTACGCTTTAATTATCAATCCGATGAGTATACAAACCTAGCCGAGTGTATGAAGACGTGATAATCAATGCAAAAGAGTTACTCAAAGAGTGCAAACAAGGCAATGACTTATCCAAACAAGCTCCAACTGACAGTCATGGTGTCACGATACTTGGTGAAGCAGCCAACAGTAAATCGAGCTTTTCTCTTAGCTCCGAATTCCAAATATAGCAAATAGCATATGCCTTTCAAAGCTCTCAAGAAGACGCATCCAATGCTGGTATTTTCACTCGATTCTAACACTTCTGCTTCAAGTTATGAGCAAAATACTGAGTCAGGGGAATGACCTTCCTACACTTCAGCACTTCCTACACTTCACACACACCTCAACTACAACAAACAAACACTTTCATGGATACACAACACTTCCTAACACTCTTTCCATGCAACACACATGCATACAAGCTCACAAAGAAGATGATACAGAGAGGAGAAGACACAAATTTGAATTTCTGTGCTCTTGATTCTCACAATGGCAAAAAGTCTTTACAAAGAGTCACAAATTGACTTATATACTTGTGCCCTAAAAATGGTCCTTTCACACAAGAGACCGGCACTTTATTCACTAAAAGACTAATTTCCTACTAAGTTACATGGGTAAGCTTCTAATCTTCTATGGGGATGCATCTAGAGGACTCCTCTAGTGCATTTACATCGGAAAATATATTACAAGGATGGTTATAATACAAAAATTGGGTGTCCAAATCGGAAAAATTTTGGGGCCCGTCTTTTTCTCTGCCTTGTGTTCTCTTTAGCTCTGCAACACTCTCCCCCCCTTTGTCTCTGTCGTCCCTTGACAGGCTTTACTTCTTGTTTGTCTCTATCATCGCACGCATCCCTTGGTCCGTTCTGCCTGTTCATCAGTCTTGCATTACGTTTTAGTGGTCCTCTGATTTGTCCTGGTTGCACACATCGGACCCTGCTGTTTTACTTAAGCATGTTCACCTTCTTTTCCCTGCGTGCAACCCTTGGTCAGTTTTGCTTGTCGATCAGACTGGCGTTCCGTTTTAAAGGCCCTGTTCGATATTTGTCTTGACATCCTCTAGGCCTGATGCATTTGGTTTGCCTGTTAATTTGGGTTGCCACGCACGCCATTTGTAGACATATGAGGATGTAGCTCTTCAGCCTTGATCTGAACCTTCTGTTGGTCAAGAGGTTGAAGCACCCTCATGTGGCTATGGAACCGCTGAATATCTTCGTGCACTTCTTCATGGATACTTTCCTAGCCCTAGTTCCTCCTTCCAGCTGCGTGCTTTTCCTTGGTGTGTGCCCCTGCAGGGCTCTATGCAGAGATGGGTGTTGCGCCCCTGCGGGGCTTCTTACAGAGATATGTCTTCAGATATTACCTTTTCAGTGAAGCTTCTTTCGTTGTCTTCTTCTTTTCTTCTTTTTGCTTGATTCTCCCTGAACACTGCCCCCCTCCTTAACTCTGTCGTCCCCGACAGGCTTTGACAGTCGACGAGAGTATGTTCTATATACTTTCTGCTCTGTTTCATTAAGCAAATTGGCTTCATGTATCATTAACTATTTCCATTGTTCTGCCTTCACACCGTCATTTGGTGGCTGTCTATGGTCCGCGAAGAAGCTCAGTTCATATGCCACTAATCTGGCATTCAGGTTAGATGACATCTTTAAAAAGATTTCGGAATCTATTTCAAAAAATCCTGTAAAAAATGCTTCCTCGAACGTTTGCATATATATACTTGGCAAGAACATGAGCCTGGAATAATAAGCCATTATGGTTGGTCGGCTAGGCATAATAGACAGATCAAAAATGAGTATGTCCGTTCCTTGATTAATACCAATGAAATTCAAAAATGTGTAGGCCGCATGTTTGAAAACCTTCAATACTGTAAGTATCATACTGAGTATTTTATTTGTCATATTTACAGTTAAATCGGGTACGGTTGCATAACTTTGCAGCCAAAATTCGATGGTTTTTACCATGTACTCTTCCGTCGATAGATAATTATGTGGCGGACTTGGAAGCAGAGGGTAATTCAGCCACTCTTTATTTATAGCACCATTTTTTTGCATGTCCAAAAATTCCCTGGTTTCTCTTCGACGTGGTATAGGACAAAAGGAAGGGTTTACCTGTAGGAAATATGGTGCTGCTTGCCAATGCACTCGTAGTGTAGGATGTTTTTCCAAAAACTTTCTCCTCCAAACAGGTTGCGCAGCTTCAAATTCTTCTTGAGTGTAAGCGAATGCGTCATGTTTGAAGTTTAGCTGCTCATCTGGACTTTTCTTTGTAATCTTCTTTATATATTGTCTTGTTTTCTCTTTCAATAATCCGTACGGAATGTTGAAAGGCTTCATGATCTTTTCCAAGTCCTTACCCTTGATCTTTGCTTCTTTCATTACTTTGATTACTTCATTTTCAAAATTTTCTGTCAATCGGGACACCACTAGTGCCCGTTCCTTCTGACTTATGTCTACAGTATATGGCATTGGATGATCATCATGTATGTCTTCCAAGTGTTCGTGTAGTGGAGAATGATAAATCGGGGGAGATAGAGGACGTACCTCTACCTCGTCAGTAGGATTTTCCTTTGCTGGCTCTACCGGTGTCCCGATGGGTGCTTTCTCCTTTACTTTGGTCTCTAATTGTTCTATGCACTCAGTCTTTTCTTTTAATTCTTGCATTGCTTCCCTGAGTGCTTCTTTGGCTGCTAGCAGTTCATTGCCAATTTCGGCTACCTGATCCATGTTCTCACTATAACTCGAGGCAAGTTTACCATTGGCCATATTCAATTGTTTTTGGAGCTAGCTGGTGTCTTGAATGTACTTCTGCTCCCATTCGGTTCTTAATGCTTGTTCTTGTTGTAGCAATTCTGCATATTTTGCAACCTGATCTCTTAATTCTTGTTGTGCGATTTTTGATGTCTCCTGCTTTTCAATGGGCTTATCATAAAGTAATGACTGCATCGGTTCTTTATTTCTGTTTCGTAAAGTGTCATTCTCTTCCATGTACACCTTTAGTTGTGTTTGAAGCAGATTGCTTCTAGCTTTTATTCTCTCCTTGTATGCTTCACTGGCTTCATGTAATCTTTGTAAATCTATTAATTGTCCCTGGAGTTGGTGATGCTGGGTCATCAATGTGTTACATTGCGTTTTTACCTCTAGTAATTCCGTGCTTTTGGCTGCTATCTCTTTTTGGGTCTAGATTAGTTGTGCAGACAATTGTTCACTCATAATTTGAAACTGACTCTTTTCCCTCATGGCTTTGTCGTAGTCTGCATCAATATCCATCATCTGTTGTTGTGTATCCATGGCCGTTTGTATCGTCTGCTTGACCACCGGCTTTAATTGTGTGACATCAACATTTAACCATATTTTTGGAATATTCGATTCTGCTCCTGTTGTCACATCTCTTCCTTGTGCTATGTGTAATGTAGTGTCATGGGGCTGCCTAATCTGAAGCTGGATCCTTGGCTCAGCCTCCATGTGGTCTATCTTGCTTTGTGGTGTGTCGTCTGGCACCTCGATCACAATTGGCTCTTTGTTTTGTAAGAGGTCTGAGTCCGTGTTCACTGGAGTTTGTATCTCCTCTTTGATAGGGGGCCTGAGATTTTGATTATTCATGGGAACTTCCTTCACACTAATCTTTGATTAGTCATTTAGTTGAATCATGTGCACCTTATCCACATGTTGTTCGATGTTCTTCGCTTGCGACTGTTGGTTGTCAGGTGTGACTTCAACTTGATTAATTTCCGTCCATTCTTCCTCATGAGTTTTTGTTCTTATATCAGTATCCCATGTATCTTTCTCAGGACTAGATTCTTCGTTGGAGCTTGAATCTTCTAAGCCCAGTGCTTTGTATCTGGCAACTTGTTCTGGGGTCTGTTCTTTACTCTGTTGTTGCTTTTCGTTACTTTCTTGTCTATAGTGATGACCTTGAATATTTAGATTCACTTACCCTTGCATGTATTGATGTGTCTCTTCTAGGGCCGCGGAGAGATCTCTTTTAGTAATTGGTTGTTGGGTCCCAGGAATCTTTGGCAAATTATGTGTCCTCTTTGAAGTGGGTGTAGCCTAGGCTTCTTCCTCTCTAAGATGTTTTGTACCCCTCATGGGTTTCTGAGAATTGGTTCC
This sequence comes from Ceratopteris richardii, assembly GCA_020310875.1. Lineage (NCBI taxonomy): Eukaryota > Viridiplantae > Streptophyta > Polypodiopsida > Polypodiales > Pteridaceae > Ceratopteris > Ceratopteris richardii. The sequence continues at coordinate 87,550,083 of CM035428.1, read as the reverse complement.
CACTTCTTCAACAGCAATGACTGTTTTCTTTTTCTTTGGGATTGTAGCTGATTTGGCGTATCTAGCTAACTCTGCTGAGGTTGGCATTTTACGCAGGCAGTTTGTCATATCAAGTGCCTCATAGATAAGTAAGGTCAAAGCAGAGCTGCCATTTAGAAATTTTTTTTGACCCCACTTCTTCTTTGCTTCAAATAATCTGTCTTGGACATAAGGAGTCAGATTCACTTTATTGCCAATTTGGCTCATCGCATGTGACAGTAGTTGTACAACAATCTTTTGCGGTGCGGTGTATCTATGCATACTTGGGAAACAAAAGTGCTGGTGCACTAGGCGGATGGCATCTTCAATACCTCTTATGTTGATATCCACAAAGGACCTCTTTTTAGGATCATGAAATTCCTCTTTGACATTAGTGATCCCTTCTTGATTCCATCCGAAAGCTTTGTTGATCAATTCATGAGTGAATTGAATGGTTTTCCAGGTACCAACTTTATCCAATACTTGTGCTTCAAGAACCGATGCCTTATTTGATGTAGGCTGAAGGGTATTCATTACTTGCGTACATCTTTGGAAATCCAGCAAATAAATAGGCAATTTGAGGAATGCCTCTATTCCTGCCTGTGTCCACACATCCGTGATTCGAGGTAGTCCTTGTTCGAGAGTCTTGAAGTCTTGTGACATAATGGGGAAGTAATGATCTCTATCCATGATTTTGATGGTTGCCATGAAAATAAGTTCCGATACTGGTTGGTCATCAAGAAACCAATGGCCTCTTGCTTTCGTTATTGATTCCAATGGAAGAAGTTGCACCTCTTCCTCTTGCGTAGCTTAAGAATTGGGAGATGCCATCTGCACTCAATTGATGGCAGTAATTAGTCATCGAATAGTATTTAGAATCATCCTTCATTTATCCTTTATTAGATTGGCAATTCTCCGCGTGAATGGTGTTGTCCCTTTCCCGTGGGTGTGAGAAAGGTAATACCTGGATTTTTCATATTTCCAAATATTTTCATGTTTTTGTCTGAAAGGAAAACAAAAAAGTTAGTTCTTAGCCGAAGCGGTTATTACTTTTTGAGTGATTTTCTTAATGTATCTACAAGTGCTCTCCTATTTCCCGAGAGGAAAATGTGCTTACTATCCTGAAATAGAAGAATATTGTGCCGAATGCTTGGCCTTGTGATGTGGCCCTATTATGCATACTTTGGATTTGGGTAACTCCAAATGTGTGCAACTTGAAGTAGTTGGATGATGCATGCAGCTTGTCTTGTCTTTCGGCATCCAAATCTGCTTTACTCTGTTGGGATGTATTGTATCCCGAACATTCCTTATGAATGTGGTGCTTCTCATGTTGTACGTCTGCTTTAGCTGATGTTTGAACATGGGAATAGTTTTTGGTGCAAATGTATACTCCTTCTCTATCCAGCAGCTGTTCATCTTTGGTTGTCTTGCCTTTGGAGCATACTGTTTTTCTTGAGCCTTTACCCTTCCTTCCTGATGATTGTCCTTTGAGCGCATGGCTTGGGAATCCATATTTGTGTTTGGTCCGACTGGGTGGCTATTACTATCTTTGGAATCCATATTCTAGCAATTCGTTGTTGATATCGACATCCAAATTCATTTGTCTGCTTCTCCGATGGATTGTTCTGATGTCGACGATGTTTCTGTTGTAGGAGATATACAGCTACTTGATCCTTCCTTATCCAAGCCTGTCTAGTGTGAGGAATGGGGTATATTCTAATAGGTACAGACTTGTGATGATCCTGAGAACTAGTCTCTCTTGTGCATGGTGCTTCACTAAGGTTGGTTCCAGATTGAATGGTACTCTGGTGACTTGCTAGATTAGAAGACGGTTTGCAAGCAGGATTCGGTGTGTCCTCACATGAAACACTTGATGAAGGGGTTTCCATAGTGCTAGTGAACATACATTCATGACTGTATTCATTAGAGTGAATTTTTGGCTCTATGCTTGAGGGTTTGATTGGTCGTTCGTGTAGCAAACTGAATACTTCACGATGTCCTATCTTGGCTGAGATGTATCCTAAAGCCAATTGGATAGTCACTTCATATTCGTATATCTAGTCTTGACCTAGCACTAGCTCTTCCAATAAGTCCTGATCGTGACATACTAAGAGTTTTTGTTCCATAGTGTTGTTGCCAAGGTGTAGAGGTAAGGTAATCTCTCCTATACACGTGGTGATTTTTCCTCCTATTCCAACCAATTGTGCCTTTGATGGACGTAATTCCTCTTTGAGGGTTTGTGTATTGCAGTTCCTGTGTCAATGAGAGCATCCACTAAGTGGTATTCCTTTTTTCCTGCTCCCAAATTCAAATATGGTTGTGTTCTCTGTTGACCTAGGTTTTCAGTGGCTCTAAAATTAGCCATTGGGATGAGTTCTTCTCCTAGTCGATATCTCTCATCTCTCTCTCTCATCCACTCTTTCCGTTTCTTAATTCGTTCTAGTGCTTCCTGTCTCGCTTCTTCTCGTATCCTTTCCTCCTTGATGCGTCTATTCTTGCCCTTGATTAATCGTGACATTGTTTCTTCAGTCAATGGTTCTAGATATTTTTTCACTCGACATCCACTGATATAGTTTGGTAATACTTCTCCATCTAGAGTTGCTAAGCTTATGGCTCCACTCCTGGATATACGATTGATGATCAACGGGCCATATCCTCTCTTCTGCAACTTCTTAGCGTGTTGTTTCATAGTATATACCAAAACTAAATCTCCTTCCTTCAAATTTTTGTCTTTAATGTGAGCATCAAAGTATGCTTTTTGTCGCCTTTTAGCAGCATAAATCCCTGCTATTGCTTGTAACCTAGTTTCATGAAGCTTCTCTATTTGATCCAATTGAGCAGAGAGTTCATGTCCCGTCCACTCATATGTTGTTGCTACTCTGAGAGTGGGTATTAAGAAATCAATTGGTAAAATAGCATTCTGTCCATACACTAAGTTAAACGGAGTGGTGCCTATGGCAGTTTTATAGGCTACTCTGAATGCCCATAAAGCGTGATGTAATTGTTTGTCCCAATCAGATCTACCATTGTTCACAATTTTAGTGAGAACTGTGCACAAGATTTTATTGGAACTTTTGGCTTGTCCATTGGCTTGTGGGTGATAAGGGGCTGATTTCTTATGAATCACTAAGAATTCATTCAGTAAGGCTTCTATAACTTCATTCACAAAGTGCGTACCTCTATCACTCACAATTTCTATCGGTAGTCCAAATCTAGTGAAAACGTTCTCAAAGAGAAACTTGGCAGTAGTTCTTGCGTCATTTTTCTTGGTTGCTTTGGCTTCAACCCATTTGGTCAGATAATCTGTGGCTACAATTATGTATTCGGCATGGGGTCCTTTAGCTGGGGGGCTAATAGGTCCTATGAAGTCTATTCCCCATTTAGTAAAAGCTCTGGCACTCATCATGGGTTTTAGTGGCATTTCATCCCTTCTAATTGGATATTTCGTTCGTTGACATGTATCACATCTTTGCACATATGTGGCTGCATCCTGATGTAAAGTTGGCCACCACATTCCAGCAAAGAGAATCATTTTTGTTGTCTTATGTGCAGAGAAATGTCCTCCTGCAGCTCCTGTATGTGCCATCTCTAAAACAGCAAGATACTCGTCTTCATGAATGCACATTCGCAAATGATTATCTCTTCCTCGTTCAAAGAGTTGTTTTCCAATAAGAGCATAGTCCTTACTTTGTTCCACTAGTGCTCGTTTTCTTGCTAGAGTGGCACCTTCTGGGTACTCTTGGGTCTTTAAGAACTTTACCAGAGGCATGCTCCATCTTGGTGCTACCATGGAGTAGCATAGAATGGAGTTCTCTTCTGGATTCCATTCTTGACAGGTTGGGCAGGCTGATACATAGTTATGCGCATCCCTCTGCATGGTTGGCCAATATATGCCCAATCTCCTTAGTGTTTGCCATGTTCCGTTCGCATTTAGATGAGTTTTCCATTGATTTACATGTGCTTTCTGAAGACACACTTCCTGTTCCTCTTCTTCTATGCATCTCATGAGTAATCCATTTGAATCTTGGTGATACAAACTTCCAGCAATGATATGAAGGTTTTTAGTCTTCCATAGATCTTGAGTTCGGCTTCGTGTGATCCCATCTTTAGGTCCATGCGTGAGTATAGGGATCAACTTTTCTGCCCATTGGGGACATACCTTGAGATTAAACAGATACGTGTCTGGCAGATCATCTGGTACTCCTATGGGTGGTTCACCATGTGTCATTCTTGATAAGTGATCTGCTCTTATGTGAGTGTTCCCTTTCTTGACTACTACTTCAAAATCAAATTCCATCAACAATAGAAACCATCGTACTAGTCGTCCTGTATTACAAGGCTTATTGACTAAGTACAGTAGGGTTTGATGATCAATGAAGAATTTGAATTTGTTTGCTAAAAGATAATGTCTAAACTTTTTTACTGCATACACCATTCCTAGGCCTTCTCTTTCAGTTGTGGTATAATTGTGCTCCGCTTGATTTAATTGTCTACTGGCATAGGCTATAGGGTGGTCTAGCTTTCGTGTATCTGCAGGTTGAGCTAAGATGCAACCAATGACAAACTTGGATGCATCCACATGAATGTGAAATGGCTTATTCCAATTGGGTACTCGAAGGATTGGTGCTGAACTCAATCGACTCTTTAATTCGTTAAAGGCTTTTTCACATTCTTCTGTCCAATTAAATTGCGTCAATAATGCATAAAGAGGTCTAGCAATTATGGCATACATATGTATGAATCTTCGGTAGTAACCACAATGTCCCATAAATGCTTGGACTTCTTTAGCCATCTTCGGTCTTGGAAAATCTAGAATTACTTTGATTTTGTTTTCATCGGTTGAGATTCCATTTTTAGAGACAATATGCCCTAATATCTTTCCTTGTCGAACCATGAAAACACATTTTCTGGGTTGAGGCATACTCGATATTGTCGACATTTGGCAAAGATCTTTTCTAGTTTAGGGATGTGCTCTGATCGTATAGCTGAATAAGTACATAGATCATCCACGTACACCTCCATACTCTTTCTCAGGAACTCTTTGAATACATGGCACATCAATCTCTGGAAGGTGGCTGGGGCATTAGGTAGACCAAAAGGCATGACTCTAAAGGCATATACTCCCCATTCAGTTGCAAAAGCTGTTTTGTGTTGGTCCTCAGGAGCAATGGCTACCTTATACCCTGAAAAACCATCCAAAAAACTATACACTTCCTTCCCTGCCACTCTTTCCAACAGATGATCAGTAATAGGTAATGGGTAACTATCCCTTATGGTAGCAGCATTTACTTTTTTCAGATTTATGCATACTCTTAACTTCCCATTCTTTTTCGGTACAACCACCAAAGGTGATACCCATTCCGTGTGTTCGATCTCATATATGAATCCAGCATCTAGCAACTTATCTATCTCTTCCTTTATCTTTGCTGAGTACACATCATTGTATGTATACGGTCTTTGTTTAGAAGGTTTGGCTTCGGATGTCATGGGGATTCTATGAGCACATATAGATGGATCTACTCCTTTCAAGTCCTTATAGGTCCAAGCAAAGACATCCCGGTATTCCCTTATGAGGCGTATTAACTCTTGTTCTTCCTCCACTGAGACATCCTGTCCTATGAAAGTACATCGCTCCTCTCCTTCCTCTAACGTTACTACTATCTTCTTGGTTTGCTCTTTGTTGTCATATGCTATTCCCGGCTGTGCTTCTTGTTTTGGCATTTGAATAGCAATTCTCCTCTCTTCTACTTCATATTTTTTGAAGTGTGCGAGCACTTCAAATTGGTCTTGAGGCTTGTTTTCTTCATCAATTTTTGCTTTTTCTAATCCAAGCTCCTCTTCCTGTGTTGGTTCTTGATTTATTTCATGAGCTATGACACTTATTTCTTGAGTTTCATTTTCTGTTTCCATGTGTTCTTGCTCCATTTCAATGCTCTCATAGTCTTCCTTCCATTCCTTTTCTATTACTTCTCCTTCTTCTGCCTCTTGAAGAACTACCACATATAGACTAACGTCATATCCTTCCTCGTCAATGCATTCATTCAGGGTTAGTACTTCTTCGTTTACACACACATCGAGAGTAGCTAAGATCTCCATCCAACCATGAGGTTCAAATTCTTCATCTAAGAATATTTGAGGCATATAGGCTGGATCTTGTACTGATCTAGCAACTCCTTGCTTTTGCTGCCATCCTTTTCTTCTATCCTCCTCCTTTTTTGCAGTTTGGCATATCCATAGATGAGTGTCTTCGTTCATCCATGATTGATCACTTGAACCTATACTATGAATCGACTGATTATCTTCCTCCTTATGAATCTGATTCCATTGTAAGGGGGGAACATCTTGATATGTGTATGTGTGGATATTTATTCTCGTGGTGGTTCCTTCATGCTGTAAATATACCGCGTCTTTTCCCCAATCTTGCACCACCTTTAATTGTCTCATGAAAGGTCTTCCAAGTATCATTTCATAATTGCTAGGCCTTTCAAATTGACAAATCGCTAAGGTGTGCTCGAACTCAACTCCACAAGTGGTAAAAACTACTCGTTCCAATAATCCCAAGGGTCGTTCAGTGTGTCCATCTGCCATTTGTATCTTCATGCGTGTTGGTCTTAAAGCTGGTTTTCCCCATTTCTCTCAGATTTCTTTAGTAGCAATTCCTACTCCAGCTCTTGTATCTAAAATGGCTTTGGTGGTGTAACCCCTATAGGTAATTGGAAGGCAAGTGTTTCCTTCATCTCCCTCACTAAAATCTCCAACCTTATCGACTGGGATCTTTATTGTGTTTACTTCATCAGATATCTCTTTTTCTTCCGTCTTGATCTCCAATTGACTGGTCAGTTTCTCCTTCAAATGTGGTTTGACCTTCAACAGTTCTTCTAATGTTAGGGTACAAGGGATTTTTACCTTTCTAAGGTGTTGTATGATATCCGATGTTTGGACTGATGGGTTCGGTTCTTTTTTCATTATTGAGGGAATGCAATACAATTCTGAATTATGTTCGTACTCTCCTGTGTAATTTGGCAAAACCTTTACACTATCATTTTCTTCGTTACTTGGATCAATTGGTAATATTTCTTCTAAATTCAATTCAGGTATTGAATGCTCTATTCCCTCTTCTGCTTCTAGCTCTTCAAAGGGTGGTTCGATTCCTTCTACTTTCTTCCACCTGTCTTCTTGGACTCTTGCCCACAAGTCTTTAGGCCATTCCCCTTCTACTTCGGGAACAATGGATCCTTCCCTTTTATCCTCACAATAATTGCCATTCTGTGTCTTACCTGCTTCGGGTTTCTCGTGATCATTAGTAATGATGCACTCTTGGAATTCTCTTTCGGAAATTCGGGTATTGGGTAATGGCAATGGAGGTTTTTCTAAGGTCTGTTGAGCAACTTCTATTATTTTTTTGCAGATCTCCAACCTCTCTTTCTCTAGGTCACCTCTAGGATATTCTCTTTCATGTTGTTCTATGGTAGGTCCTGCTCTTATTCGTGCCTTGTATGCCTGAATCCACATGGCTAATTCTTCAGGCATGGGATCTGCTAAAACTGATCCTACCTCTTCTTTTTTATACTTTCCATTTTTATTTTCTTCTTCAAATTTCGGTTCCTCTTTTAGATTTTGTTCGCTCTTCTCATTTTCCTTCTTCTGCAATAACTTCTTTTCTTTTATCCTATCTCTACGGTTCTTCCATCTTTGTGTCCTTTTACTTACAACACTTTTCTTAGGCTCTTCCGAGTCTTCAAGTCTCTGAGGTGTGGGTGTGTTCACCTCTCTATCGCTTTGATTGTTTTCCTCAGTTTTGTCTGGGGTCTCTCTAGCTTTGGCTCTAGTTATTGCTTTCAACGGTACAGTGTATTCCTTATCGCTCCCTGATGATTCGATTACTTCTATCACATTGATTTGCATGTTGGATGTAACCTTGTTGGGGTTCTTGGGGCAATCTCTAAAAAGGTGTTCCTTACCACAATCACCACAGTATCCTTCCCAGACTCGCTGTGGTGGTGTTGGGTTTGGCAGTGTACACTCTCTGATATAATGATCACCTCCGCATCTATAACATGGTCCTCTAGGTACAGGCATTTTGTTCATAGGTCGGGGGGGTATGGGTGCCCTAGGGGCTGTGTACATCAATGACACATAGTCCTGCTCATATCCGTAGGAACTATCTGGTACTTCCATGCCATAGGCATATGGTTCGTACAGTTGTCCATATTCTATCATACAGCTTTCATAAGTGGAATATGCTCCTTGACTATGGTCGTAGGATGAGTCATATGATTCACTACTAGTCAATGGTGCGGCTGGGACTATCGCTCTCTCTAAGTTTTCTTCAGGTTGAGCTATTTTCACTGGGACAACATTCTGAGGATGGGGCGGTTGTTGTCAACACTGGTTGTGGTTGAGTGTATCCTTGATAAGCATACGGTCATGGTACTGGTGCTTGCTGCTGATATGTGGGATATCTAAAGGCTTCACCTCCTTGATCTCTCTAAGGCTATCCGTAAGGTCTCATGACAGGTTGCATGGGTCTTGATTGCCTATTGTAAGGACAATTTTCTGTGTTGTGATTTGTATATTTTTGCTCAATACTGCAATACTGCAGAGGTCCCGGAATAGGTGGTCTATTGTAAGCGTAGGTAGGTGGTGGGACTACTCCCCTAGTACACAAATGAGAAGGATGATCTCCTCCACAGTGCATACATCTCCTAAGCATGGGCACTCTCATTGGGTTGTTGGGGTAGTTCCTCTGTCCTTGAACATTCAGCTTCTTTGCTACTAAGTCGGCTATTTCCTCTACATTGTTCTTAGGGTTTGATGTGCTGCTGGCTGAATCTTCACTTTTGACACTGCCTTGAGGTATTTTCAAATCCTCCACAAGATTGTCTTCTAAATCAATACATTCCTTCATGCATTCTTGCAAAGTTTGAACTCTCTTTACATACACCAGAGATCTTAATGATCCTTCCAAAAATAATGACACCATTTTATTTTGGGTAGGTCTCTCTTCCACTGGGCATCTGTCCACATACTACTTGAATCTTCTTGCTGCCAATCTCACTGATTCTGTAGGGGCTTGCTTAAAGCTATGGATCAATGATGACGAGTTGTTTTTAATTCCAGATTTAGTGAATTCCTCAATAATTTCTTGATAGACTTGTTCCATGTTTTGAAAATTATTAGGATCTAATGGTTGGAACCATGCTAACGCCGTATCTGTCAAGGTTAGACCAAAAGATTCGTATTGGATCAAAAAATCTTCTACTTGTTCGGCTCTGATTACTTGTTTGAATTCCGCTGTATGATTGTAAGGTTCACTAGAGCCATCATAGTGATTTCTCATGCATTTGGCCACTTGAATTAGCCTTAATCTTCTTCCTATTTCAGGCGGTCTAGGCATCACTGGAAAAATTGGTCTCCCTATGGGTATACCAGGTCCTCTTGCTACAGGTGGTCTGACTGGGGCAGAATTCCATGTCTTGGATCCACAGGTGGTTGAGGCCGGTAATTAGGGTTATTTGCAGGCATTGCAAACTGCACATGTGGTCTGACCGGGATTTGTGTTTGTTGGGTTTGTTGTGTTTGTCCTGACTGCTGATATGAGTCATTTTGAGATGTTCCAAGTGGGTTTCGTGAAGTAGTGGCTTGGTCCCTAGGGGGAAACACAGGAATATTATGATATTTCAACTCGGCTCTCTCTGACTCTGTTAGGGGCCAATACCTTCTCTGATTCTTATCCAAATATGTGATGATGGTGGGGAAGTCAGGATCTTGTAACTCATATATGGTAACTAGATTGGGGGCTGCTTCCCATATTGATGAGTGGGCTCTAAGGAAGTGTTCCATTCCATTGATCAAATACACATCCATTAAGGAGTCGTCTTGGGGAACCAAGTCTCCTCTCCAAACCTTAACAACAGTAGATCTCCCTCTAGGTGTGGTCACTTGCTCTTCATTTCCTTCTCCATTAGGGCTATGAACATTGTTTTCCTCCCCAAGTTCATTAATGTTTTCCGGATGCTCCGTAACCACATACTGGATGTCCCTTTTATCCATATAAAATCCTCCGGTATACTTGATTGCTGGCCTAGGCACTATGTAAGCCTCTGAAGCTTCCTTCAGTCTGGCCACTGATCGGTTTAGTCCATCTAGGTATATGGGGATCTCATGTTGATTGGTGGTCACATATTCTAAAGATGTCCGATATTCTCGCTCAATAATTGACATCATGCCAATCATTGGTATAGTGTTTTTCATATCCTCTGAAGCCATAGGAGTTTCTTCCTCTGACTCACTAGAGGTTTCATAATAATGAGTGCGGCTACTTGGTTCAGCTACACTTCCTACAGAAGAGATCACACTCCTTCAGCTTCCTAGGGTTCTTCCGGATCTCAGGTTCATCCACGTAAAAGCTCTGATCAGCCCTTGCTAACCTCTATCTTCTAGAACTCTTTACTATGGGTCAAAATTCTAAACAATTTTGGCTGGAAGATGACTGAAAAAGAAAATCTCAAGTCACAATACTTGACTCCAAAGCTTCACGATACTTGAGCTCCTAACCAGACGATACACGATACCCGAATAGGACGATACTCGATACTTGTAGAACATGATACACGATAATTGGTCAGGAATCACGATACACGATATCTGAATCCTCACGATACTCGATACCTGAGTGAAACGATACTCGATACACGATAATTGATAAGTATCGCGATCGGGAACCATACGATACTCGATACCTCAGAAATCACGATACACGATACACGATACACAACACTTGGTGGAGTATCACGATCGATAGAACACGATACACGATATACGATCTCTAGCAAGTATCGTGATCGGTAGAACACGATACACGATATACGATCTCTAGCAAGTATCACGATCGATAGAACACGATACACGATATACGATCTCTAGCAAGTATCGCGATCGATAGAACACGATACACGATATACGATCTCTAGCAAGTATCGCGATCGATAGAACACGATACACGATATACGATCTCTAGCAAGTATCGCGATCGATAGAACACGATACATGATACTCGGAGACACACGATACTCGATACATGATACTTGGTGAAGTATCACGATCGGGCAACCACGATACACGATCTCAGGGAAGTGTCGTGATACTCAACCACAGGAGATCACGATACTTGTCAGGTATCGCGATACTCGACCGTGGGAGAACACGATACTTGACCCATTTTTTCAAATTTTTTGCTAGATTTTTTGGGTTTTGATTGAATATAGATGTTTTTCAGGTTCTTCTACCCTCTCCTCACTCTCTGTATCACCCAAAACACACTTTCTACCCCCTGTAAGTCCTCCACGATACCTAACGTAGATCGTTTTTCTTTGGAAACTTCATTTAACAGGTAAGTAATCACAACAAAACAATAATGTGCTCACCTTGGATACTTTTCCAACTTTTTTATCACTCCCCCTTGCTCTACGCTGCTCCCAATCTCCTTTCTCATTGAAAACGATACTCGGCTGAATACTTCTCACGATACTTGCTCAAGAACAAATGACTTGGACAACTCGATTTTTTGGCTTTTATACTTTAGAGCTTTCCTACTCACTAAAAAAAAATCAAAGGGACAAAGACTGAAAAGCTACTCTACTTACTTAACCTACTCCCTTGCTCCTCCTACTCTTACTTACTCCACTCACTTCCTAGACTAATAACTCACTACACACACTCCAAGAATGAGAAGTAGTAAGTGCGGCTGAAAGTGACGTACCAAAGAGGAGAAAATCATTACTCCACCTATCGCTTCAATGCAAAAAGCTACTTACCATCACACGAATGCCTCGGTTTTGATTTGACACTCCCCGGCAATGGCGCCAAAAAACGTGTGTACCTAAGAACCAACTTAGGGACTTGCGGAGAAAGAGACTGTATCTCAATCCCCCTCAAGTGCATATAGTGGGGATTTACGCTTTAATTATCAATCCGATGAGTATACAAACCTAGCCGAGTGTATGAAGACGTGCATTCAAATGATGATCAATGCAAAAGAGTTACTCAAAGAGTGCAAACAAGGCAATGAATTATCCAAACAAGCTCCAACTGACAGTCATGGTGTCACGATACTTGGTGCAGCAGCCAACAGTAAATTGAGCTTTTCTCTCAGCTCCGAACTCCAAATATAGCGAATAGTATATGCATTTCAAAGCTCTCAAGAAGACGTATCCAATGGTGGTATTTTCACTTGATTCTGACGCTTTTGCTTCAAGTTATGAGCACAATACTGAGCCGCAGGAATGACCTTCCTACACTTCAGCACTTCCTACACTTCACACACACCTCAACTATAGCAAACAAACACTTTCATGGATAGACAACACTTCCTAACACTCTTTCCATGCAACACACATGCATACAAGCTCACAAAGAAGATGATACAGAGAGGAGAAGACACAAATTCGAATTTATGTGCTCTTGATTCTCACAACGGCAAAAAGTCTTTACAAAGAGTCACAAATTGACTTATATACTTGTGCCCTAAAAATGGTCCTTTCACACAAGAGACCGGCACTTTATTCACTACAAAACTAATTTCCTACTAATTTACATGGGTAAGCTTCTAATCTTCTGTGGGGATGCATCTAGACGACTCCTCTAGTGCATTTACATCGGAAAATATATTACAAGGATGGTTATAATACAAAAATTGGGTGTCCAAATCGAAAAAATTTTGGGGCCCGTCTTTTTCTCTGCCTTGTGTTCTCTTTAGCTCTGCAACAATGTGTGTAATGAGTTTTTAGGTTTAGGGTTAGTAGGAAGGGAGAGAAGGAAGAGTTAGGGTTAGGTTAGGAGAAGAGGAGAATAGGAGAGAAGCAGGAGTAAGTCAAGATCACCAAAAAATCCCAAAAAATTTTCCAAAATTAGTGTAGTTCAGGTTCAGTCTTCAAAAAAGTATAAAAACCAAATGTTTTCAGTCATTTCTCACTTGTCAGAGAACAGTATCGTGTGCGAGCAGCGATCGGTATCGCGAGTGTGGTATCATGTGTTACATGCCATCAAAGCTAGGTATTGAGCTCAAGGTGCAAGCAAGACCTCACTGATGTAAGACTCCCTAAGTTTTAATTGACAAAAACATTTTCAAAAGTGCACAGAAACGTGATTAGTTGCGCTGCAGGTATCGCGGGGAGAAACAGAGTGTTTTTTGTACTTCTTGGAGTGAGACAGTAGGCTAAGAATGAAGAGGGGTGAGAGAAGAGTAAGGGGCAACAAAATTTTTTTATTTTTGAGGTATTTTGGCTTGAGTATCACGGTCGTTTGAGTTTTTGGTATCACGATACCAAAAATTCCCTTGTATCGCGATACTCGCCGAAGTATCGTATCGTCGGTTACCAGCCTTGGTATCGCGATATCAGTCGTGGTATCGTATCGTCGGGTTGGTATCGCGATCTCACTTTACCAAAGTGGTATCGTATCGTGGTCCACTTTTGAGTATCGTATCGTCTCGAGTCCAGTTCAGTATCGCGATACCATACTGGTATCGTATCGTGCGGTTCGGTGGTATCGTATCGCCTAACTGCCGGTATCGTATCGTGCCCCACTCTGGTATCGTATCGTTGTAGCATTTGGTATCGTATCGTCCCTTTGCAATGGTATCGTATCGTGCGGTTCGGTGGTATCGTATCGACTAACTGTCGGTATCGTATCATGCCCTTTCTGGTATCGTCCCGTCCCCAAGTATCGTATCGTCTCTTTTTCGGTGTTGTATCACGATACCACTTTTGGTATCGTATCGTCACTTGTTGTAGTATCGTATCGAGCCAAGATCCAGTATCGTATCGTGCCCTTTTTGGTATCGTATCGTCCAAAAAGTGGTATCATATCGTTTGGGTTTCCAGTATCGTATCGTCCGACTTTGCAGTATTGTATCGTGGGAAGTTCCTGGTATCGTATCGTTGAACTCATAGGTATCGTATCGTTGAACTCATATGTATCGTATCGTGACTAGGCCTGATATCGTATCGTCTAGTCGTCGAGTATCGTATCACCAGGATAGCCAGTATCGTATCGTTATCAACAGTGGTATTGTATCATCTGTTGCTGTGGTATCGTCTTGCTTAGCTCTCAGATCATATCGCGGCCAGTTTGGTATCGCCCAGGGCAGTATCGCCTGGTGCAGTATCACATGGAGTGGTATCATCCAGAGCTTTTGAAGCATTTTTGAAGGGCAAACTTGAGATATTTGAGGAGATACTAAGGGAGAGTTATAGAGACCTAGAGAGCCTCAGGAGGGTGAATGAACTTGAGGTCAGGGAGAGTGCTAAGTAACCGAAGAAGTGTTATATCTTTTGTAGGAAGTGTTGCTCAGGTCAGTCACCGCTCAGTCTATTCTGACACCTCTAGTGATTCAGAGGAGGAGATACCCATGGCCTCAGAAGACATGCAGGGCCCTGCTCCAGGTAGAAACTTCATGACCGTTGTGGAAGGAGATTACCGTACCTCCTTACAATACGTTTCTACTGCCCAAGAGATTCCCATCTACCTGGATGGCTTAAACCGATCTGTGGCTAGAATGGTGACTGCAATAGAGGCAACAATTGTGCCCAGACCGGCTGTTAAGTATGAAGGAGGAGCATACATGGACAAGATAGGTCACAACTACATAGTGACCAAATTTCCCAATTTGATCAATGAAAGGGGAGAGTTAGAGGGACAAGAAAACTCAGGGAGACCAAACCCTGAGGAATTAGTGACAACCCCTAGAGGTAGGTCCCAAGTGACACGAGTCTTGAGAGGAGACTTGATACCTCAAGACGACTACCTGTTGGAAATATATTTGATCCATGGTTTGGACTTGTTGCTGCAAATAGATTCACCAGCTCAAGGAAGAGAAGAAAGCGCGATGACATTTTATGAGCTAAAGGATCTAGAAGACGAGACCAGAATAACCTACTTAGACAAAAATTGGAGAAGATATTGGTTGGTTGATGCCATAGACAGGGCTCAACTGAAATACATGGGTTTGCTCGTATTCCCTCAGAGAGAGCATGCAACCACTTCTCAGAACCCCTTTGGAACTCAACAAGAGGCAGAGCACACCATGTCAGGAAAAACTAGCCAATGGAGTGTTCCAAACCATACTCATGTGCAATTTGCAACTCCAGGAGTGCAAAATCAGACCCACCATGGAGTAGGTAATCAGTACAGACCACCAGTAAGACCACGACCACCAGTAGGAGGGCAGCCTGGAATACCCCCAATTAGACCAGCAGTTCCTGCCTTCCCTGTAATGCCTAGACTGCAAGAACATGAGAAGACTGAGACCTATCCAAGTGGCCAAATGCGTAATAAATCATTATGACAGATTGGGAGAACCCTATGATCACATTGCTAAATTTAAACAAGTTCTAAGGACAGAACAAGTAGACGACTTCTTCGTGCAGTACGAGTCTTTCAGACTCACCCTCACAAGAATGGTTCGGACTTGGTTCCAGCCTTTAGACCCAAACCAATTTGGAAACATGGAACAATTTTTTCAGGAATTCATTGGGGAATTCACTAAGAGAGGGATTAAACACAATTCGGCATCTTTAATCCATAGCTTTAAACAGAACCCTAATGAAACAGTGAAAACAGCCACCCAAAGATTCAATCAGTATGTTGATAGATGCCCAGTAGCAGAAAGGCCCACTCAAAAAAAAATGATTTCATTATTTTTGGATGGACTCACAAATGGAACCCTAAGAATGCTAGTTTATGTGAAAAGGTTACAAACCCTGAGTGAATGTCTTCAAGAGTGCATTGACCTAGAAGACAATCTAGCTGAGGATCTCAAGAGCACACCCAGCCCCACTAAATCAGAAGACTCTCGGAGTACTATTACATCCAACTCTAGTAATGTGGAGGAATTAGCAGAGTTGGTAGCAAAAAAATTAGGAGTTCAAGGACATAGAAATTACCAACACCCAGCTTTAAGAGTGCCCATGTTACAAAGATGCAGTCTATGTGGAGGAGATCACCCTACACATATGTGCGTGCGAGGAGGGACAGGTGCACATCAGACATATCCTTACAACAGAAAGCTCCAACAAGGAGCTGCCTTGTACTACCACATAGAACAAAAATACACCAATCACACCACAGAGAACTGCCCATTCAATAGACAGGCATGACCATTACAACCACCTCAGTATCGACCATACGGATATCCACCTAGAGAGCCAGGCAGAGAGATGCCCAGGTACAATCCCTATTCAACATCAGCAGGAGCACCGAGACCATACAAGCAAGTAACATATCCACCACCCCAACCAGTGTTAGGACCACAACTGTCACAACCTCAACAAGTGGTACCTAGGAAATACGCTCAGCCAGAAGAAAATTTGGAAAGAGCCATAGTGCCAGCCTCAACGATGTCCAATGTAGAATCAGAGAACCCTGGATATGAGCTTCTCCCAGGAGATTATTATCCCTATGAAGCCAACATGTTAGAGTATGAATCAGCTTATGATTTGGCTTACTATGGATATGAAGGTTATGATCAGGCTTTTGGAACAGAGGTAGCAACGTTGATGTATACTGCACCTAAAGCACAACCACCTGTGAGACCCCCCATTAGAATACCCATGCCGAGAGGACCTTGCTATAGATGTGGAGGAGACCATTTTATTAGAGAATGTCCTCGGCCATATAATCCACCACCCCCTAGGACTTGGGAAGGATATTGCAACGATTGCGGAAAGGAACATCTTTTCAGAGATTGCCCTAAGAATCCAACCAAAGTCCAAGACACTACACCAATTAATGTAATTGAGGTGATAGAAGCACCCGGAAGTGATAAAGAATACACAGTACCATTGAAGGCCATTATAAGAGCTCAAACAAAAGAACTAAAAGGAAAACAACCAGAACAGGAGCAAGAGGGCAATAGAATGGTAAGTCCCAAAATTCAAATAGTTGAAGATTCTGAGGACCCACGTGAGAGTACCCAGAACACTAAAGCATAGAAATGGAAGGAAAGAAGAGAAAAGCTCAAAGATAAATGGATGAAAAACAAAAGTCAAGACAATAAGAAACAAACCAGAAGTAAGGAAGAACGAGAGCAAGAAATTCGGAAGGAAGTGCCTAGTCCACCGCTTATCCGAGAAGCTGAAAAACCAGGATCCATTTTAGCTGACCCAAAACCTGATGACCTAGACATGTGGCTAAAAGCTTACCAAGCTAGGATTAAGGCTGGACCAAAGGTAGACATGAAAAGCTTTACCCACAAGGAGAACTATAAAAAGAGAGGCTTGCGATCTGTCGAAAACTTATAGAGGTAGCACAAGCAACCCTAGAAAAGACTATCCCAGCCCTTCCAGAAATGAGGATAGCAGAGGATCAATACAAAGATTATGTCAAAGCCAAGGGTAAAGAACCTAGAGAGCTGGTT
Organism: Ceratopteris richardii; assembly: GCA_020310875.1. Classification (NCBI taxonomy): domain Eukaryota; kingdom Viridiplantae; phylum Streptophyta; class Polypodiopsida; order Polypodiales; family Pteridaceae; genus Ceratopteris; species Ceratopteris richardii. The sequence continues at coordinate 87,532,649 of CM035428.1, read as the reverse complement.
GACAAGCGTGAGCGAACAAGAACCCAAGATGAACCGATATCAACAATACTTAACCTAGAAGCTGATTAGCCAAAAGATTTATGGAATAGAATTCGAGAAGAACAATGGAAGAAGAATGGAGTGATTAAGCCTCCCTTTGAGGAATTAGATGTGGAAGTTTATCAACCCAATCCCATTATGGAGGAAGTATACGAGGAAGTGTCAAGGCTAGACAGAGATAGAGAAGAAGCTCATAGCATTTCAACTTTACCTAATTACATGGGAGAATATGAAAAGGAGTCTGATAATCCGAGCACCCACAGTACATGGAAAAGGAAAGGGAAACTCAGAAAAGAGTTCACACAATTTAACGGAACTTAAGAAGACAAAAGTACAATGCAAACTGACCGTGGAAGAATTACTTCGAATTAAGCCGCAATTATGGAAGCAATTAGCGAGCCAAATGGAATTAGGACAAGAGAAGGAAGAAAAAGAAGGTAAAGGAAAAGGAAACTCACCTAAGATACAAATCCCAGTTGATAAGGTGGGAGAATTCAGTGAAGGAGACGAAGGTAACACGTGTCTACCTGTCACATACAATGGGTACATGACCAAGGCAATCCTAGACACAGAGGCTGGGGTAGGAATCGCCACCAAGGAGATTTGAGAGAAATGGGGAAAGCCTGCCTTATGACCCACACGCATGAAGCTCCAATTAGCAGACGGTCATGTAGAGAAACCCTTAGGAATACTGGAAAGAATCAAATTAACCACTTGTGGAGTTGAATTTGAACACACATTAGCCATCTGTAAATTTGAAAAGGCTAACAACTATGAAATGATATTAGGATGACCTTTCATGAGACAAATGCGGGTAGTGCAAGATTGGGGAAGAGATTCGTTATACCTACAACACCAAGGAAACACTACCAAGATAAATCTACATACATTTGCATATCGAGATGTCCCTCCACTACAATGGAACCCCATACGCAAGGAGGAAGATGACCTATCCATTCATAGTGCTGGATCAAGCGATCAATCATGGATGCATGAGGACGCCCAGTTATGGATGTGCAAAGAAGCCAAGAGAAAGGATAATAAAAGACAGACGTGGCCAATAGGACATCCTAACTACAGACCTGTAGAGAACCCAAGGTATATGCCTCAAATCTTTCCGGATGAAACCTTTGAACCACACGGATGGATGGAAATCTTAGCAACCTTGGATGTATGTGTGAATGAGGAAGTACTAACCATGAACGAATGCATAGATGAAGAGGGCTATGATGTAAATCTATATATGGTTGTACTTCAAGAAGTGGAAGCCGGAGAAATTTTGGAAAAAGAGTGGAAAGAGGAATACGATAGAAATGGAACCAGAGTTTGATTCAGAAGAAAGCTATCTAGACACCATTCGAACCAAAGAGAAGCCAAAACCAACCAAAATCTTGGCAATAGAAGCCGCCCCCCTAGAACAGGAGCAAGAGGGAAGAATGAGTAAAACTGGACCGAATCCCGACTTATTTGAGGTTCCATAGCATTTTAAAAGATACGAAGTAGAAGAGCAGAAGATAGCCATCCAAATGCCTAAGAGAGAAGCTCGCAAAGGAGAAGCATACGACAACAAAGAACAAACAAAAAAAATTATAGTAACAGTGGAAGATGGAGAAGAAAGATGTACATACATAGGAAAAGATGTATTAGTTGAAGAGGAAGAAGAACTCATACAACTGATCCGAGAATATCGAGACGTATTTGCATGGACATATAAGGATCTCAAAGGCGTGGAACCCTCGATTTGTTCTCATAGAATACCAATGATGGAAGATGCAAAACCATCGAAACAACGCCCTTATACATACAATGAAATCTATGCTGCTAAAATTAAGGAAGAAATAGATAAGCTATTAGCGGCAGGATTCATATATGAAATAGAACACACCGAGTGGGTCTCTCCATTAGTAGTTGTGCCTAAGAAGAATGGAAAACTGAGAGTGTGCACTAACTTGAAAAAAGTGAATGCAGCCACCATACGTGACAGCTACCCATTGCCCATTACGGACCATCTATTGGAAAGAGTCGCAGGAAAGGAAGTCTATAGCTTCTTAGATGGATTCTCCAGATACAATCAAGTAGCTATTGCTACTGAGGATCAACATAAGACCGCATTCACTACTGAATGGGGAATCTATGCTTTCCAAGTGATGCCTTTCGGACTCACTAATGCGCCTGCTACTTTCCAATGATTGATGTGTCATGTTTTCAAAGAATTCCTGAAAAAGAGCATGGAAGTGTATGTAGATGACCTATGTACATATTCAAATCAAAGGGTGGACCACATTCCTGAGTTGCGAAAGATATTTAATAAATGCCGACAATATAGAGTCTGCCTAAACCCAGAGAAATGTGTCTTCATGGTAAGACAAGGGAAGATCCTAGGACACATAGTCTCTAGGAATGGAATATCCACGGATGAGGACAAGATTAAGGTCATCATAGAGCTCCTTAGACCTAAGAATGCGAAGGAGGTGCAAGCATTTATGGGACATTGTGGATACTACCGCCAATTTATCCACATGTATGCCATAATCGCCAAACCCCTGTATGGTCTCTTAACTCAATTCACTTGGACAGAGGAATGTGAGAAGGCGTTCAATGAGTTAAAGAAGAGACTTAGCACAGGTCCAATTCTAAAAACACCGAATTGGAACAAGCCTTTTCATATTCATGTTGATTCCTCTAATTATGCAATAGGATGTATCTTAGCCCAACTAGCCGATGAAGGGAAGTTAGATCATCCAATTGCCTATGCGAGTAGACAACTGAACCAAGCGGAGAGAAATTATACCACTACCAAGCGAGAAGGATTAGGAATGGTCTATGCAGTGAAAAAATTTAGACACTATCTCTTAGCCAACAAATTCAAGTTTTTCATAGACCATCAGGCTCTATTGTACCTAGTCAATAAGCCTTGTAACACGAGAAGATTGGTAAGATGGTTCCTACTATTGATGGAGTTTGACTTTGAAGTGATAGTGAAAAAGGGAAACACGCATGTAAGAGCAGATCACCTTTCTAGGTTAACCCACGGAGAACCACCCAGTGGAGTACCCGATGATCTGCCAGACACTTATTTGTTTAATCTGGAAGTTTGTCCAAAGTGGGCAGAGAAACTAATTCCGATACTCACCCATGGCCCACAACACTCAATCAATAAGGATAGTAAAAAGGAAATTCTCCAACCAAGAAATTTGCACATTATTGCTGGAAGTGTGTACTATAAGGAACCCAATGGTGTATTGCTGAGATGTGTTGAGGAGGATGAACAAGTGAAGCTGATTGAACAAGCTCATGTGAACAAATGGAGGACACACAAGGGAACTCATGAGAGTATTAGGGGATTAAAGCGATTAGGAGTATACTGGCCTGACATGCCTAAGGATGTCCATGACTACGTAAGTAACTGTGCAGATTGTCAAGAGACAATCCCCGAAGATCATGTATTCATACCTTTCTCAACAATAGCACCCAATTGGAGCAAGACCCTGGTAAATTTCCTGAAGACAGGAGAACTTGGGGAAGGAGTTAGCTTGGCAAGGAAACAATCCCTAGAAGAGATGAGCAAGGATTATGTACTTATTGGAAGACAATTGTTTAGGAGAGGGAAAGACAATCAATTACGGCTCTGTGTGCATGAAGGAGAATATTTGCCCATATTAGAAATGGCACACGCAGGTGCGGCAGGAGGTCACTTTTCGGCTGAGAGAACCGTAAAAATGATCCTCTTCGCGGGCTTGTGGTGGCCAACTTTACATATGGATGTTGAAACATATGTACGAAGCTGCGAGACATGCCAAAGGGCTAAATACCCAATTCGGAGAGATGACATGCCATTGAGACCTATGGTTTGTGTGACAGCATTCTCTAAATGGGGTATTGACTTCATAGGACCCATCAACCCACTAGCTAGAGGATCACATGCTGAATATATCATAGTAGCCACAGATTACCTGACAAAATGGGTAGAAGCAAAGGCTACTAGAAAGAATGATGTGCAAACCACGGCTAAGTTTCTTTTTGAACATATATTCACCCGTTTCGGATTACCAATTGAGATTGTGAGTGATCGAGGAATGCACTTCATTAATGAAGTGATAGAGTCTCTAATGAATGAGTTTTTAGTGATCCATAAAAAATCAGCCCCATACCATCCACAAGCCAATGGTCAAGCAGAAAGTTCCAATAAGGTATTATGCACGGTATTGACAAAGATTGTCAATAATGGGAGGTCTGACTGGGACAAGCAATTGCATCATGCAATTTGGGCCTTCCTAGTTGCATACAAGACTGCCATTGGAACAACTCCCTTCAATTTGGTGTACGGGCAAAATGCGATTTTGCCAATTGATTTTTTAATCCCCACTTTGATAGTAGCACAACAGTATAAATGGATCGGACATGAATTATCCCAACAACTAGACCAAATAGAGAAGTTGCATGAAACTAGGTTACAAGCGGTAGCAGGAATATATGCAGCCAAGAGAAGACAAAAGGCATATTATGATGCACATATAAAAGACAAAGGACTTAAAGAAGGAGACCTAGTCCTGGTTTACACCTTAAAACAACATGCCAAGAATTACAAAAACGCGGATATGGACCTCTGATCATAAATAGGATCTCTACTAGTGGAGCAGTTAATCTAGCCACTTTAGATGGAGACATTCTTCCTAACTACATAAGTGGATGCAGAGTGAAACGATTCATGGAGCCATTAACGGATCAACTGTTAGCACGTCTGGTAGGTGCTCAAAATAGGAAGAAAGAGGAAGAACGGATTAGAGAGGAGGCATGACAAGAAGCCCTAGAACGCATCAAGAAAAGGAAAGAATGGATTAGGCAAAGAGACGAACGATATCTCCAAGGAGAAGAACCTATCTGTATTCCTAATTATCAAGTCCATATGTCTGACGCGACTAGTGCTTATAGTTCATGACCTTACCTAAACCTAGGGATTGGCAAGACAGAGTAAAAATTGATAGATGCATTGGTAGACTCAGGAGTTGAACTTAGTTGCATACGTAATACGGTCATAAAAGATCTTCAAATGATTATGGCTCCCATAGATGATAGGAGTTGGAGGTCAAATCATACAATGCATTGGGGCAACGATAGTATCCCTCCACCTAGGAAATTCTTTCATGGAACGAGTATTAGTGTGCAGAGATGAAGATTTAATAGAAGATTTGATCCTAGGACAGGATTGGATCATTGAGAATGAAGTAAGCATCAACCTAGCTCAAGGCTATATTTCAGCCAAGATAGGGCACAAGGAAATTTTTAGTCTATTGGGAGAGAAGCCTTTACTACAACCAAAAACCATCGAGAGTGCAGAAAAACACAAAGAAGAGCTAGCGGAACATGATCCCAGTCCCAATACCTCAGAAACCAATCTAGAAGAGGCAGAAAGTTCAAACCCTAATGTGTTCAGGGAAGAGGTGAAATCACCCTATTCAGTTGGTGAACAGCCAGACAATACGGAAACCAACTCTCATGGAGTCTCTCATATGACAGAAGGATCACCAATGTGGAAGACAACATTCAGATACTCGCATCAAGGGAAGAACAAATTCAAATGGGTACGCAAGGATCAAGTGCAAAAATCAAAGACGCCAACATCAACTCATGAGAAGAAAGAGGAGAACAAGAAGTCAGCATCAATGAAATCTGAAACAAAACGGCTATTACAATTATGGCTCCCGAAGCCTTTGATTCATGCTCAGAAGGAACAACAACAGATATGGATTCCCAAAAAGGTCAGACAAGCAGCCAAACAAGCGATAAACAAACAGACTGATGCATTACATCGAGGCATTCAAACAATGCAGCCAAGACCGACTCATCATAAAAATATGAGGAGAACAAACTCAATTAATAGGACATCAAAAGAAATACATGAAGTTCGACAGTCCAGAGAGAAGATAAGGACCATCAACATAACCGCGAAGTGGATTTGGAAGCCAAAGCAACCGCAAGGAATGGACCACCACAACAACAAGGATTCCAATTGCACTCATGCAGTATCAAATGCACCTAAAGTATGCATAGTAGGGCCACATTACAAGGCCAAGCATTCGGCACATGATGTACATGATAAAATTAGTGGTGCACATTCTCCAACGGGGAATAGGTCATAGCTTCAACTTCTTTACGAATGGACATACTATGTAAATAAATAGATGCTTCGGCTATACTTATGTTTGTTTTCTTTCAGGAAAAGAAATAAAAAGATGTGGTAAGAGATCTCACTTATGAACCAAGGGAAACGGAGTGACGGAACGACAACATATCACTGCAATGCACTACACAGTTGCTATGCTTTCCATTGAAGCTAATGTACTTTTCCTTAAAAGTGCAGATGGCTTCTGAAGATTCTGAAGCAACAGTTCAAGAGGAGGTATTGGAATTTCCTCTCCAGAGTATCACCAAAGCAAAGGGACATTGGTTTAGAGAAGATCAACCGGTTAGGGAATACCTCTTCCTGGCGACTATCAAAATAATGGATATGGATCATCAATTTCCGATCATGTCCCAAGATTTTAGAGTAGTGCATGAACTCCCGTCTACAATAGACATCATGAAGAAAGCGGGCATACACAAATATTTTGAACTGCCAATCTATACGCCCGACTTTCAAAGGTGCACACAAGTCATAAACAAATTACAGCCAGCACTACGTGATCCGTTGGTGCCCGAGGCCAGAGTGATGGATAAAGTAGGCTAATGGGTAATTATTCAATTCACACATGACTTGATTAAGGAAGATTTTGGATGGGAAAAGGATGGAAAAATGGTAGTGAAAGAAGAAAGTTGAGGGGCAAAAACCAGAACATTCACCGACATTAACAGAATCGACATAGAAGAGGAAGTCAGACTCATTCATCAGCACTTCTGCTTCCCAAACATGCATCGATACACCACCCCTCAGAAGATCATTGTTCAACTCCTCTCACATGCCATCAAGTATATTGGAAATCAAATTAATCTGACTCCTTACATACAGGAAAGGCTATTCGAAGTGAAGAAGCAATGGAACAGCAAGAAGTTCCTTAATGGCAGTGTAGCTCTGACAATATTGATCTACCTTGCTTTAGGCATTAAAGAGCACCTACAAGAAATGCCATCCTCAATTGCTATGGCTAAGTATGTCAAAGTTGCGACAGTACCAAAAAAGAAAAGAGGAGTCAAAATTGTTGAAGAGACAGAAACTAGCTCTCAACCCAGAATGAGAGGCACAAAGAGATTAAGGGAAGTAAAGCAAGTGGAAGAAGAAGTTCCAACCACGAAAAGAGCGCACGTACTTCCAAAGACAAGGATTGAAGAGCAAAGGCCGATTACAGAAGAAGATTTAACTAAGGCTCTGGAAGATACACATCAATATAGAGAAGGGCAAGTCAATTTACCAGTGCAAGGGCACCATTATCAGCAGGCCCAACAAGAGATCGAGGCCAAGAAGAAGCTCACAAAAGTACACCGCTACAGGGAATTAGGGTTGGAAAATTCAAGCTCATCTTCGGATGCACAAGAAGAACCCGACACATCGTTATTAAATGTGGATATTCAAAGTGAATCAAAGGATGATGGCCAATGGGAAGAATTGAATACAGTCAACTATAATGACGAAGAAGAGGGCCCAAAGATGGATGCTACAGCTGACCATCCAGATCAGGACACCGTAAGCAAGGCCGCAAACCAAGACAGGATGCATGTGATTAAAATCAATGAGACTTCCACAATTCATATCAAGGAGACAACACCTACAAGAGAGGTATCAATCAAGATACCAAAGAAAGAGCCTCAAGAAGCGGCAGTAGAAGAAGTAGAACCCTTCACACCAATAAGGGTTGTGGTAGAACCCTCCCCCATGGATGTCACTTTTCAAGGGAGCGCCACAAAAGTTATTGATTTAGATGAAGAAAGAAAAGAATCAAAAACACAATTACAAATTAGACAACCCCACAACGAAACCATCCATGTAGAGTAAGGAAAAGATGTGCAAACCGGAGTAGCTACAAGCATACCACGAACATGGTTAAATGTTGACATCACTCAGCTCAAGCCTGTAGTGCAAGATACGATTAGAACTGCAATGGATACACAACAATTAATGCTTGAAGCTGATGAAGACTACGATCAAGCCATGCAAGACAAGCATGAACCTCAACAAATCGGTAAGAATCTTTCTACTGAGTTAAAGATAGCAAAGGAGCAGATCTTACAGAAAGAAAATGAAGTCCAAGAGGTCAAAAAGCAGTACAAAACTCTAGAGATGGAAAATGAAGGATTGAAAGAACAACTCCAGGAATTAACGAAGAAATATGAAGCTAGCGAGGCTGAGAAGGCACGAATGCACGCCCGGAGTAAAATACTGGAATCACAAATAAAGGTATATATGGAAGAGGTAGAAAACCTAAGGAACCAAAATAAGGAGCTCATGACAGCTCTTCTAAGTGATCAGCCCATAGAAGTTCAGGGAAGACCAGAAAAGGATATCAAAGGATTGGAAGAAAAGATAGCTAAGTATGAAGATCAGCTCAAGCAGGAGCAGGCAGTCATTGCTGACTGGGAAAAGAGGTACATGGAGGACACAGCCGCTCTAAGGATTAAATGGAAAAAGGCGAAGAATCGTTCATGCAATGTAAAGAAGACACTGATCACCTTGACATTGTTGATCAAGAACTTCTCAAACACAAAGACACAATCGCTAAAGCAAATGAAGAAATCAAGCAAAAAGATGACTTGATTAAACCACTACAAGAGCAGCTAGAGCAGAAGGCACTTGAGGGGACACCAGTAGTTCCAAATTCCACAGAGGCTACTGAGGAGACTGAGGTACGTCCTCTCTCTCCCCCCTTATATCATTCGCCACTAAGGGAGGAATAGGAGGTCCAAATTGAACATAATAATCGAGTCATTGCAGAACTGAGCAGACCGGAAAGGGCACTACTGGTGTCCTAGCTTACTGTTGAATTCGAAGATAAGATAATCCAGGTAATGAAGGAGGCCCAAATCGAAACCAAAAACTTGGATCAAATTTTGAAGCCTTTCAATGTACCATATGGACTAAAAGAACAAACACGACAATATATAAAGACTATGACGAATAAGGATCCGGACAACAACCTCCAGTTCAACCAAGATACATTCAAGTATACTCAAGAAGAATTCGAAAAAGCTGATCCCATATGGAGGCGCAAAGTTTTGGAAAAGAATCCTACACTGCGGGTACAGTGGGAAGCATCACCATATGTGCTTCAAGTAAATCTAGCATTTTGTCCAGTACCCCGCAGACGCTCCTGGACGCAATTTTGGGAAGGATAGCGCCAGGGAAGCATCAATAATCAATGGCTGAATTACCCATTGTTACCTAGTCCACCACATAACTACCTACCAACAGAAGAATATATGGTAAAAACAATGGAATTTTGGATTGCATGATATGCGACTGTCCCGGACTTAGCAGTTAAAATGACAAATAAGATTTTCAGCATGCTATTAACTGTAATTAAAGTCTTCAAGCATGCAAAATACACTTTTTTGAATTTCATCGGCATTACCCAAGAATTTGAAGCGCTCGTTTTTTATCTCTCTACTATTCCGAGCCGCTTAACCCTGATGGCATATTATTCAAGACTTATGTTTTGTCATCAACATACATGCAGACTTTCGAAGAAGCATTTTTCACCGGCTTCTTCGAAATAGATTCGGAAATTTTTGTCAAAATGACTTCGAACCTGAATGCACGTCTAGTAGCTTATGAAACCAGCTTTTTTACGGATCACCGACAAGCACCAGAGGATGGAGTGAAGTCAAGCCAGTGGAAAGAATTTATGCTATGTCACGCTAATTTGCTGAATCAAAGAGAGCAAGAAGTCATACAAACTTATTCACGTTGCCACAAAAAGCCTGTCGCGGACGAGAGAGTTCAGGAGGAGGGACGTGTGGAAGGGGAATCAAGCAAGAAGAAAAGAAGAAGAAGATCAAAGTCAAAAACTGCTCAATAAAGAATGAAGATCATAAAGCAAAGAACTACCCTCTGCCCAAAGCCCCGCAGGGGCACGCATCAGGCAACAACGTGAAACAACCAGGTCCTGAGGAATGGAATTAAAGAACAATCAGAACCAAAACATTTCATGGGAAGGACGGACCAGGGCCAGGAACTATACATGAAGAAGTGCAAGACAATATTTGGCAGGTAATAATCCTTTCGCTTATTGCGTGTGTGGGCAACAAAATGAACAGGCTTAAAGCAATGCAACAGGGTCAGATGTGTGAAGACAAAGACAAATCAGAAGACCAAAAGTTAGAAAGAGGTAGAGGCTGAAAAGTTGAAGAGGGTGACTAAGAACAACACATTCTTAGTCACTGGTGGCGTGCGTGGAAGCCCGACAGAATACAGCAACCCAGATTTGTGATGTAAGGAATACCAAGGGGCAAACAGAAGCAAAGGACATACCTCGGATAAGATAACCAATTGTCTGACAATCCTTGTTGCTGCTTTGACTGCTGGGTGCGTGTATTCATAACTCTTAAACAAGTTGAGGACAAGAAGTAAAGCCTGTCAAGGGACGACAGCGACAAAGAGAGGGAGAGTGTTGCAGAGCAGAGAAGCACAAAAGAAGAGCCCCAAAATTTTCAAATTAATGGGCATATTTTTTCTTCTTCTAGTCTTAGGAAATTCCCTCAAAGCCATGTAAATGCACTAGAGGAGTCCTCTAGTTGCATAATCCCAACTTGTTGTAGAATATCCCTTGTAAATTAATAGGAAATTCACTTTTGAGTAATAAAGTGCCGGTCTCTTGTGTGAAAGGACCAAATTTAGGGCACATGTATATAAGTCACTTTGTTACTCTTTGTAGAGACTTTTTGCCATTGTGAAGAAGGAGAGCTCCTGAATTTCGAATTTGCCTCTTTCCTGTAGATTTCCATCTTCTCTTTGATCTTCTATGTGTGTGTAATGCTTGGAATGTGTGTGTAGGACTGTTGTCTATCCCTCCCCACTATTTTTGAACTCTTGTAGTGTGTGTGTGAACTTGTAGAAGTTGTGGAGTGAGTGTGATTGCTTCCCACCATTCGCTATTTTGGTCATAACTAGAATCACAGTTGTCAGAATCAAGTGAAACCACTTCCAGTAGATGCGTCTCGTCTATTGACTATATTCGAAGTTTGGAGCTGGGAGAAACCCTCGATTTACTGAAAACTGTTGTAAGTGGTATCGTGGCAGACACTTCCAGTATTTCAGTGAGTTAGAGAGGTGGATTAGTCTTTTCTCATACATATCAGCTGAACCACTTCATTCTCCATCATGTGTGCACATGTCCTCATACGCTTGGTTAGGTCGTTTGATCGGATTGACAAATAAGCGTGTGTCAATTTCCCACTATACGCACTTGTGTGGCAATTGGGGTTTAGTCTCATTGACACAAGTCCTTGAGTCTTCTTGACTCAGGTACACAATGATATAAGAAAGGGTCTCATAATTCCAACTACACCCATAGAAACATGTCTTGCACCTATCAAGTTAATCATGCCCAAGAAGACCCTTTCCCTTATAGCCCTAGTAGATTCAGGGGCCTCCCCATGTTTCATCGATGAAGGATTGGTTAAGAAACATGGAATTCCTATACTTCAAAAGAACAAACTAGTAGTCGTTGAAGTAGTAGATGGACGACCTTTAGCATATGGGAATATAACCATGGAAACCACACCATTGAGAGTACACCTTGATGAGCATGAATCCCACATATGTTTCAATATAATATCGAGCCCAGTACATCTAGTTATCATTGGAATGCCCTGCTTAAAGAAGCATAATTCAGACATTAATTGGGAAAAGAATAAAATCATCCATTGAGATATCTAGAAGAACCCAACATATGTCAGAGCCAAAACCTTCATACATGCAGTAAGGAAGGAACCTACATATATTATCTATGCAATGCCAACTCAAGAATCCAAGAAAGATGATCTAGTACAGCTACCCAATCAGTACAAAGGCTTTGAAGATGTTTTTGAAAAGAAGAATGCAGATATCCTCCTAGAGCATAGACCTTATGATTGCCCCATAGATCTTCAAGAGGGAGCACAACCACCCTTTGGACCAATCTACAGACTATCCCTAGAGGAAGTTACAGAACTATGCAAGAACATTGATGAGAATCTAGCAAAGGGGTTTATCAAACACTCGAAGTCTCCAACAAGAGCTCCTATTTTATTTATAAAGAAGAAGGATGGGGCTCTCCGGATGTGTGTAGACTATCATGGATTGAATAAATTCACTATAAAGAATAGACACCCACTACCATTTATACCAGAGCTCTTGGAAAGCCTTGAAAAAGCAAAATTCTTCACAAAGATTGAACTTCGAGGAGCTTACAACCTTGTTAGGATCAGAGAAGGAGACGAATGGAAGACAACATTTTGAACAAGGTATGGCCATTTTGAATATGTATTTATGCCATTCGGTCTTACAAATGCTCCAGCTGTCTTCCAACATATTATGAATGATATCTTTCGAGAAAACTTAGATGATTTTGTTGTAATATACCTTGACGATATCTTGATATTCTCCAAAAATCTAGAGGATCATGAATGTCATGTAAAGATAGTCCTAGAGAAACTAAGAGAAAAAGGATTATATGCGAAATTGGAGAAGTTCTCTTTCCATAAGACAGAAGTGGAATTTTTAGGGTACATTGTATCACATAAAGGAAATTTTATGGACCCTAAGAAGATTCAAACAATCCTTGATTGGCAACCACCTTCATGTGTTCGAGATCTACAATGTTTTCTGGGGTTTGCCAACTTCTATAGGATATTCATTAGAGATTACTCCAAGATAGTGACATCTCTTACCAAGCTTACAGGGAACTCCAAATTCTCATGGATCGAAGAAGCAGAGAAAGCATTTCAGACCTTGAAATCAGCATTCACTACTGCTCCAACTCTAGTTCATCATGATTCCAATAAGCCCTTCTTTCTAGAGACAAATGTATCAGACTTTGCCCTAGGGGCCATTCTTTCCCAATATGGAGATGATGGACACCTATATCCAATTGCATATCATTCAAGGAATTTTTCTCCTCCAAAAATTAATTATGAAATTCATGATAAAGAACTTCTTGCCATAGTGGACGCATTTGATACCTGGCATCACCATCTAGAAGGAGCAGCTCATAAAGTTATCGTGTATACAGATCACAATAACCTAGAGTATTTTATGACCACCCACATACTCAACAGAAGGAAATCTCGATGGACTAATTTTTTATCCAAGTTCGACTTTGTCATCACATATTGTCCAGGATGGCAACAATGTCAGTCAAATGCTTTGTCAAGAAGATCTTACCTTGCACCAAAGAAGGGTGAAGAGGCCTTTGATCAATAAGAGAGCATATTATTCAAGCATGAGCATCTCTAGTTAGCAGTTATCTCTTCAAGCCATCATGAAGATTCAACCTTGAATCATTTTATTCGTGAGACTCTACCACGAGATGAATTGTTTTGTAACGCTTAGCAAAGAACTCAAGAAGGAAGAATTCAAGAAGTAAATGAATTCCAAGAAAAGGATGGGTTACTATTCTATAAGAACCTATTGTATGTCCCTCTAGGAACTCCCAGGATCCAAGTACTTCAACAATGTCATGAAAACCTTGCATCATGACATTTTGGAGTGAATAAAACAATAGAACTTATATCAAGGGATTTTTGATGGCCTCAAATATGGAAGGAAGTCAAATAATATATCCAAACCTGTGACACTTGCAATAGATCTAAAGTACCATGACATAAACCTCATGGCCTCTTGCAGCTTTTACCTATTCCAGAGAGGCCATGGGCTTCATTATCTATGGACTTCATCACATACCTACCAAAGTCAAAAAAGTATGATTCCATCCTTGTTATAGTAGATAGATTTACAAAGATGGCACACTTCATTCCAACTACCAAGGCAATCATAGGTGCAGCCACTGCTAGGCTTTTCCTGAGATACATCTTTAGGCTTCATGGATAGCCTGATGATATTGTCAGTGATCAAGGTCCGCAGTTCATATCCAACTTTTGGAATAGTCTTTGCAAGCTCCTTGGTGTTCAAATTAAACTATCTACAACCAATCATCCATAGACTGATGGACAAACAGAATGGGTGAATCAAGTCCTAGAACAGTATCTCCGTTGCACCATCAACTATCATCAAAATGATTGGTTTGAGCTTTTACCCTTTGCAGAGTTTGCCTATAACAATAGTGTTCATACATCTACCAAGTAGACTCCATTCTTTGCAAATTATGGACAACATCCAAGGATGGACATACAACTCGCAAATCATGTCAAGAACCCAGCTGCCAGAGACAAGGCTCAGTACCTCATGGAAATTTACAAAGAACTCAAGAAAGAGATCCATAAGGCTCAATAACATTATAAGTACTATGCAAATCAACATCATGTTCAAAATCCATTGTATCAAATTGGGGATAAAGTATGGTTACTCAAAAACAATTTGCAAACTTCAAGGCCCTCTGCAAAGTTAGATCATCAAAGATTTGGTCCATTCACCATCTTGGCCAAGATCAATCCAGTCACCTTCAAGCTCCAGCTACCAAGCACCATGAGAATACATCCAGTTTTCCATGTATCCATGTTGGAACCATATCAGATTTCACCATTGAAGCTGGGGGAGAGACCTAGTCGTTCACCACCTATCGAGATTGATGATCATGAAGACTTTGAAGTCGAGCATGTCCTAGATTCTAGAATATCCTGAGGAAGATTGGAATATCTTATTGATTGGAAAGGCTATGACATCAATGATCGTACTTGGGAACCTACAGAAAACCTTCAGAGAGCACCAATCAAGGTTCAAGAATTCCATAAGAGAAATCCAATGAAGCCGAGACCAGATAACATGACCGCTCCTCATGGAACTCATCGCTTGAGGGGGAGGTGATGTCATGGACAAATGAAACCATCCTAAACCTTAGATTCCATGTGAACCCCATATCTCTTGATTGGTTCAGAATTAGGAGAAACCGATGTTTCCATTGTGTCTGAAACATGCCAAAACCCTAAGATCGACTATCTATTTGCTAAATTCTAACATCTTGAGGTCCTGATCGATTTGTTGACATCATTGATGACATCATCAACTCGCAACCGCCCTTGGGAACCGCCCTTGAAAACCTCTTTAAGGAGGGGTTGGCCACATTCATAATGAGTCTTGCCAATACCAATCTTGGGAGCTCAAGGAGTCGTGACTGCCAAGTAAGTACTCTCCAAGTTCTAGTTCCAATTCTTGTCTTGTTCTTTATTCTAGTCTTGTCTAATCTAGTTCTTGGACATCCTGTCTTGTCCTCTTGTAATCTCATTGTGCAAGATCTTTTCAAGTTCTTTCTTGTATCCAGTTCATCTCCTAGAAAGGAGTTCTTGTAATTGAGATATCTTGTTCCATACTCACGATCCTTGGTTGTGGGATCTCCTGTATCATCTCTAGTCCAGTTTTCCATACCTATCAATCCTGGGTTGTGGGATGTATTGTATCAATTACATATTCTTGTATCATTTTCCCTACGTGCGTGCTCTTGTAATCAAAAGTGCATTTCTGAAATCTTGTCTAGTTTAGTCAAAGAGCACAATCTAGTGCTCCCCTGACAATATCAACATATGCTTCACACCCAAAAACTTGAAGATGATTATAATATCATTGCTTCCCTATCCATAACCCTTATGCTGCTTTCAGATCTTTGATGATACCAGTTGAAAGGTTAATGACATGAATTGCATCGACACTACTTCTACCCAAAAGTGTTATGAAAGGTTTGCATGATGCAACATAGAAACTACTATATCTTGAATAGAAATATTCATTCTCTCGCCTATGCCATTCTGTATTGGGGTATAAGGAGTTTTAAAATCTTTAGGAATTCCTCTAGATTGAAAGAAAAGGTTGAATTCATATGACATATGTTCATCTCCATTATCTGAATGTAAAGCCTTGAGCTTAGTTCCTTTTTTAGTCTTAGTTGAAGCAAGCCATTTTTTGAAAATAGAGAATATCTCATCCTTGGACTTAATAGGATATATGTAGACTTTTCTAGTAGCATCATCGATAATAGTGATAAAGTAAAGAGAACCACCTAATGACCTTCTAGCCATAGGACCACACACATCTATATGAATGAGATCTAAAGGCTGAATTGAAGAGTCAATGTGCATTTTATGCACATTTCTAGTTTGCTTTACATATCGACAATACTCACAAAATGAAAAAATCAGAGAAAGATAACAAAGGTAAGTAGCCAAAACAAGAAAGATTTTCCATTCCACTACAAGATGTTACCATTAGTGTCCATGTGAAAAGCCAAATGGATGTCGAACACTTTTGTATATGTTCTTTAATAAAATATATAGTGGCCTAGTCAGCTACAAAGTGTAAGTTTGGCCGCATTCATAACACCTAAGAAATTTGTGTTCACATTCTCTATGTATTGGGTGTTTTCTATGTATTTTGCAAGTATTGTGTGGAGGAGTGTGTCTTGCATATAGATCTCTATTTTCTACTGTGAGCATATCTTCATGGAGCTCTTGAGAAGGAGAGTCCACCTTGGTGCATTGCCATCACACCACTTCACTGGTCAGGACAAGTGTCTATGCTTAAGTAGAGGGAAAGCATCCATTATTGGTTACACAGATTCTGACTATGCTGGTTGTGTAGACGATCATAAGTCTACATGAGGGTACATTTTTCATTTTGCTGGAGGTGCTATCTCTTGGAGATCTCATCTTCAAGAATGTACAACGGTTTCCACCATAGAAGTAGAGTATGTTGAAGCAAGTGAGGCATGTAAGGAAGCATTGTGGCTTTCTCGTCCCTCTTGTGATATGGGTTTACCTCCGCATGTACCCAGTTTGCTCAATGATAGCTAGAGTGCCATTGTGTTGGCTAAGAATCCAGTCTATCATGCAAAGACCAAGCACATTGAGGTGACATATCACTTCATTAGATATTGCTTAGCCACTGAGTGCATTATTCTTGAGAAGGTTCACAGTCGAGATAATATTGCAAATGCTTTGACTAAAGCTCTACCACAGGATAGCTTTCGACACTGTTGTCACTTGATGGGGGTTACTTGATTCATGATCTTACACAGTCACTTGTATATTGTGTAACATGCCCATCAGGTGGGATGTATAATTTGTATACTTACACTCATGTATTCTTTATCATTCTTTATTTTTCTCCCATAGTTACTTTGGCCATATCGGCATTTAGTGGGAGATTATTACCGTTAGTGTCCATGTGAAAGGCCAAATGGCCACCGGACACTTCTTTGTATATGTTCTTCAATAAAACATATAGTGGCCTAGTCAGTCACAGACTATAAGTTCGACCACATTTGTAACACCTAAGAAGTCTGTGTTTGTGCTCCTTGTATACTATGTTTTTTCTACATATTCTGTAGCCTATCTGTGGAGTACCATGTGCCGCCCTAGGAGCTTGGTTTTCTACTCCGAGGATATCATCATGGAGCTCTTGAGAAGGGGAGTGCATTGTGGTGCATCGCCATCGAAATACTTCAGGGGGAATCATTATCGCTAGATTTACATGTCTTTTCTAGCTCAAATTAAGCTAGTTGCTATGATACTTGTGTGTGCACTAGTGTTCCTTGCTTCATGCTTGGTAGCTCATGCATATATTGTTTGAGAAAGAAGCAAACTATTGTGGCCACTTCTAGTTGTGAGGTAGAGTATAGGGAAATTTTCATAGAAAATTTGGAGTGTGTATGGCTCAAACATCTTTTGGCTAATTTGGTTGTTCTTCATTCTTCTTCCACCACCATCTTCACTGATAGTTAGAGCACATTGGCAATTGTGAGGAACCCTATGTTCCATGCTCGCATAGACCACATTGAGGTGCACTATCAGTATGTCAATGAAAGGTTCTCTACTAGAGGGATCAATATGGCATATGTGCCCACACAGGATAATGTTGCAGATCTTTTCACAAAGGCTCTACCTAGGGAGAAGTTTGAATCTTTTCGCAAAGCTTTGGGCGTACTTCCTTTTATGGATTGATCCCTTTCCACATAGCTTGGCACTTCCTTATACATGCGTTCCAACTCCTTGTTCACCATGTCACTCCCACGGGGGGCTTGTTAATGTATTTCAGTCGTGATATGTGTGAACACACTTAAGACCATCTAGGCACTTTTTCCTTCTTTAGGAGGTTTTTTTTTTCCTCGGCTTGTATATGCGCCTATAACCCTAATGGGTTACTTATCTATGTACATTCACTTGCTAGTTCATTCAGTGTTGTGTTGTGATCCAAGATTCTTCTTCTTACTTATGTCGTTTGTGTACTTAAGTAGACCTCAAATTCCAACACTTTTCTCATCTTCCAAAAGATTTTGGAGATGAGGCACTCGTGGAAATACATTTGGTAGGATGCTTGATGTATAGTGCACCTGTGAAACCAAATGTTTTTTTAACTTATCCCAACATCCATCAAGATCCCAATCTTACATTCAAAGTGTTACATAGGGTGTTTTCATCCTTTGATGGTGAGTTTCCAATAGTTATTTATGCGCTACTTGAGACTGAGAAAAATAAGAACTCAATTGTCTTTGGATATCTAAGTATGCTAATGGCCAAGAATTTGTTTTAAAAGATTAAGGTGAAATTTCTCTTAGATTGACACGCTCATCAAGCAAATTGTCATTAAGGTGAACTTTTTCTTAATCTGTTTTCAAGAAAATTGTCACTTGCAAATACATTTACACTAAGATAATTGAGTGCAATGATACTTGAGGCTTATACACCAAGGCAAGAAGCTCTTCATCTCATGCATGTTTATGATTCTAAAAGGTTTTGTTCACATAATGTTCCCGTTTGCTTGAATAATGTCAACTTTGATCATGTTTCCTTGATCAAGAAGTCTAGGTTGGATGGTTCAATTCTTCTTTATAAAGCAATACTCATCGTCATGTCAATGAAGGTTGCAAGCTTTTATTGATCATTTCCAAAGGTATTATGACTTTTGCATAAGAAACAACTTATGGGAAGAAAGGATTTGTGCAACTTGAGAGTTTGGAATGCAAGAGATTTCAATGATACCATACAATTGAGGAGAAGAGGAAATATATAGAGCATGCTAAGAAACATTTAGATGGTGAGGATGTAACTTGGATGGACACGTATTTCACTCATCAATAGGAAATAATAGAATGTTTATTGCAGGTTCATGGGAACTTAGCATACCCCTCTAATGGGATCTTAGGATTCAAATATTGTATCCAATGCCAAATGTTCAACATATGACATATGAATTACAAATTATTCTTCATCCCCCTT
The DNA here is from genome assembly GCA_020310875.1 of Ceratopteris richardii. Taxonomy (NCBI): domain Eukaryota; kingdom Viridiplantae; phylum Streptophyta; class Polypodiopsida; order Polypodiales; family Pteridaceae; genus Ceratopteris; species Ceratopteris richardii. Next base: position 87,513,260 of record CM035428.1, on the reverse strand, counting down.
AAAGAAATATTTATTTGGGTCGTAGAATGTTAAGGCAAATGAAAACACAATGGTATGGTAACCTAGGAGGGATAGTTGTAGGGACACTTGTGGAAACTATAGCTGATGAAGATGATTTAGGAAGGCCATTTTGGATTGCCAATTTGAAAATGGATGGACATCAGAATAAGATAGATTCTTATTGTGAAGTATTTCGATGGTGATGCACCGCACTGCACTCTCCTTCTCGAGAGCTCCCCGATGATATGCTCGGAGTAGAAAATCGAGCTCCTGACGCCGCACACGGTACTCCGCACAGAGAGCTGTAGAATACGCAGAAAAAAACAGTACACAGTGAGCACGAAGACAGACTTCTTAGGTCTTACAAATGCGGTCGAACTTACAGTCTGTGACTGACCAGGCCACTATATGTTTTATTAAAGAACATATACAAAGAAGTGTTCGGTGGCCATTTGGCCTTTCACATGGACACTAACGGTAACAATCTCCCACTAAAGGCCAATATGGCCAGAGTAACTATGGGAGAAAAAAGAAAGAATGATAAAGAATACCTGAGTGTAAGTATACAAACTATACCTCCCACCTGATGGGCATGTCACACAGTATACAAGTGACTGCGTAAGATCAAGAATCAAGTAACCCCCATCAAGTGACAACAGTGTCGAAAGCTATCCTGTGGTAGAGCTTTAGTCAAAGCATCTGCAACATTATCTCGAGTGTGAACCTTCTCAAGAATAATGCTCTCAGTGGCTAAGCAATCTCTAATGAAGTGATACCTCACCTCAATGTGCTTGGTCTTTGCATGATAGACCGGATTCTTAGCCAAAGCAATGGCACTCTGACTATCACTGAGCAAGTGAGGTACATGCTGAGGCAAACCCATATCACAAGCAAGACGAGAAAGCCACAATGCTTCCTTACATGCCTCACTTGCTGCAACATACTCTGCTTCTGTGGTGGAAACAGATGTACATTCTTGAAGACGAGATCTCCAAGAGATAGCACCTCCAGCAAAATGAAAAATGTACCCTGATGTAGACTTACGATTGTCTACACAACCAGCATAGTCAGAATCTGTGTAACCAATAATGGATGCTTTCCCTCTACCTAAGCATAAACACATTTTGACCGCTTCCCAATGTTTCTTGCCAGGATTAGACATATATCTGCTCACAACTCCCACTGCAATGCAATGTCCGGTCTCGTAGCTACCATAGCATACATGAGACTACCAACAGCAGACTGATAGGGAATTTTGGTCATGAATTCCTTTTCCTCATCTGATTTGGGGCAGTCATCCTTGCTCAATTTCACATATGTGGGTAAAGGTGTACTCAATGCCTTTCCACCCTGCATATTGAATCGGTGAAGTACTTTGGATATGTACTCACTTTGAGACAAGTATATGCATCTTTTACTCCTATCACGAGTAATGCGCATGCCAAGAATATGTTTGGCATCCCCCAAATCCTTCATATCAAATGTCTGACTCAACTTGTTTTTGAGAATTGACAAATCATAAGAGGACTTCCCAGCAATCAACATATCATCGACGTAAAGTATCAAGCATATCAAGCTGCCATCAGAACATCTCTTTGTGTAGAGACAATGATCCTCATTGCTTCGAGAATAGCCTTGGGACTTCATAAAAGCATCAAACTTTTGGTACCATTGTCTAGGAGACTATTTAAGTCCATACAAGCTCTTCTTTAGCTTACAAACTAGAATTTCCTTGCCAGGAACTACATAACCCTCTGGTTGTTCCATATAGATCTCATCTGTAAGATCTCCATGCAAGAAAGCTGTTTTCACATCCATTTGGACTAGTTCTAAGTCCTCCATTGTAACGAATCCAAGCAACATGTGCAAAGTAGTCATCTTGACCACTGGAGATAAGATTTCCTCAAAATCAACACCATGTTGTTGCTTAAAACCCTTTGCAACAAGTCGTGCTTTATATTTTGGAGAAGCACTATCTGATGTGAATTTCAGCTTATATACCCATTTACATGGTAAAGCTTTCCTGCCCTTTGGCAAAGGTACTAAGTCCCAAGTACCATTCTTGTGAGTAGAATCCAACTCACTCTTCATGGCACGCTCCCACTTGACTTGATCCTCTGTCTGCATAGCCTCTTTGTAGCAAGAGGGCTCACCGGCATCTGTTAGCATAACAAAATCTAGACCTGGAACATATCTATCAGGTGGATATGAGACACGTGCAGAACGTCTCAATGGTTGCTGAACAGGAACATGTGCAGACTGATCTGAATGGACATTCTCTTGAACATCCCTATGTGTAGCATTTTTATGCATGCTAACCGGAGGACTAGTATCCTCAAACACCACTCTCCTCACTTCAACCTCCTTAATCGGCTGTTTATGCATCTTAGACTCATTAAAAATGACATCACTACTTCTGATCACTGACCGTGTTTCAGGATCCCATAAGCGATATCCAAATTGTCCTTCTCGACCATATCCAAGAAAAATGCATTTCTTTGACTTATGGTCCAACTTCTGTCTAAGATTCTTGGGTATATGAACATATGCTTCACACCCAAAAACTCGAAGATGATCATAATATGGTGGTTTCCCTGTCCATAACTCTTGTGCCACTTTCAGACCTCTGGCAGTACTAGGTGAAAGGTTAATCACATGAACTGCAGTCAATACTGCTTCTGCCCAAAAACCTTGTGAGAGGTTTGCATGATGCAACATAGATACTACTCTATCTTGAATAGTTCTATTCATCCTCTCAGCTACACCATTCTGTACTGGGGTATAAGGAGCTGTAAACTCTCTACGAATCCCTCTACACTGACAGAAAAGGCTGAATTCATGTGAGGTATACTCACCCCCATTATCTGAACGTAAAGCCTTAAGCTTAGTTCCTTTTTCAGTCTCAACTGAAGCAAGCCATTTTCTGAAAGTAGGGAATACATCATCCTTCGATTTGATAGGATATACCCAGACTTTTCTAGTAGCATCATCTATGAAAGTGACAAAGTAAAGAGAACCACCTAAGGACCTAGTGGGCATAGGACCACACACATCTGTATGAACAAGATCTAAAGGCTGAATTGAAGAGTCAATGTGCGTTCTATGCACATTTCTGGTTTGCTTTCCATATTGACAATGCTCACAAAATGAAAAATCAGAGAAAGATAACACAGGTAAGTAGCCAGAACGAGAAAGATTTTCCATTCCACTACGAGATATATGGCCCAAGCGACCATGCCAAATACAAGCCATAGGCTGTTCAGTAACAGCTAACAAGTGTTCTTTCTGTGATACAAATAAAGGATAAAGTGAGCCAACTTTGCTTCCTTTTGCAATAACCATATTGCCCTTTGATATACGAAAAGACTGAGCATAGAAGACCACCTTGTAACCAAGGTCATCAAGTTGACCAACTGACATCAAACTGCGTGATAACTGAGGTACATGGCGTACATTATGCATAGTAAATTTTGAACCATCAATGAACTGCACAACCACATCTCCAATCCCCACAACATCACACTGGTAAGAGTCACCAAGTCTCACGGTACCAAGAGACTTTGCTGCATAATTAGAGAACCATTCTCTATGTGGTGTCACATGGAAAGAAGCACCAGAATCTAGCAGCCAGGTGTGGGAAAGAGAATCAACCATAAGTGCCTTAGATGGCATAGTACTATCAAGTGTCAACACATCAACATCATCAGAAATAACATTAATTTCTTCAATCTTCACAGTCGAAGTAGATGGTGCAGGTAACTGTTTAACATGCCCATCAACATTCTGTCCTTTATCTTTAGCATTCTTTAATGCATAACAGTCTTTCTTCATGTGTCCTTTCTTATGACAATAATGGCATTCAATATCCCTCTTCCTTGATTTACTTCTGCTCTTATTCCGTTGGCCATTCTTTTCCTTGTTCTTGCTCCTACCACGTTGTTGATTCTTTCCTTGGTAAGAATCACGAACATTATATGCATCTCCACTCTGAGTGCCAACCATAGATTTTCTACGAATCTCCTCACTCAAGAGTGCTCCACATATGTCATCATAGACGAGTTTACCACCTGGTGCACTATTGCTAATAGCTGTGCAAAATGTATCCCATGATGATGGCAGGGTGCATAACAGCAATACTGCTTTCATTTCATTGTCCATATCCATTTTCTGAGCCTGTAACTGGGAGAATATGGCATCAAACTCATTTAGATGAGCAGCAACACTATCTGTGTCCTTCATACGAAGGTCGTATAATTTTCTCATCAGATATACTTTATTTGATGCCGTCTCTTTTTCATATGTATTGCATAACTTCTTCCAAAGCTCCTCTGCACTTTCACAGTCTAATACTGTAAAGTAAACATTATCTGCCAGGTGCAAGCGAATGGTAGACCTGGCCATTTCATCTAACTCATCCCAATCATCTTCATCCATGTCAGCAGGCTTCTTTGAAATCCCATTTACTGGCTTCCATTGCCTTCTTTGAATCAGCACATCTTTAATCTGATTCTTCCATAGAGCAAAGTTTGTGCCATCAAATTTTCGGATCTCAAAATGGTCTTTGCCCTGCAAGTTATAGCTCCTCCTCGGAACGCTAGCACTAGACCCTGATCCACCGGATGTGCCTGAGACCTCTGATGCCATGATCGTAGAGAACTGAATAGAATGATAATGGAGCTAGAAGAGTCCAAACACCAACAAATAAGTGTATCAAGGAGTAAATCGACCACTATATAGTTGACTAAACCAGAAATCTAGAAAAATTTTGCCAGAGTATCCTCTGCAAAATTAGCATATGACCAGTGTCAAAGTATCATAAAACTGCAAGTACTGACATGTCTACCTGCATAGTGAATCACTGACTCCACTGCATATAATCAGTTACCCAATAGAAGCCAACTAGGCTTATCGAGCACCTATGAACAACTATCATACATCTCTTATGGCGAGGCTGGGTAAGTCTTCCACCTGCATCACCGAAGAGACCCCGACATCTGGGTGTCTCCCAGTTAAGAAAACCTCACCACGACCCTCTTTATCAAACGTAAAAGGCTTTATGCAAAGAACGTAACCGCTATATCAATGCCCACATGGACGTACATAAGCGGTATCCACAGAAGCGTACATGGTGTGTATGTGCTCAATATATGCAGTAAAATGACACTAAAAGGTTGAATACACAGTCCAAAAACTAGCCAATAACACCTGCAAGTGTCTGTCAACTCTGATGTTTTAGGCTTTAAAAAACCTGCATAAATTTGCAGCGATTGCTCCCACCAAAACTGAAAAACCCCTCGAGAAACCTGTAGTTTTACGAGTGTGGCTGAAAATACAGCCCGAAAGGTTGATATTTATTGTCTGAGAAGTACAAGGAACACTCTTCTTGATGTTCTTGGACCTGTGTGAAGAGAACTACGTGCGAAGGTACTCCGAAATGGCTCCAAAAACACCCCAAAATTGCTTCAGAAATAGGCTTTAAAAGCAAAAATGAAGCTTTGAGGGACCAAAACTTGTTGAAGGTAATGTCAACCTTAGTCTTTCCCCTTCTTCAAACACCACAAGAGTGTAGCTTAGTGGCAAGAGATTGCCACGATTAAGCAAGCTCTGGGGGGAACAATACTGGGATGGGTGACCTCCCGGGAAATACCGGGAACCTCTATATTCTTTAATCGTTGAGGTCCTCCCTCGCGCGCAGCCAACGGTGACTTCGGTGACTCGGATGACAAGGTATGCCAAGGTCTATGCCTTGGTCGCCGCCTTAGTCGTAAGCCTTGGAGAAAGCCTGGGGGGGGGGTTTCCTCGGCTTGTATATGCGCCTATAACCCTAATGGGTTACTTATCTATGTACATTCACTTGCTAGTTCATTCAGTGTTGTGTTGTGATCCAAGATTCTTCTTCTTACTTATGTCGTTTGTGTACTTAAGTAGACCTCAAATTCCAACACTTTTCTCATCTTCCAAAAAAGATTTTGGAGATGAGGCACTCGTGGAAATACATTTGGTAGGATGCTTGATGTATAGTGCACCTGTGAAACCAAATGTTTTTTTAACTTATCCCAACATCCATCAAGATCCCAATCTTACATTCAAAGTGTTACATAGGGTGTTTTCATCCTTTGATGGTGAGTTTCCAATAGTTATTTATGCGCTACTTGAAACTGAGAAAAATAAGAACTCAATTGTCTTTGGATATCTAAGTATGCTAATGGCCAAGAATTTGTTTTAAAAGATTAAGGTGAAATTTCTCTTAGATTGACACGCTCATCAAGCAAATTGTCATTAAGGTGAACTTTTTCTTAATCTGTTTTCAAGAAAATTGTCACTTGCAAATACATTTACACTAAGATAATTGAGTGCAATGATACTTGAGGCTTATACACCAAGGCAAGAAGCTCTTCATCTCATGCATGTTTATGATTCTAAAAGGTTTTGTTCACATAATGTTCCCGTTTGCTTGAATAATGTCAACTTTGATCATGTTTCCTTGATCAAGAAGTCTAGGTTGGATGGTTCAATTCTTCTTTATAAAGCAATACTCATCGTCATGTCAATGAAGGTTGCAAGTTTTTATTGATCATTTCCAAAGGTATTATGACTTTTGCATAAGAAACAACTTATGGGAAGAAAGGATTTGTGCAACTTGAGAGTTTGGAATGCAAGAGATTTCAATGATACCATACAATTGAGGAGAAGAGGAAATATATAGAGCATGCTAAGAAACATTTAGATGGTGAGGATGTAACTTGGATGGACACGTATTTCACTCATCAATAGGAAATAATAGAATGTTTATTGCAGGTTCATGGGAACTTAGCATACCCCTCTAATGGGATCTTAGGATTCAAATATTGTATCCAATGCCAAATGTTCAACATATGACATATGAATTACAAATTATTCTTCATCCCCCTTAAAGAAATATTTATTTGGGTCGTAGAATGTTAAGGCAAATGAAAACACAATGGTATGGTAACCTAGGAGGGATAGTTGTAGGGACACTTGTGGAAACTATAGCTGATGAAGATGATTTAGGAAGGCCATTTTGGATTGCCAATTTGAAAATGGATGGACATCAGAATAAGATAGATTCTTATTGTGAAGTATTTCGATGGCGATGCACCGCACTGCACTCTCCTTCTCGAGAGCTCCCCGACGATATGCTCGGAGTAGAAAACCGAGCTCCTGACGCCGCACACGGTACTCCCCATAGAGAGCTGTAGAATACGCAGAAAAAAACAGTACACAGTGAGCACGAAGACAGACTTCTTAGGTCTTACAAATGCGGTCGAACTTACAGTTGTGACTGACCAAGCCACTATATGTTTTATTAAAGAACATATACAAAGAAGTGTCCGGTGGCCATTTGGCCTTTCACATGGACACTAACGGTAACATATTGTTCATTTGTTTAATACCATAAGTAAGAATGCTTATACACTATATTGGAGATGATATGATCCTCAAATGATAGATGATAAAAAAGTAGAGAGAGCACTCATCAAAGCTTAATCTGGAAGGGTTATAATTATTCTCTAGGATTTTGCACTAACAAAGGTAGGTCATTTGAGGAAATCAACAATTAAAATTTTGAAAACTTGTTGATCACATATCTGGTGCATCTCAAAGGAAAATAAGAAAATCAATTTGTGATCCCAAAAACTTTGGCATGCATTGAGGAATGTAGTATTGATGTCAAACTAACGTACATTCGAATCATTGTGAGCTACAAGTGCACAAATGCTATGAGAAGTTGTCATATGACATGTAGGCTCAAAGATCTCACCAAAATCAATGCCTTTTTCTTGAGCATAACCTTTAACTATAAGCCTATCCTTATACCGATTAATACTACCATTAGGTTTTTCTAGAAGCATTTAATGCATATGACCTTCTTGCTAAGAACAAAGTCACACAAAGATCAAGTATCATTCTTCATAACAACATCAACCATTACATGACAATCAAATGCAAAAGGAGCACCATTGACACCTAAGAGAGTACCATAAGGAAAAGGTTCATCTAGCTTACTAACTCTCAAATTTTGCACCAACAATTTTGGTTAGTAGACTTTATCTGACCAATATCTACTCTCTCATCAATAAGTGCATCTTATATATGTGCATCAGAAATGGAATGATATGTGTTCTCATTCAAAACTTGCATAGGCTAAGAAGCTCCCATTGGGAGATACAATTTATTGTACTATAGTGAAAAGAGGCAACAATGTATCATACACATCATTTGAGCTCATTACATGAAAGTAAAGGTTGCATAACATTCTCCACAAAAACTACACCATGGACGACCAAAATTCGTTTAATTCGTGGATGATATAGTCTATAACCTTTGTTTTCATAATTATAACCAACAAAAATACATTTGACAACCTTATTATCCAAATTCTTACATTGTTTCTTATGAATTTTTGCATATGCCAAAGAACCAAAAACATGAAAATGAGAAACATATGGCTTGTAACCATGCGAAAATTCATAAGGAGTTACAGACTATAATGCTTTTGTGGGACACCTGTAAGTACACATGCAATACAAATTATATTCTCAAGCCAGAAACTACGGGGTAAAGCTTGAAGTTTGACCATACACCTTTCCATTTTCACGAGGGACCTATTTTCGCTCTATGTAAGACCATTTTCTTGTGGTATATATGATAATGTACAATTGTGCTTTATCCCACACTTAGCAAGAAATGCACTCAATTCAAAAGATATAGATTCCCCCCTCGATCTGAACAAAGGGTGTTTATTTTACATGATGATATATTGTTAGCCATATTCAGGAATTGTTTGAAGCACATAATGCTGTAGACTTTGACTTTAATGATAGACCCATGCATGCCTAAAAAATTCATCAATAAAAGTCACAAATTAAAGAAAATTACACAAAGACTATTCTCAAAGACCACAAACATCATTGTGAATAAGTATTTTCTTCTCATCTTTGTCTTCCGTGTTTGATGTGCAACACTTACAATGATGTGCAACACTTACATATTTTCTCTTACTAAGAGAAGAGTTGTCTTTACCGTTGACTAGAAACAAAAGATTAAGGTAAGCCATGTTAAATTCCAGGCATATTTCATCTCTCTGATTACAGTCGAACAACATCACATCCAATTACTATTTTGCCACCCAAGCTCGAGTTTTAACATAAATCCACTCTTAGCGATGGCAGCTGCGGCAGCTGGAGAAGCCGTTCTTGACTGCATAAGGTCAGCGATGTTAAATTCCGAACGACATCACATCTAATGACTGTTTTCCCCATCCAAGCTCGAGTTTTAACATAAACCCACTCTTAGCAATGGCAGTTGCGGCAGCTGGAGAAGCCATTCTTGACTGCATAAGGCCACTTACCAATGTTGCTGTTTTTCCCACCGACGCTCAAGTTTTAACATAAACGGTAAACCCATTCTTAGCGATGGCAGCTGCGGCAGCTGGAGAAGCCATTCTTGACAGCATCAGGCCACTTACCAATGGATCGTCACATCCGTCCTACTCTTGTACACTTTCCTACTCTGTGTGTGTGTGTGTGTGTGTGTGAGAGAGAGAGAGAGAGAGAGAGAGAGAGAGAGAGAGAGAGAGAGAGAGAGAGAGAGAGAGAGAGAGAGAGAGAGAGAGAGAGAGAGAGAGAGAGAGAGAGAGAGAGAGAGAGAGAGATTATATTTGATTCCTTATATTTTCTTTTAATTTTTCCCTACAGTATCTGATGAGCAGCTTTCCATGTGAGCTCCCAACTTATTTATTGCCTTTACGTTAACTGCAATTTTGAGCCTCTTTTTTTCTCTGGGGTTAACACCTCGGATTCGGCAGGCTTCACTTTCTCTACGGTAAGAATTTGGAGCGAGCAATGCGTATCTTGGATCAAAACGGGGTTTATCGAATCGTAGGGGAGCCGAGCAAGCGTGTGGTCTTTCAGGTACGAATCTCTCCGTTTAACGAAGGGGGAATCAAGAAGAAACATATTCTGATTTCTCTTTTCGAGTAATTGCATATCCAGTTCTGCCGACTTCGGAACGCGTATGTACAGGTCATAATGGATTATATCAAATCGGCGTTTATTTACCGATTTTCTCTACTATGCTTGTCTAATGTAATGAATGCATAAAATCTGCTAAGGCGTTTCTTTGTGAATCATCTTTCCCACGAGTCATTGGACATGGAGAATGACACCTTTGAATCTGGCATGAGGGATTAACACTTTTCCGTTTCACGCTAATGAATCTGGATCAATAAGCTCAAAAGATAGGTTTCCTTTGCAGCTGCGTGCATCAGGATCGATATTTCTTGATGCACGCATTCTCAGTGTAATGAGAATGCACCCGATAAAAGTTGCCATGTTTAGATGCTCATAGCCAGATATGTCTGGGCCCTGGGGTCGAAAAGCATGGCATTCATTTGCTTTGTTAGCTGGAGTTAGTTATAAAGAATGCAATATGCAATGCAATATAGTTCTAACGAATTAAGGATGCTTACACAGCTTTGTGTGTACAATATTGAATAATTTGCACTTGAAATGATCGCTTCAAGGAATCAAGAGGCTGGACCTGTAGACTTCATTGACAGTTGGATTGTAACTGTAGTCGTGAAGCATGCTCGTCCATCATCTTCAATCTCCATGTGGGATATTGGAACAGATTTTATGTTCTGAAACACATGGATTATGTGGAAGTTTTTGTATTCAGAAGGAAGATGTTTGGAGCCTATGTTTCAGACATGACTTGGAAATCTGTCAAAGGTTAAATAGTATAATGCAGTATAAAGTAAGTTAAAGTGATTATCTGGAGTATCTTCCCTGTCAGGTTGTTGGCGAGTCCAAAAACAGTGAAAAGTACCTGTGCTTCCCAAAGCACTTCTGTTCTTGTCATTCATTCTTCTTTGATGTTGTTGGACGAGGGGAGCAGCTGAGTGTAAGAAAAGTCATCCTGATTTGTATTCTCTTGATGAAGTATGGAGTCTCATTTCCTTACCGTTACTTTTGTTGTAGTGCAAGCATCAATTAGCTGCGAGGATCGCAGAAGCCCTAGAAATTCGCCAGCATATGGTTGTTCCAGATGAAAAGCTTGCAATTTTGTTATTTATGTGAGAGGTTCACCTAAGCCTATGGTTAACACAGGAATTTCATTTTCTGGTTTGAGAAATTCTGTAACTTAGTCAATAGTCAATTTAGGGATGTCTTGCAAATAGTGATCAACATATGAATTTCGAAAGTAATGGTAGAGAACGTTTCCATTACTTGCTCAAAAGATATTTTATGAAAACTTATAGATTATAGGATATGTTGTTTATAATGATCGAAAAAACCGACTATAGTACTTGTCAAGCTGCTCAAAGAAGGGCAAACTAATACATTTCAGAGGTCTATGAACTCCTTTGATATAGGCATGGGGAAAGCTTTGTTTTCTGTCTATGAATCCTTTGATACAGGCATGGGGAAAGCTTTGATTTTTAGGGTTTCTTACATTGTTATTTAGATCATTTTATTATTTGTGTCTGTTTCAAACGAGCTATAGCTGTAAGTATTGAATCGAATGTTCAAGGTAGTTTCAGAGCCTGCAAAGTTCACATGTCACATCTTCTCATCTTTGCCAGCTCGATCAGAACCTTAGGCTTTTATGGGTTCACAAGTATTGTCAATGACAACTCAAAGATTTGTTTTTTGTATGTGCTTGCTTTTTTGTCTGAGGGCATTCAACATTGTCTGTCTGATGAGCAACTTATCTCTCAGCTTTTTCTGTAAGCACCCTTGAACTTATATTTCTTAAAAGTTTTTAATATATGTGCGCTCATATTGTGTTTGATGTCCTTGGAGAGTAGCTTGACTGGAGTTATTGGCCATCAATGCTGTCCATCGGAGTTCAAGTTGCATGAGGGACACCATTCATAATGTCTGCTCTGTTGTAATTGTGAAGTTAAAGTTAGCAATAGTGTTTGGTATCTAGACTTTGATAATTTTAAAAGTCCTCTTTTGTCTCAATTAAAGATATATTGAACTCCATTTTGAGATGTATAAAAGTCATTGAGGTACTTCTCCATACCCTAGAAGGTTTTAACTTAATTTTAGATTTTTCTTAATAATCTGGGAAACTCTCTTTCTCTTGATTAAGTTCAAACGATAATGGTTTTTTGAGTATGGGGAACTAAATTTTCCATCAGGGAAACTCTCTTTCTCTTGGTTTAGTTCAAACGATGATCGTTTAATGGTTGTTTGAGTGTAGTGCATGCCATCCTGGGAAATGTTACCTGCTATGTTCGAATTGTGCAAGGATATGAAGTAATCATTTTACACGTTGAAAATTCAATGTACTAGATATCAAACCAAACTTACTTTTCCACTCCCCCTCCCCCTTGTGACAAGGGTCTATGTTGGCCACTTTTATAAGCTAATCTGATTTTCTACAAGGTTTTCTTTGGTCCTGGATAAATTATCCCTACCTGATCTTGATAACGTCTTCTGGTGGCTTGGGTTCTGTGCCTTTTGCAATCAGCAAGGTGCAATCAAGGGAAGGCTATAGTTGTGCAATATGCAACTGCTAAGGTACAGAGTCAAGTTTCAACAGATGCTGGCTAAGAGTCTTTGAAGGGTGTAACAGCCAAGTAATCTTTCTTGCCATTTTGTCAAGTCTACTCAAATCTCTAGTGCACCCACCTACTCTTTTCTATTTACCTCTCTTACAACTTAATCACCTTTCCCACCTTGCCTCTCTCTTTCACTCCTCTTTTTTGCTTACAATATCAAAATGCACATGCTTTTGTACGACGACCATCTTTGTGGGCATGATGAAACCGATGTTTGGAGGTCTTAAAAGCTGAGTTGCATATTTATGATGGGATTGTCTGTAGACCTTAGGTGTTGCAACTTTAGGATGATGTGAAAATTTTGACAATCGGATACATCTTTTGAGTTTGTTCAATGCAGGGCAGCATGCAACAGAACCCACTCAATGTAGCAATGATATCATCTCATGGGCTGCTGAGAGATTTGATGACACTCTACATTTAATGAATAATGATCCTAGTGAGTTAGTGAAATGCTCTCTTACATTGTGATCCTGGTGAGGACAGATGTTAAGACAGCTGTGTGTCCATTGTTGGGGAGGATAGAGCTCCAAGGTTTGTAGGGTCTGTTGAGCATCACTTGATGGACATCATAAAGGTTTTTGAACCAAATTCATATCTATTTTCAAGGAGTGGTGAAAGAGAGTGCGAATCATAAGAATGCAACATTTGTGCTCATTTTGTAAAGTTTACTCACATCCTGAGTTCACCCACCCACTCCTTTCTGTCTACCTCTTTTTACAACTTAATCACCCTTTCCACCTTCCCTCTCTCCCTTTTGCTCCTCGCTTTCGCTTATTATGTCAGAAGATACTTAGTATTGTTCGAGGGCCATCTCTGTGGGCATGAACTGATGTTTGGGAGTCTTAAGAGTTGAGCTGCCTATTTATGATGGGATTGTATGTGGACCTTAGGTATTGCCATGTGAGGAAGATGTGAACCATTTTTCGAAGGGGTACAGGAGGAAAGTGTGATGTTTGTTCAGTGCAGGGTAGCCTGCGAGCCCACTCAATGTAGCAGTGATATGCTGACAGATTTGGTGACACTCCACATGCAATGAATGATGATCCCACCTTGATATACTTACTTTCAACACCCATCCGCATGAAGCAGATCATAAACTGTCACTCATCTGTAAAGTCTAAGTGTACATCTTTTCTGATTTCATAATGGCATTTGCATTGTCCTCATGCAGAAATTACTCAAATTGTCATTACAAGGAATCAAGAATCAACATTAAGCTATGATTGTGCAGTAGATCAAGTTGCCATGGGACTTTGATTTCAGAGGCCAACTATCAGTAGCAAAACTTCTGATGCAGCAAATTGTAATTGATTTGGATGCTTCAGTCATGATCGTCCAGGAAACTTGTTTTGTTGCGTGAAAAGATGTGTTTTGTGTATTGATTTAAAGTTGTGCATAATCTCCTGTGTTCAGCATTCCTTTTCAATGAAGCCTATGTTACAGTATCTGGCCTCGAGATTCATGAATGAAGCACACAAGTGCTGCTTTCATGTCTCTTTGCAGACTTTGATTCTGTGATGCTTCAACATTCACACTCAGAACTTTGGATCATGTCAATGCTTCAGGATGGTGGTAGCTGATTTTATAGCACTCCAGCTTATTATACAATCTCCAGTCCAAAAAAGTGATACACAGGAAAAACCTTATTTGAAAGGAAGTCATTGTTATGTCCTTGAATATTGAAAATGAGCCTGATTGATTGCACTCAAGTCCACAGCCACTCGTAGATTCATGTATAATAGAAAGATGATGAATCGCTTTGTGATGATGGATCAAATAACCATGCAGTATTTTAGATGATCACATCAGTGCAGTAGTATAATGACACTTTTTTTCTGTTTATCAATAAGAAGAAACTCAAACTCAAAAATAGGCTACAGCTTGCTTGTTAACATCAATAAGAAGAAACTCAAACTCAAAAATAGGCAAACCACATCTAGTTGTTTCTTATGGCATTACTAAGTATCAATAATTAGACACATTAAATTGTCCTTGTGGTAAGTATAGCAAGGTGAAGTAGGGCTCGCAAGGGAGTAGTCATAAACTCATAATCCTTTTTGACAAAGTGAAGGTGAAAGCATATTTAGCGTTTTTTTTTTTGATGCGCCATCCCGAGTGTTGCAAATCTTCTAGGTAGGCTACTTGTTTGCTGCAACCGCAGCTTTGCGCTCATTCTTAAATTGTTAATTTGAGTTTATGATCTGCTTCATGTTTGGAGCCTAGTGCAATGATAAAAAAATAAGATTTCACATAAAAAATAAGTGTGAATCAGGAAGTCAGTCTTTCACAAGTGAAGGTACCAAAGCTGGAATTGGATGTTTGAAACATAAAAATAGCCATACCTTTTGGTAAAGAATTTTTTAGAGTGTTATAAAGCTCTAATCTTTTAGGATGAACACATTTATAATGTAAAAAATCAACTTATTTAAAATGTATCAAATAACTGAGGTACTCCTAGGTATATAGTCAATGTGTTTTGCAAAAAACAGCTTTAAAACACAAGTTTTTGCACTAAGAAGAGTTGAATGATGTCTTTTGATCACTTAATTAATTGTACACATTTATTTCAACCAATAGCTCATGATTTGAAGCAAAAGTCTTCAAATCTTTCAAAATATTTAAAAATAACTTATATATTAGTTATTGTGGCCTTTTTTTCACATCAAAATTTGACCTCTTTGTAGCGATGTCCATACTCAGCCCATTGGTCCAAGTTACTTTCATTCTCATGCATTCTTCGAAATTCATGTTAGGAGATTTGTCCTCTATTCCATATGCGAGGCTCACTTCACCTTCATGTGCTCATTCACTCTTGCTCATTGTCAAGAATGCACATTTTCTTCATGGCATCATGATGCTCATAGTGCCACTTCATGTAAGGTTTTCATAGAGGAAGAAAGAGATGGAGACTCTCAATCCAAAGAGAGACTCTCTCAACATCTCGAGAATATGAGACCAAATGAGAGAAACTATGATGAAAGAAAATCAAATGCATAAGTATGCAGGGTTCAATTCTAGTGGATCCTAATCTTGAAGACTTGGACATGTTATTAAAAGCTGATCAATCATGAATAACGGTAGGGTCTAGTTTGACAAGTGCTATCCAAGGGAAGACTTGGATTAGAAGAGATTGGGAATTTGTAAAAGATCAATTGAAGTTTCTCAAATGATTCTTGAAATACCCCCAACTCTTATTCTTGAGACTAGAATTTCAGAAGAAAAATTCTAGCAATGCTCATAAAGTTCAAAACTTATGCACTACAAGGTGCAGAGCCTATCATGTCTAACAATGAACTTTTAGAGGAAGTTGAAAGTAATGATATCAACTCTTTGGTTCTTTAAGTGGAAGCTTCATGTCCTCTAGATCTTTCGATTAAAGTTCGAGAGTTAAGATGGAAGAAGGAAGAGAAAGGATATGGAGTTGGATGCCTCTAAAGATCAACAACTATTGGAGTTTGATGCAAAATTGGAAGAAGAATTGAGTCCAAATGTAGAGGTAGAAGATGCAATTAGTTTGGTTACTTTTCCTAATTACATAGAGGAGTATGAACACAAGTTCGAGTGTCTTCGTGGTTTTATCTTGAGATCGACAGGAGAAATCGAGCATGGGGGAAATGAAAAAGGTAAAAGTGTTGTGTACTTTGACCTTGTAAGAATTGCTATAGTTCAAGTCTCAATTCTGGGAAAAATTAGTGATTCAAATAAAGAATAGCAAGCCCATTAGTGAGAGTGAGTTTGCTAAAGAAGGGCGAACCTATGGTGAAAGTTTGGGTGGATAAAGTGGAAGAGTTTAGTGAAAATATTAGCCACCTTAAACATGTGCATGAATGAATAAGTAGTCACAATGATCGAGTGTATGAATGAAGATGGATATGACTTAATTATTTTCACGGTGATGATTTGGGAAGAGTTTGATGATGAGAACTCATATGGGGATTGTAAGAGTGAAAGTATGATTATGGAACCAGAGTTTTGAGTTAGAAGAGGCTTACTTAGAAGTAGGTACAAGCTATTGTGATGAGTACTCTAATGTATTCCCCATAGAGGAATGCCCTATGAATTATGTTCTTGATAAAAAAAGAGTGGAAGAAGAAAAGTGCCCAAAAGATTGTTTTGAAGCCCTAGAGAATTTTAAAAGATATGAAGTAGAGGAAGGAGGATAGCCATTCAACTGCTTAAGAGAGAGGCTAAAGATGAAGTGGCATATGAAAATAAACAGCAAAACATGAAAGTACTAGTGATTAAAGAAGACAATGAGGATATATGTACTTTCATTGGGAAAGATGTATGGTCATGATCATGTATGCTATTGATCTATAGAGGTGTGAGATATGGGTAGCTAACCCAATCTACACAATGGGGATCATTCTTTACCTTTATAGCAAATGCTCTCCAAGAATGATGCCTTGGGGCCAATCCATAACATGGGTTGTATAGGATGTTTAACGGAGTGTTTGACCATGTGCATAACATTTTTGGGTACTCTTGAAGTAGCTTTGCACTCGAGTTAGGCTTGAAAATAGTGTCTTTATGTGCTACATCTTAGAGGTCCTCACGTTCAAATTATGTGGTAAAGATAAGAGCTTTCCTTGTAATTCTCTTTATCTCCACATTATAATACGCCATGATGATAAAATATGTCTTGTAATGCTATTACAAAGTTGTGATGAGCCTTCGATGGGCTAAGTTCTAGACGTAATCCGACTTTAGTACCACTTCTTCAATAATGTGCATTGCTAAAACTTGGAACTCCACATGTTCCCCTTGAGTTTGATCAATTTCATCTACCTATTTCATCCATGGTAGCCTAGGTATCTCATACCAAGTGAGAATGGAAATCCACTAATAAATCTTCTATATGAAATAATACTAGCCCAATTTGCTTTACTGTATCCATGAACCTGCAATTCTGCACCAGCTTCATAAAACAATGCATAATCCAAAGTAGCACTTACATACCATAGAGTGCATCTTAGAGCATCTAAATGTGGTTTTTTGGGAGCATGCAAAAATTGACTTTGAAGTCCTATAGTGTAGTTTAGATCAGGTCTTGTAATTATGAGATACATCAAACTTCCCATATTTTTCCTATACATAGTAGCATTTTCCAATGCTTCACTGATGTATTATCCAACTTCAAATTCTGATCTAATGGCATAGAAATTGTCTTATAATTAGTAAGATCATATTTTTGTAGCATACTCAAGGCATATTGCCTTGGTGACATCCATATACTTGTTTTTGTATGTATAAACTCAATGCCCAAAAACTAGTGCAACACACCAAGATCTTTCATGTCAAATTCCTATATAAGGAGTTGCTTTATCTCTTTAATGCTTTCTTCATTATCACCACCTACAATCAAGTCATTAAGATATATAACCACAATCGTGAGGCCATCATCACCTTTCCTTGCATATAATGAGTGATCTGCATCACACATAGAAATCCAATGGTGGTAATAATCTACAATCTTTGCATGCCAACCACGAGGGGATCGTTTAAGCCCATACAAAGCCGTTTGCAACCTACAAACATATTTTGGGTGCTTTGAACCCTCATATCCTTGTGGCTGATCCATGTATACTTCTTCTTACAACTCACCATGTAAGAAGGCATTCTTCACATCCATCTAACAAAATCCATCATTTTTTGTAGCTAATGCAACAAGTGCTATGATAGTAGACATTTTAGATACATGTCTAAAAGTTTCTTCCTAATCAATGCCATATGTTTGTACATATCATTTTGCTACCAATCTTGCTTTATAATTACTTATGTTATCATCAACATTGTGCTTTACCTTGTAAACCCACTTGAAGCCTATGGTTTTCTTTCCTCGTGGAAATGGAAATAGTTTCCATGTTTAATTTCCATAAAATACAGCCATCTCCTCATCCATTGGTTTCTCTTAATCTGCATTTTTGATTGCATCTTCAAAAAAAGGAGGTTCAACATCTTGTTTGTCTTGGTCCTAGGTCACTTCTTCTTGTTGTGTCATCCACATATGTCTTTCTTTCTCCTAGAGTCTTCACAGAGGGCAATCCAAGTTCCTCATCAAGGCTCTTTTCCGAACCACTTGAATCTCCATCAATGTCTTCAAAATCTATAGATGTTTTATTACCAATAGAAACCTTTTCTTTGCCTTTCTTGGATGTACTCGATGAATTCGCTGGACTAAAATTTCCATGCAATCTTCCACTCCATGGATTTGAGTTGGAACTATTGCTTGGTGACACATTAGGTCCACTCAAAACTTGAGATTTTGTACTTGATTTTTCAGCATTTCCTTTTTTCTTTGAGTCAAGATTAAGTACTTCTTTCGCACTTACATAGAATCTTGACATTTTATCAAACACCACATCCCTACTTACTATCTCCTATCATGTGAATGGGTAGCATATATATCCCTTTTTCTCAAGGGAGTACCAATGAAGATACATTTTTTTTGCTTTTGGATCAAGATTTATCCCCAAGTCATCTAGAACATGTACCTATGAAATACATATGAATACTTTCGTATGTGACAAATTTGACTTTTTACCTGTAAACTTCTCTTTGGGTGTAACCTGATGTATAGTAGTAGTCAAAGCGCTATTCATGATGTATGCAGGAGTATGCACAACTTCTGCCCAATAAAAAATGAGGCATATTTTTCTCAGCCATCAAGGCTCTTGCTATTTTTGCAATATGTCTATTTTTGCATTCAACAATGCCATTATGTTGTGGTGTGTACCTGTATGAAAATTTTCGTCGAATTCCATGGCTTTTTAGAAAGCTACTGAAATCATTTGACATGTATTCCTCCTCCATCATATCTTAATGTGTGAATATAATTTCTTGTTTACTTTTCCACCATAGCCTTAAAATTTTGGAAGTGAGTGAACACGTCACTGTTCTCTTTCATGAAGTATACCGATACTTTTCGTGTATGGTCATCAATGAAAGTGACATAAAACCTACAACCTCCCATAGATGTGATTTTTGAAGGACCCCAAACATATGTATGTACTATCTCTAGCACATTCTCTGTATTCACTTATACACCAAATCATAGAGGAAATGAACCAAAAAAGACCCCATCAGGATGAAACTCCATTGATAGTAATACAAACTTTTAAGAACAATCACAAAATTCATCTATCGATGTCTAGAATAAAAAAAAATTGCATTTATAAGAGTTCATTGGGTAATCAACAATGTGAATGAAATTAACTTTGTTTAGTGTGATATTTGTATGCAAAATTGATGTGCTTTATTGTTTACCGAAATCAATAGGCTTCACATACCTTTTGCATCTCTACAAGCTTGAAATTTGGTAGTCCATTGACAAGCTCCTTTGACTACATCAACTTCAATTTCAACCTTTGCAAATCTACATGTCCAATTAGCTTGTGCCAAATCTCCATTTCAACAATAACACATGCATCTTTTGCAAACATGACTACATTCATTTGCGGAATTTTCACATGACCATCCTACCCACTTTGTTTCCTTTGGTGATCATTCTTCCATTCTATTTGTATTCTTCTACATATAACCCATCGGCATTGAAACATGCAATACATTGGAAAAATGTTGTACCTTCCTATCCTCCATAGATAGTGCTATATTTCTTGTATGCTCAATAATATGTGATGTATAATCACCTGTTTCAACAAATTTAGGAATCATAAATTTTTTCAAACTGCTAAACCATTCTACATGATTGTTCATGTGATTTGAAGCACCTAAATCAACATACCAGACATTACCTTTTGATTTTGAAACATCAACAAACATCATATTCATCATGTGATGTTGGACCATTAACAACTTCTCCGAATCACCTGCACTTGTTGATTCATAGTTGTTTTGTTGGCTTTTGTTATTTTGATTCTTCAACCTGCAATCACATTCAAAGTGACCACATTTACCATAATTCAAGCATCCTTTAATATCATTTTCTGAATCATTTCTTTGGAAATTTCTATGGCCTCTTTGGATCCCCCTCCCTCCAAACTACCCTCTAGCTTTTGCATGATTGTGTTGTTGACCATGGTCTTTGTTATTGTTTCCTCTTCCACTTCTGAAGCCTCTACCACTACCTCTTCCTCTGCCATAGTAGAATACCTACTAAGAACTAGGTTTTCCTTGGGATTTTGAGTCCTCACCAGGATACTTTTCTTCAATTATTAACATGAATACCAGATCAACAAAATTTGGAATATTTCCTAGCTCGGAATAAAAGTTTTGAATTGCTTATTTGCAATTCCTAAACCATGAAGGTGTCAGGGGAGCACTAGATTATGCTCTCTGACTACAGTAGACAAGATTTCTGAAATATACTTATGATTACAAGAACACCCACGTAGGGAAAATAATACAAGAAGATGTAGCCGATACAAGACGTCCCACAACCCAGGACCAATAGGTATGGAAAACTGGACTAGAGATGATATAGGAGATCCCACAACCCGGGATCATAAGTATGAGACAAGATATCTGGATTACAAGAACTCCCCTTTGGGAGATGGACTAGATACAAGAAAGAACTCGACAAGATCTCATACTACAAGATTACAAGAGGACAAGACTAGATGTCCAGAATACAAGACTAGACAGGACTGGAATAAGGAACAAGACAAGAACAGGAACTGGAACTTGGAGAGTACTTACTTGGTGGTCACGACTCCTTGAGCTCCCAAGGCTGGTATTGGCAAGACTGATTATGAATGTGGCCAACCCCTCCTTATATAGGTTTTCAAGGGCGGTTCATGAAAGGCGGTTATGAATTGATGATATCATCAATTCGAAACATGAGTGCTAGATATCCAAATCAGGCAAGTAGACAGTCGATCTTAGGGTTTTGGCATGCTCCAGACGCAATGGAAGCATTGATTTCTCCTAATTCTGAACCAATCATGAGATAGAGGGTTCACATGGGATCTAAGATTCAAGATGGTTTTCTTTGTCCATGACATCACCTCCCTCTCAAGCCACGAGTTCCACGAGGAGCGGTCATGTTATCTGGTCTCGGCTTTGTTGGATTTCTCTTATGAAATTCTCGAACCTTGATTGGTGCTCCCTGAAGGTTTTTTGCAGGTTCCCAAGTACGATCACTGATGTCATACCCTTTCCAATGAATGAGGTATTCCAATCTTCCTCGAGATATTATGGAATCTAGGACATGCGCGACTTCAAATTCTTCATGATCGTCAATCTTGATAGGTGGTGAAGGACTAGGTCTCTCCCCTCAATGGTGAAATCTGATATGGTTCCAATATGGATACATGGAAAACTGGATGTATTCTCATAGTACTTGGTAGCTGGAGCTTGAAGGTGACTGGATTAATCTTGGCCAAGATGATAAATGGGCCAAATCTTTGATGATCTAACTTCACACAAGGTCTTGAGGTTTGCAGATTGTTTCTAAGTAACCATACTTTATCCTCAATTTGATACGATGGATTCTGGACACGATGTTGATCTGCATAGTACTTATATTGTTCTTGAGCTTTATGGATCTCTTCCTTGAGTTCTTTGTGAATGTCCATTAGGTACTGGGCCTTGTCTCTAGCAGCCGGGTTCTTGACATGATTTGAGAGTTGTATATCCATCCTTGGATGTTGTCCATAATTTGCAAAGAAGGGAGTCTGCTTGGTAGATGCATGAACACTGTTGTTATAAGCAAACTCTGCAAAGGATAAAAGCTCAAACCAATCATTTTGATAATAGTTGCTAGTGCAACAGAGATATTGCTCTAGGAATTGATTCACTTATTCTGTTTGTCCATCAATATGTGGATGATTTGCTGTAGATAGTTTAACTTGAACACCAAGGAGCTTGCAAAGACTGTTCCAAAAGCTGGATATGAACTATGGACCTTGATCACTGACAATGTCATCAGGCAATCCATGAAGCCTAAATATATACCTGAGAAAAAGTATAGCAGTGGCTGCACCTGTGATTGCCTTGGTAGTTGGAATGAAGTGTGCCATCTTTGTAACTCTATCCATAATAACAAGAATGGCATCATACTTATCTGACTTTGGTGGATATGTGATAAAATGCATAGACAATGAAGCCCATGGTCTTTCTAGAATAGGTAGAGGTTGCAAGAGGCCATGAGGTTTATGTCGGGGTACCTTATATCTATTGCAAGTATCATAAGTTCAAATGTATTCTTTGACTTCCTTCCACATATGAGGCCACCAAAAGTCCATGGATATGATTTCTATTGTTTTATTCACTCCAAAATGTCCTATTGCAAGGTTGTCATGGCGTTGTTGAAGTACTTGGATCCTGGGCTTTCCTGGGGGACATACAATAGGTTCATAGATCAGTAACCCATCATTTTCCTGAAATTCGTTTACTTCTTGGAATTTTCCTTCTTGAGCTTTTTGCTTCACATTACAAAACAATTCATCCTGTGGTAGATTCTCACGGATCAATTGATTCAAGGCTGAATCTTCATGATGGCTTGAAGAGATAGGTGCTAACTGAAGATGCTCAGGCTTGAGTAATACACTCTCTTGTTGATCAAAGGCCTCTTCACCCTTCTTTGGTGCAAGGTACGATCTTCTGGACAGGGCATCTCACTGACATTGTTGATGTCTTGGATGGTATGTGATGACAAAGTTGAATCTGGATAAAAAGTGACTCCATCTAGATTGCCTTCTATTGAGAATCTGGGTGGTCATAAAATACTCTAGAATACACAGTGACTTTATGAGCCGCTCCTTCTAGATGGTGACGCCATGTATCAAACACGTCTACTATGGCAAGAAGTTCTTTATCATGAATTTCATAATTAATTTTCGGAGGGGAAAACTTCCTTGAATGATACGCAACTCGATGTAGGTGGCCATCATCTCCATATTGGGAAAGAATGGCCCCTAGAGCAAAGTCTGATGCAACTGTCTCAAGGAAGAAGGGCTTACTGGAATCAAGATGAACTAGAATTGGAGCGATAGTAAATGCTGATTTCAAGGTCTGAAAGGCCTTTTCTGCTTCTTCGATCCATGAGAATTTGGAGTTCCTTGTAAGCTTGGTAAGAGGTGTCACTATCTTGGAGTAATGTCTGATGAATATCCTGTAGAAATTGGCAAACCCCAAAAAACATTGTACATCTCGAACACATGAAGGTGGTTGCCAATCAAGGATTGTCTCTTAGGATCCATAAAAATTCCTTTATCTGATACAATGTACCCTAAAAATTCCACTTTTGTCTTATGGAAAGAGAACTTTTCCGATTTCGCATATAATCCTTTTTCTCTTAGTTTCTCTAGGACTATCTTCACATGACATTCATGATCTTCTAGATTTTTAGAAAATATCAAGATATCATCGAGGTATATTACAACAAAATCATATAAATATTCTCAAAAGATATCATTCATCATATGTTGGAAGATAGCTGGAGCATTTGTGAGACCAAATGGCATAACTACATATTCAAAATGGCCATACCTTGTCTGAAATGCTGTCTTCCATTCGTCTCCTTCTCTGATCTTGACAAGATTGTAAGCTCCTCGAAGGTCAATCTTCGTGAATAATTTCGCTTTTCCAAGGTGTTCCAAGAGCTCGGATATGAGTGGTAGAGGGTATCTGTTCTTTATAGTGACTTTATTCAATCCACGATAGTCTACACACATTCGAAGAGTCCCATCCTTCTTCTTTACAAATAAAATAGGAGCTCCTGTTGGAGACTTTGAGTGTTTGATAAACCCCTTTGCTAGATTCTCATCAATGTTCTTGCGTAGTTCTGTAAGTTCCTCTGAGGATAGTCTGTAGATTGGTCCAAAGGGCGGTTGTGCTCCCTCTTGAAGTTCTATGGCACAATCATAGGGTCTATGCTCTGGAAGGATGTCTGCATTCTTCTTTTCAAAAATATCTTCAAAGCCTTTGAACTGATTTGGTAGCTGCACTAGATCATCTTTCTGGATTCTTGAGCTGGTATGACATAGATCATATATGTCGGTTCCTTCCTTACTGCATGTATGAAGGCTTTGGCTCCGACATATGTTGGGTTCTTCTGGATATCTCGAGGGGTGATTTTATTATTCTCCCAATTAATTTTTGGATTATGTTTCTTTAACCATGACATTCTGATGATAACCATATTTACTTGACTCGATATTACATTGAAACATATGTGTGAATCATGGTCACCAAGGTGTACTCTTAGTGGTATGGTTTCCATGGTTATATTCCCCAATGCTAGAGGCTGTCCATCTACTACTTCAGCTACTACTGGTCTGTTCTTCCGAAGTACTGGAATTCCATGTTTCTTAACGATTCCTTCATCAATGAAACATGAGGACGCTCCTCAATCTACTAGAGCTGTAAGGGAAAGGGTCTTCTTAGACATGATTAACTTGATAGGGGCAAGACATGTTTCTACAGGTTTGGATGGAATTATGAGACCCTTTCTTATATCATGGTCCGGTGTATGGTCTCTTTTACAACTGGACTTCCTCGTTTCCCTGCTCTACAAGGGTGGCTGCAACTTTGGAGTTCGTTCTCTTGTTGGGACAATTAACTGCAATGTGGCGAGGATTTCCACAATATAGACATAATTTGTTATCCCTCCTTTGTTTCTCTTGTGGTGTTAGAGGCTGGAACGTAATTACATCTATCTGCATAGGTTCGGGCATAGAATCATCTCTAGGAGTAGGCTGGAAAGGTTTCCATTGGTGAGGTCTTCCTTCTACTTGTTTTTCTTGTTTCCTTTCAAAAAGGCGGTTATCACATTGAATGGCTTGGTTGATGTATTCATTCAATGTCTTCACCTCTGGCATCGTGAGTAGAAGGTCCTTCACATCATCCCTTAAGCCCCATCTAAATTGGCTTATGAAATAATCTTCATGCCAAGTGAGGTCACATGTCAACTGCCTAAATTTCGATGCATAGGTAGAGGCAGGGCGGTTACCTTGACATAGCTTCCGAAGTTTTGTTTCTACCACTCGACTTGTGTCTGCATCTCCAAATGTGGCAATGAGCTCTCTAAGAAACCCCTCATCGTCATGAAGTACGGCCATATCCTTCTCCATGATTGGGACGAACCATGATAATGCTTGACCGTAGAGCAAGGTTCCAATAAAACTAACCTTGGATGCATCATCAGGGTATCTATCAGGCTGCATACGGATGTACAATTTGACTTGTTACAAGAATCCTCGGAACTTTGTGCGATCACCATCGAACTTTTGTGGCATGCAGATCTTAGGTTCCCTCATGAAGGATGTACTAGGTCATTGATTTACTTGCATACTTCTTTGATTTGTCTGAAGACTCCCAATTCGTTCTTCTAATTCTTGGAGGAGTGCAGTTACATGCCCTGGATGTCCCATCTCGATTTGTGTCTGTCAATGAGTTAGGTCTTTGACTTGTTGTTGGAGACTGTGAAGTGATGCTACACTTTGTTCATGAGCATTCTCCATGATGAATGGTCTTGGATGGAAGCTAGTCTTGCCAAAATGTCAAGGGAGCACTAGATTGTGCTCTTTGACTATAATAGACAAGATTTCCGAAATATACTTATGATTACAAGAAGACCCATGTAGGGAAAATAATACAAGAAGATGTAGTCGATACAAGACGTCCCACAACCCGAGACCAATAGGTATGGAAAACTGGACTAGAGATGATACAGGAGATCCCACAACCTAGGATCGTAAGTATGAGACAAGATATCTTGATTACAAGAACTCCCCTCTGGGAGATGGACTAGATACAAGAAAGAACTCGACAAGATCTTGTACTACGAGATTACAAGAGGACAAGACTAGATGTCCAAGATACAAGACTAGACAGGACTGGAACAAGGAACAAGATAAGAATAGGAACTGGAACTTGGAGAGTACTTACTTGGTGGTCACGACTCCTTGAGCTCCCAAGACTGGTATTGGCAAGAGTGATTATGAATGTGGCCAACCCCTCTTTATATAGGTTTTCAAGGGTGGTTCATGAAAGGCGGTTATGAATTGATGATGTCATTGATGATATCATCAATTCAAAACATGAGCCCTAGATATCCAAATCAGGCAAGTAGACAGTCGATCTTAGGATTTTGGCACGCTCCGGATGCAATGGAAGCATTGGTTTCTCCTAATTCTGAACCAATCATGAGATACAGGGTTCACATGGGATCTAAGGTTCAAGATGGTTTCCTTTGTCCATGATAGAAGGCACACTTTGATCTTATCATCATAATCTACATTGATGCCAATAGATGCAAGTGACTCACATATGCTTTTGATTTTCAGGGTGTAGTCACTTATCGACACACTCATTTTCTCCATTGTATGGAACTCGTTCTTGAGTTGCGATCTCTGTGCCTTTGTATTGGTCTCATACAATACGAAGAAATTGTTTGAAGCCTCTTTTGGAGTTTTGGCATTCTGTGTCTGTTCAATCATGCTATTCTATATGCTAATAGAAAACCGATACGTTACCTTTCCTGCTCCTTAATTCCACTCTTCATATGCTATTAATTGGTTTGCAATCGATTCCTCTCTAGTAACTACATAGAGTTTTCTTTATCTGCTTCAATGTATTAGCCTTTTCTCATAAGGAAATTCATCATTATGAACAACTTTTGGCACCGTTGCCAAAAGTTGCAAATTTACGATGAATTTAGGAAGAATGTTTTTTTTTTTCATGATTACTTTGGAAGGAAATAGATGCTTCAATGATTTTGATACCCTCTAGCTTTTCATTCATGCTACCTCTTGGGATTTGTACTATATGTATATGGAAAAATTATTTTAGACTCTTGTCAAAGAACCCCATTAGAACTTATTTACACATTTTTAAAAAACACACAAAACGACAAACAAATTCTAAAACACACAAAAACCCATAAAAATATATTAAAAGACACTCAAAAATACCAAAAACTGTTTCAATAGACATGGGAAAGAAAAAAGCAAAAGAGAGAAGGAAGGTGGAGAAGGTTGAAAATAAAGAAAAAAATGAGATGCATGAACAAATCACACATAATAAGGGTGAAATTGGTAACATATTTTAGGGGATAGGTTCCATGTTTGCAATAGGAGAATACAACAATACCTTTGTGGATATATATGACCATAGAAGGATGACTATTTATATCAATCCTAATTGTGAGTGGAATTTAATTCATATTGATCTAGTGACTATTATTTTTGAGAACATTCAACCAACAACTCATTCTTCTATCCTCATGAATAGTGAGAAGTATGATTGCATGGATCTAGTTGTTTTGCCTGTTGTGGTGGATGAAATGCAATTTTTGGA
Organism: Ceratopteris richardii; assembly: GCA_020310875.1. NCBI lineage: Eukaryota > Viridiplantae > Streptophyta > Polypodiopsida > Polypodiales > Pteridaceae > Ceratopteris > Ceratopteris richardii. The sequence goes on along the minus strand of CM035428.1, from coordinate 87,485,401 downwards.
AACATTTTTTGCCATGGAATGTATAGATGAAGACTTGATCATAGGCACTCAAAGGTTTGTTAAGAAAAATCATCAAGAGTTTACTTCCACTCCTACATGTGTGTCTATTGAAAATCCTAATGATCATCCTCATTGTAAGGATTTTGGACATAATCATCTATTCAAAGATTATGCTTTTAATCCACTCATGCTTTTTTATCTAATCCTTCTTTGAGTAAGTCGCAAGAAACCTTGGCGAATGGAGAAATGGAGGACCCTTCTTTGAGTAAGTCGCAAGAAACCTTGGATTCCTCTCATGGATCCTTGAGTAGGGACGCTCTACACTTGAATCATCAAGAAGGAGATCAACAAATACTTTGTATCAATGCTATGGAAATTGATCTCAAATTTATGGTCAATCACGACAGTCCATCATCCATTTTTATATCTAGAGATTCTACGTGTAATAAGGAGAAATGTATGGATGAATATCTAGATCAATCCCAAATCACACAACCCAATGATCTAGTGAATGGACATGTATGTATTGAAGATCAACCCTTGTTGCATTCCCCATGTAAAGATGAGGTCTCCCCACACACTCATATAGAATGCCCAAAAGACCCTTACATCAAGAAGAAGGACTTCCATTTCCCTTGTGATGTCAAGAAAATTTGGGTGGCCCAACAATTACTTAGAGCCCAACCAAATCACACTATGATATGGGTACCAAAGAAATCCCTTGTACAAAATCAATCCTCTCACAAACAAATCCATAATCCATGGTCAAGACCCACCATGCCTTATCTTCAAGAAAAACCACTTCCAATGAAAGGATCCAAACCAATCAAGCCAAAATTCCAACAAGATCCTAAGAGAAACTTTAAGGCAAATACAAGCAAAGCAAAGACATATTGGCAGCCTAAAACCTCTTCGTGCAACATCCATGGGTGTAAAACCCAACCTTGCCCAATGCACAACATATGTTCAAGATGCACAACAAGTATGCACACAAATAGGGCCTCATCCAAAGGCCTAGCATTAGGCACACTAAGTTTAACCCGGGCACAAAGAGGGCACATGTACATACATTACAAAAATTTTCTTTTTATTTTTCTTTTTTCACGTTGGTGGACAAAGGTATCATCCATTTCAAATGGTTGATGGAAAAAGAGAAGGTTCTTGGACTTGTACGTTTGGAGAAAATCTCATCATCGCCTTACCCTTGAGCACTTTGCTCAAGATCCATTCCATTTTTTGCACCATTGTTTTTTGTATGCATTTTTTAGAGTATGCATAAGATAGTGTCTCATCATAAGACCATGCATAGGCACTTCTTTATTTTCCATCAATGCACCCTTAGTCCCCATTCATGCACATGGACTAGGAAGAGATGAATTAATTTCATCTATTATCATCTACATTTTTTCATTTCATTCTCATACATCATCCATCCATTCATAAAAAAAAAAGAGAAGAGATAAAAGAAAAGAAAAAATAATTTTAGCATATTCTTCCCATCTATGAGGCAAAGGACCCAAGTTAAAAGAAACTCGACTCCAAACAAACATGCAAAAATCAAGATGAAGAAAAGAAACAAAACAAAGCACTCCAAAGTGAACTTCTACACTCCACACTTGTAAAGGCTTTGTCGAGGACGACAAAATCAAGGAGGGGGGAGTGTTAATGACACGACATATTTCATAGATCCACTCTTATTCATCATCATTTGTATCTTTTTACACTTTTTAATAAGCACTTCTATATAGGTGTGTGAGTGCCACACTAGAGAATAAGTGAGATTCATTCTCCTTTCAATTTAGAAATCCCACATAGCATGCATTTTTCCCATTTTGTATATAAAGAGGTCACTAACTCGCAATTTGGAGAGCATTTTGAGAAGTAATGAGATTATGCTAGTTTGTAGAATGCTTGGAGAGCTCATGTTGTTGTTATGATGTGCTTGTGTATTTGTTCCTTTCTTGCCTTATGCTTGTGATATGTTAGTTCATTGATTAGTGACGTGATTATGCATGTGATTAAGTGTTTGTAAAATTAACAATGGTTTCTTCTTATTTCATGTGTAATTTAGTCACTAATCTCATGCTAATGAAGCACCATCGCGTCTACTGAATGCTTCTACGCAACATTTGGGTCTCATGCGATGCTCCTCGGATTGACAAATATGTTTTGTGATGCTACAACATCAACAGCGATCATGCTTGTAAATTGGAAAAATGAGGATATGGACCCATGATCATTAATCCACAAGCAAAGCAATTCAATTGGCCACTCTAGAAGCTGACATCTTGCCTATGTGCAGAGATATACCTTCACAAAGTTGGCAATTTCTCACAACTCACTCGGCCAAATAACTTGAAACTTTGTCAAAGCTCAGAGGCACAATATGAGAGAACAAATGAAGCTTGAAACCAATGAAAATGAGTACAATGAGAGAGCAAAAAATGCTCTACAATATGGTACAATCAGATTTGGAAAAGCCTAACTATATCTCTAGATAGAGAGGAGCAAAATCATGAGAAAATGAGGTAAGCAAGCAAGGGGGCTGCTTGCTGGAGTTTATGACCACTAAAATAAGTGGGAAACTCGTGGAATGAATACAACTCAAGAAACAAAGGGAGGATGATGCTTATATAGAGCTTTACTTTTCTTAGAATCTAGCTAACCACCCACCAATCAATGTAAGTGCACTTTTTGGTGGGTGATTTGATGAGATTTGAATTTGATTGAGTTTGGTGGAGCTTCTAGCTTTATTCCATGACTTTGGGTCCTCATTTTATTATTGGTCCACTTTCAAAACTCATGGTTGAGCCTTTTTGCATGATTGAGACTTGATTTTCAACACTCCCCCTCAAGTCTCAATGCCTAGGTCCTTCATTCCAATGCATGCCTTGAAGTGTTGTAGCTTTACTCGATCCAATGATTTGGTAAACATATTTGCATATTGGTCCTTTGTATTATGCTCCACCTTGACATCCTTTGACATGATCTTCTCTCGGATAAAGTGGTAATGCACTTCTATATGCTTCGGCCTTGCATGGAACACCGGATTTTGAGCCAAGCATATGCTACTTATGTTGTCACAAAAAATAGGTACTTGCTTAACCTACAAATCAAGATCAACAAACAACTTCTTGAGCCACATAAGCTCACATGATACTTGTGCTAAGCCTCTATACTCAGCTTCGATCGATGAAAGAGCCACGGTTGGTTGTTTCTTTGACATCCATGAGATGGTCTTCTTCCCTAGTATGATAACATATCCACTAGTGCTCCTCCCATCATCTTTGGAACCTGTTCAATCAGCATCACAATAATCTTGTACATTTAATTTATCATCAAATGGATAATATAGACCTTCATTCACTGATCCTTTGAGGTACCGAAGTACCCTTTTGGCTGCAACAAGATGAGGTACTCTTGGTGCTTGCAAAAATTGAGATAACACTTCAACTACATGTGCAATATCAGGTCTTGTCATAGTAGCATACAAGAGAGAACCAATTATTGACCTATACATGGTCACATCCTTCACTTCTTCACCTTCATGAGGACTTAGTTTATCATTTACTTCTAATGGATTTGAAATGGGCTTGCAATCACACACACCAAACTTCTTCAAAAGATAAAGAATGTATTTCCTTTGCATCAAGTATATACCTTCCTCTTTATATAGTACTTCACTCCCAAGGAAGTACCTTAAAATCCCTAAATCTGAGATTTTAAACTCACATCCAAGCTTCCTCTTTATTTCCTTGATGTTGGCTTCATCATCTCCTGTAACGATCAAATCATCAACATATATACAAATGAAAACAATTTTGCTACCTTCCTTCTTCACAAAGAGTGATGTGTTTGCATGACTCTGATCGTATCCACATTTTACCAAGTAGTCCACAAGTCTTTGGTTCCAAGCTCTTGGCGCTTGCTTGAGCCCATAAAAAGCCTTCTTTAGCCTGCATACATGATGTGGAAACCTCTCATCTTCAAAGCCTTGGAGTTGTTCCATGAAGACTACCTCTTCAAGCTCTCCATTTAGGAAAGCATTCTTTACATCCAACTAGTATAACTTCCAACCTTTTGAGGTTGAAATTGCAATCAAACTTCTGATGGTGGACATCTTAGCTACTTGACTGAATGTTTCCTCAAAGTTTATGTCATAGCTTTGAGCAAAAACTTTGGCAACCAACCTTGCTTTATACCTAGAGATGCTCCCATCTGCATGCCTCTTTACCTTGTACACCCATTTGTTGCCAATGACTTTCATGTCCTTTGTTCTTGGAACCAATGATCAAGTATCATTTTCTTCAAGTGCTTTGACTTCCTCCTCCATGGCTGCAATCCATTCCCTATGCTTATTTGCTTCTTCAAAAAAGTTAGGTTCTTCACAAGCTATAACTTGACTCATGTAGGCATAGTGTCTTGCAATGAGTGAATCATAAGTTAACCTTTGAACATGGTATTTAACCCTATTGGATGACCTTACCTCTGCATTTGGTGGTAGGAATCTCCTCCTCCTTGGTTTATATGCTTTAAATCCTGGAGTTTCTAATTTTTCCATATCTTCATTACTTGTAGATTCCATGTCTACCCATCGATGGTCTTTGTCATTTGCCTTTTCCTTTCCTTTGCTACTTAATTCACTTGAATGAGCTTCATTCCTTGTCCTTCCATGCCAAGCTGATGTATTACTCTCCTTTGATGGTGTGTTTGAAGTGGTTGGACCACTTATCTCCATGCTTTGTTGTCGTTCTTTGAACTTCTTCTCAACTTCATATGCATCGTTAACCTGTAACACATCTTTGCTACCATACCAAAGTAGGAACTGATCAAATATTACATCTATAGATACCTTAAGCTCTTTTTTGCAAGGGTTATAGAATCTAAAAGCCTTTTACTCTGAAGAATATCCAAGAAATATACACCTATCTACCTTCGGGTCTAACTTGTGTCTCAATTCTTGATGTATGTGAACATAACACACACAACCAAATACTTTGAGATGTGAAAAGATTGGGTTTCTTACCACACCAAGCTTCATAAGGTGTAAGTCCATGTACTCGTGAGGTTGGACACCTATTCATAATGCATATGGCTGTATTTGTTGCATCAGCCCAATAAGAGTTAGGAACATTCATTTCATTTAACAAAGATCTAACCACTTCTGCTATGTATCTATTCTTCCTTTCTGCCACCCCATTTTGTTGAGGTGTATACCTGCAAGTGAATTTCCTTTTGATGCCATTGTCATGTGGAAAATCTAAAAATTCATTTGAAAAATACTCTCCCCCTCCATCCGATCTGAGAGTTTTTATATACTTCCCTGTTTCCTTCTCCACTACGTTTTTGAACCTCTTGAAGTGGTAAAACACCTCTCACTTTGACTTCATGCAATAAATCCAAACAAACCTTGAATGATCATCTATAAATGTGACAAAATATCTATTACCTCCAATGGATGGCTCCCTTGTAGGTCCCTATACATCTATGTGTATGAGATTCAACACTTCATTGCTCACATGTGCTCCTTTCTTGAATGGCAATTTGCTTTGTTTTCCTAATTGACAAGCATGGCAAAAATGTTAAATATTCTGAGATGTAAGATCAGGTAGACCACTCACCAAGCCCTTCCTTTGCATGTCCTCGATCCTTTGTAAGTTTATGTGCCCAATTCTTTTATGCCATAAGTCGATTTTTGCAATCTGTTTATTTCCAATTGACGAGTAGATAGTGTGAGGGGTTGATGGCTTTACCTCCATGGTGAAGTCTTCCTTTCTTCTTTCCTTTTGCTATGAGCTTTTATTCATGCATGGGGTCTTCAATAAAACATCCTTGCTCATTGAACCTCACCTCATAACCTCTTTCAACCATTTGACCTACCGAAATCAAGTTCTTTGTGATGGTTGGCACATGCAACACATCCTTCAACACCTTGGAGCTTTGAGATCCATTCAATGTAACATCTCCCATATGTGTAATCTTGTGCTCAGTGTCATCTCCTGTCTCTACATGTACTTGAGTGATGGGTGAATGTAAATTAAAGAAAACATCTTTATTGCAACTCATATGGTTGCTACAACCACTATCAATGTACCATCTAAAATCTGAATTGACTCTTTCACTTGAACCATACATCATAAGCAAGTTCTCATTTTTTGAATTTGTTGAAGTAATAGCATAATTACCTTGGTTCCTTTTGTATCCTTAATTGCCTCCTCCTTTGGACCAACAATCTCTTGCATAATGGCCCAGTTTTCCACAATTGTAGCATTCTCCATTGGATGCTTCTCTTCCATGTGATCTTCCTCCTCTTCCTCTACTCCTTCCTCTTCCTCTTGATCCATAGCTTTGGTTGGAGCCTTCTTGGTTGCTTGAGCTTGACTTTGAGCTTCCTCTCCCTCTTCCTTGGGAGTTTTGTCCACCTCTTTTGCCTTTGCCTCTACTTGCATAAAAAACTTGGGCTTGGATGCCCTTTGATTGTGAACCTCCTTGGTTCATCTCCTCGGTCACCATCAATGTGACTAATTGATCAAATTCTGGTAGGGAATCCCTCACATAAACTGATGTGGTGGATGCTTTCCACCTTTCATCCTCTCTCAAGCCATTGAGAGTGTGCGCAACAAGATCATCCCCTTCGATGGGGCTCCCAATTGAGCCTAAAGCATCTGCAAGCTCCAACATCATGAAGACTCAATCGTAAACTTGTTTCCATAGGAGTGGCAATATATTTACAATCCTCAAGGCCAAAACATTGCAATAATGTTTCAATATATTTCTTTTGACACAAAGCTATTCCCCCCATCAAGTTGCATAAATTGAATGCCCAAATAATGATGCAAATGCCCCAAATCTGACATCTCAAAAGACACATGCAAATCAACCTTAAATTCAACAATATGCTTTTCATCGGGACCAATGAGCACCATGTCGTCAACATCCACAACAATGATCAGAAGCACATCATTTACATGCTTAGCATATAAGGTGCTCTCCATTGGAATGTTTTCAAAACCATGTGCAATCAAGTAGGCATGTATCTTTTCATATCAAGCATGTGGTGCTTGTGTCAAACCATATAATGCCATTTTCAACTTGCACACTTTATTTTCATGCCCCTTTTGCACAAAACCATGGGGCTGAAATACATACACGTCTTCATGTAAGTCACCATTTAGAAATGCACTTTGAATGTCCAACTGATGTACCATGATGAGCTGCAAGTGCACATATGCTATGAGCCATGTTCATTTGGCAAGTGGGTGCAAAGCTCTCATAAAATTCAATGCCTCTCTCTTGAGCACAATTGTTTGCAAAAATCCAAGCTATATACCTGTCAAGTATTCTATTGGGCTTACATTTTAGCTTGTATACCCATTTAATGATAATGGCCTTTTTGCCTAGAGGCAAATCACATAAAGACTAGGTATCACTCTTCATGATAGCATCATATTTTGATTGCATAGCAACCATCCAATTTTTTGAATTTTGTGCTTTATAAAAAGAATTAGGCTCATTCTCATCACAAAGACTAGAGGCATCCATTGTATAACAATCTAATGCAAAGGAAGCACTATGAGAGCCTGAAAGAGTATGATTTGATAGAGGTGCATCTAATTTTCTATCTCTTAAATCTACACAAGCCATTTAGGCATAGTTTTTGCCTCCTCTAAATTAGCTCTCTCATCAACAAGTGCATCATGTAAATCTGCATAAAAAATGGAATGATTCGCATCATCATGTGGAATCTACAAAGTTTTGATAAATTGCCTCATTTGGACCAATACTTGAATATCCACCTGTAAAAAGAGGAAGCAAAGTGTCATACACATCTTGGAAGCTAACTCATGTGTCCTTAGTACATGAAAGTAATGGTTGAATTGGATGTTCCACAAAAACAGCATCATAGCTAACCAAAATGTGTTTATTATATGGATGATATAGATGATATTCTTTGCTTTCAGAACTATATATAAAAAAAATACATTTCACTACTTCATCATCCAATTTTTTGCATTTTCTTTTCATGCACTAATGCATATGTCAAACAAGCATAGACATGTAGATGATCAACATATATCTTGCAACCATGCCAAGCCTCATGTGGAGTGATAGATTGTAGTGCTTTGGTGGGACACCTGTTAAGTACATATGCTGCACACATAATAGCCTCAAGCCAAAAGTTATGTGGTAAAGCTTGACTTTTGACCATACATCTTGCCATCTCCATGAGAAACCTATTCTTTCTTTGAGCAACTCCATTTTATTGAGGTGCACATGGAACTTTATGAAAGAACTTGGAGAAGCTTGTAGGAGGTAGAGAAGTGAGTTGTAAAGCGATGATGTTCGGTCCAACCAACCATTCACTATGTACTTTAGAGCATCAAGGAGAAAGATTCGATACAAAATAGATAGGTTTGCACATTGACTAGCTCAAAAAACTTGCTATCTTTGGATGAAACAATCGACTTGAAATGCTCATACTAGCCAACATGATTACAATTAGAAAAAAATCCTTTTAAAGTAATAATACAGATAGGTTTGAGTGTATATAATGCACAAGCGTACAAGAAATAAACAAAATATGCTTTTGGAATGAACTTGACACTCAAGAGTGGTACCTTCTATTTTTCAATGATGCGTATAGACAGACCCCGAGACACGAAAATTGTGATTTCTCCCAATATACTAAACCAAATGATTGGCAAATTTGTACACACAAAATAGACACCAATAAGTTTCCAATTAATGCTAAGTCATCCAATTTGGAGCTCTATAAAGAGAACAATAGCCACTACACTTTTACTATTGTTGAAGAAGATGATGCAAAGAAATGGAGCAAGACAACGATGGCCACAAATGTATGTATATTGCTTCCATGTAACGTACAAGTGATTTTAAGTCTTTATATAGAATCTTGAAGTGCTCCATGACTTCTAAAAATGGATTTTGAATTCAAATGAAGGCGGGATTAGTTTTTGAAAGGAATCAGTTCTCTTTCCTACAATCTAGGAGAAATGAAGATCTAGTTTGATCTACTTTTAGGTGATTGATTGATTCATTGATTGCCAAGATCAATCACCTCAAATTCATGGAAGTTTAGTGCTATTTTTCTCCTTTTACATGTATAAGGCTCTAGGATTTTACAATGGTAAATGATCCATAAAAAATATTTTAAAAAGATATAATAAATGAGCATAAGTAAAAGAACTCTTCAATGGATTTTTTGACATAATCCAAACGATAGCTTTTTGATGTAGATCAAATCCACCTCAAACATAGTGTAACATTGATGTTCCAACAACTCCCCCTCAAGCTAAAGTATTCTTGAGTCTTCATTCTCTAATAGATTGAATACCTGCCATTGATTTAAATCTACAAAGCTTTATTCTATCAAGTGCCTTCGTCATCATATCTGCTACTTGCTTTTAGTTGGAACAAAATAAATTTCAATCTCCTTTGCCATGAGCTTCTCCCTAATGAACTGGTAATGAACCTCCATGTGTTTGGTTATTGCATGGAAAATAGGGTTTCTGCTAGATGCGTAGAACTTACATTATCTCCAAATATGCGAGGTTTGGAACTCACAAGTCCCAAATCTATATCCAATGTTGTTAACCATATTGCCTCTTGAGTTGGCATGATCAAACCTCGATACTCTGCTTTGATTGATGATAAAGAAACTATTGGTTGCTTCTTGGAACTCCATGGCACTAGCTTTGAACTTGCAAATGCTAAGTAACCAAAGGCTGTTCTATCATCCTTAGCTCCTTCCCAATATGCATCAGAATAGATTTTGATATCCAAACCTAAAAGGTAAGGATAGAATATACCTTCGTTGATTGTACCTTTGAGATACTTACATACTCTCTTAGCTACATCCATGTGTGGTCTTCTTGGTGAGTGCATGAACTGGCTAAGCACTCCCACACTATATATTGATATGTTTGGTCTTGTGTGAGTAGCATATAAGTTTATTATTGTTGAAGAAGATGATGCAAAGAAATGGAGCAAGACAATGATGGCCACAAGTGTATGTATATTGCTTCCATGTAATGTACAAGTGATTTGAAGTCTTTACATAGACTCTTGAAGTGCTCCACAACTTCTACAAGTGGATTTTGAATTCAAATGAAGGCGGGATTAGTTGTTGAAGGGAATCAGTTCTCTTTCCTACAATCTAGGAAAAATGAAGCTCTAGTTCGATCGACATTTAGGTGATTGATCGATTGATTCATTGCCAAGCTCAACCACCTCAAACTTGTGGAAATTTATCCCTCTTTTTCTCTATTTACATGTGTGAATCTCTAGGCTTTTACAATGGTAAATGATCCATAAAAAATAAAAAAAAAAACAATAAATGAGCATAAGTAAAAGAACCCTTTGATGGAAATTTTTGACATAATTCAAACAATAGATTTTTTAAGTAGATCAAATCCACCTCAAGCATAGCATAAGCTTGATGTTCCAACACTTTACACGGATGTTTTATCCCACATTTAGCATGAAATGCATTAAAATCGAAGACATGCACTTTGCCCCTCCCCTTGATGAGAATGGAGGGTGTCCAATTTACATGTTGATAGGTTTTTTGCAAAAACCAAAAATGGTTTGAAGCACATAAACGCTTTGGAATTTGATTTCAAGGGATGCATCCATGCATTCTTGGAGAAATGATCAATAAAATTCACGAAGTAAAGGTAGTTCCCAAAAGAAGGTGTTTGCATAGGACCACATACTTCAGTATAAACAAACTATAATTTCTGAGTAGCTCAAATTGAACCATCTTTTTGAAAGAAAGAACGTTGCATTTCACCCAAAATACAGCCTTCACAAACATGTTTACAAGGTGCCTTAAGTTTGGATAGAGATGACACCATTTCAAATTTCTACAGGTGTACCAAACTAGCATAATCCATATGACCAAAGTGTGCATGCCAAAGCTTTGCATCTAAGATAGCCTGAGAATCTTGAACTGTGCATGTTGAACCATTCACATATTTTTCATAGTCTATGATCTTATAAAGTCCATAACATAAAATTCTAGAAGCAATAATGGCATCACCATTTGAAAGATCATGAATTGTACACCTATCATCAACAAATTGACAATCAAGCCAATCTTGGCTAATGGTAAAACTAACAATAGCTTTTTCTTGATCCCTAGCACATACAATGCATTTGACAATGTCAAAGAACTACCATCAATAATAGTTGAAATGATCTTACCAAGGCCCATTATAGGATATGAGGATTTTTTGGTGCATGTGAAAGTATTCCTTGTAGGGGCAGGCTAAAATGAACTAAAGAAATTGCAGTGCTAGGTGATATGTTTGGTTGTCCCACTATCAAAGTACCACACAATTGAGTCTAATGTAGAAATACACTACTCATGAGAAGATGGATCATAACTACATACAATAGTAGACACCCATTCTTCGTTTTGCACAAGATTAGCAAACTCTGTTTTTGGTGTAGAGGCTCTACAACAACTTTTCAAGCCTCTTTCTTCTTTGCTTCTTTTGAGGCCAATTTTGTACAAATCTTTATGACATGATTATTTCCATCACAATATTTTCAAAATTGTTTATCCTTTTTTGTTTTCTTCTCAGCTTTGTCTTCCTTCTTTGATTGTGCAACATTAGTAGATTTTTTATTACTAATGGATGAGATCCATTTACCCTTGCCCTTTTGAATAGATAAGAAAGCTTGATCTCCAACATGCATAATAGACCTGGTTTGCCTATGTTGATCTTCTTGCAAAAAATAGAGACTAACTACTCAAATGTTAAGGCATTTGGATTTCCTTTCATCACCAATCAAAGACTATAAGCAAAACTCTGATATGAATATGAACGACTAATAAGAATAGTCTGCACAAGTGAACTTTCTAGTAAGACTTCATTAGCAAAAATCAATTGTTCCTTCAAATCTTTGATCTTTGTCAAAAAACTATCCATAGAATCTCCTTCATTTATATGCTCACTCTCAAAATGTTTCCAGAGGTAAGAAACACGACCCTCATTTCTTGCCTAATATAAAGTGGTAAGTGTATCCCAAGCATCTTTTGCTATTTTGCAAGATCAAATATGAGGGATAATGGCACATTTGATAGAAAAGGCTATCAATGCATGTGTCTGAGCATCTCTGCCATCCATATGAAGTTGCTCTATAGTAGGTGCAGGAAGAATAGTAGCATGAACACGCATTTGAAGATCATCTTCAATGCCATCTGCATCACCTTCGATAACTATATTTAGAGGAGGAGTAGGCCGTTTTTCAATACCTTGCACAATAGTCTACAAATCTTTTACCACCGATACATGATGCATCATATATGCCTATAATGGGTAACCCGTACCATCCAACTTGTCCTCAATATTCAACATACGAAATACATCATTGCTTTTCAGCCATGGCCACGAAAAATTACCTTGATGCAAAAAAATGATTGTATCTCAAAAAAATGAAGAAAAATATCATGTCTAGCTCTACTAAACATATAGCAAACTTTGAGCCACTTGTATTGGTGAACCAAGACCTGTATTTACATTTGGAACAAAAGGAAAAAATTGCCTACACAAGCCCTTCAAAAGTGTTTTTGGAGGTTGAAACAAGCTCAGATCAAAATTTTGATACAACATAGAGAAGCTGTTTTGAACTGCTAATTACCTTGAGTATGCTCACCAGTTTTTGTGTGATTCTAAGATTGTGACTAGAGGGGTGTTGACCATCCTAGACGAAGTGACAACCTACTCTGATACCAATTGTTGGAGTTTGAGATCTGTGGAAGCACTCAAATAGTACAATGAAGAAGAAGAATCTTGGAGCACAATACACAATATTTAATGTATTAGCAAGTGAATGTACAAAGATAAGTGACCTATTAGAGCTGTAGATATACATACAAGCTGGGGGAAAAAACCTCCTAAAGAGGGAAAAAAGAGCCCAGGTGTTCTTAAGTGTGTTTAGACATGTCTCTACCAAAAGATATCAACATTTGTATGTTCTCCAAATCGTGTTGTTTGATCCTCAATGAAGCTTAGGAGTTGTAGCTTCAAAACATGATAAAAATGGCTTCAATGGGATCTTGAAGCACCAAGTTATGGCTCCAAGAAGACAAGCATCTTGGTGTGGGAATGTAAAATGCAAATCTTGATAAAGGGGCTAATTTGAAAACTTCAAATAATGTGCTCCAAAGGTCTTTCAACTATTTTTTTTCGCCCTAGCCCAAACTCTACATCTCATAGTACATATACATGTGTTTTCTTGCTCAAACCCTCCTCATATCCTTGCTCCAATTATCTCAAGAGACAACAAAAAAAAACTCAAATTTACTAAAAGCTCCCTTTACCTCCCTCTTGATAAGTCTTGGAAATGCTCATTTTCAAATAGCTCTGTGAAACCAGAACTTATTCCACATAGCAGCTCATATGCATAATTTGATGAGAAGAAGGGGGCTCTTGCTCCCTTGCATGCAGGTGGCTCCATCTGGGTCTCTATGGGAATGATCCCTCGTTATCTCTTTGTCCTCTACTTGCACCTATTGTGGGTTGTCTGTTTTCTTGTGCTTGTGTGATTGTATTGTCTCATATTTTTGGTACAATTAGCAATCCTAAGTGCACTACTAAAGGTTCTAGACTATACGTTCATTTAGCTCTTCACATGAAGAACCACATATGAACTCATGCTTGTCTATTTGAGTGTATTCACTTTGGATAAATGTAAAAGTCAAAAGAAGATGGAATCTCATGGACTTGGAAGAGTCAATTCCCAAATCATTTGCTAGAGGAATCAAATCAATTATGTCCCTAAAGTGTAGGATCACTTTTATGTGAGGGAAAATAAAAACTTCAAACTCAAGACATTATATATACACATGGTCTTAGTCATGGGATAAGTGAGCTATTCTGAGAGACATTGAGCTACTTCAATGAGCATACTTTGAGCTTACTTCATGTATGAATAGTCCACTACACTTGGCTTGTAGCACATGTTCAGTAGCATTTGCATTTTGATACATTTCTTCAAGTATATTTCTATCTACATTCTATTGTTGCATCTTCATTATTATAGTGATCTTTTGGAATAAATTTCTCTATGTATTCATTTGCTATACTTTAACTTGGGATAGTCAAATTAGCGTGTCTAGCGTTTATATATCAAGTTTCATCAAATTTGGTTTTGTTAATCTCAAGATATGAAGTAAGGAAGGTGATTGTGTTTGCACATCTTCTAGATCCTAAAAAGTTGGGATGACCCCCCTGACTTGTTAGATTCATCTCTCTTTTGCATGGTGCAACTAAATTCATGAAATAACTTGCTTTAGTTATCTACACACTTCAATGAGATGTGTGCAAAACATCTATGGTCAATTCATACCAGATTGTGAGCTTTGAGCCTAATACTGAGACACATTTCCAAAATAGAAAGTTCTTCACATTTCTTGCATACTCCAGTTATCTATTTTGATGTGAACAATTGAGAGTGATACTCCAAAGGACTTTGTGGTTCTAAATGCATCATAATGAATCTTAAGAAGTCTATTAAGCATGCATAAAGTTAGATTGGTAGGTGTAGATCAAGTTTTGTGCAACACCAGATCATTTTTGGAACGTATCTCACCATATCCTTGCAGTGGTATCATAGCAACAAATCAACATGGGAGACAAACTTCCTTCATCCATAAACAAATTGGATCGAGGTAACTACTCAGCTAGGTCACTTAGAATGGAAGCTCATCTTCAAGGGAGAAACCTCTATGGTTACATATCTAGAGATGAGATGATACCAATCCTAAGATGCAAGGGTCAATCAACACAAGAAGAACAAGAGAGGTTAAACACATGGTGCTCAAATGATGCTCTAGCAAGGTCATACATTCTTAACTCAATCTTTGATTTTTTACTTCCACAGATTAGGAGTTGCAACACTTCACAAGAAACTTGGAATGCTCATGAAGCATTCTTTCATCAAGTACCAAGGCAAGGAAGAACCAACTATGGATGGAATTCAGCACACTCAAGAAGATGCCCAAGCAAAGTGTGACTGATTTTTTCACCAAAATGGACATATCATACCAAATTGAAAGCATTGGAGAAATCATTGATGAAGAGCAGATGGTAAGGCAAGTGATTAATGGATTAAAGGCATATGACAAATGGCAAGGCCTCACCACAACCATGGACCTCTATATGGACATGCAAGTTCCTAATTTCAAAACTCTCATGGGATAATTGCTCATGTGAAAATTCAAAAAGTAATAAATCCTCTACTCTCTATACATATAAAAACAAGAACAAGGATAGCAAAAGCAAAGGTAAAAAGTTTGATAATGAAGGTAGTACCTCTCAAGAAAACTTTGCAGGTAGAGGTAGAAGCTCTAGAGAAAGAGTTAGAGGAGGCGTTGGAACAAGTTCATGGCAAGTCAAATACTTACTTGATGTAAAAGTGAAGGAATCAAAAGTGGCTGAATCCACTTGATGAGAAGGGAAAGAAAATCCATAAATGCGTGATTGAGTTAGTTGAGAATCAATCACTAAGAATTTGGAAAAGTGGTTTACATGAGCAAGATTCAAATTCAAATATTGGCTCCAATCATCACTATATATACACATGATTTAGTCATGGGATTAACACACTCATTAGCTGAGCTTCTTGCCATATTAGAGTGTGCTCTCAAGGCACACCCATGTACCAATAAGTTCATTGTAATTTCCATTGAATCTTTTCTTCAAGAAAGGGGAATCAAAAGAGAGATTACTACAAGGTACACCCCTAAGCAAAATGAAGTGGCAAAGAGAAGGAATAGGACAATTGTTGATGCTACAAGGTCCATTCTAAATGAAAAACACTTAACCTAATTATTTATGGGTTGAGGCTATATCCACATCCACTTATTTGATTAACAGGTTACCTTCAAAGTCACTTGATGGCATGACACCATATGAGGCTTCGAATGGAAGAAGACAAAGCTTGGATCATTGTAAGATTTTTGGATGTATTGCTTATGCTCATATTACTTCACAGGTTAGAGGAAACATGGATCCAAAAGTTGAAAGATGTGGGTTCATCGGATATGACAACAACCAAAAAGGCTACATGTTATAGAACCCAACAACCAAAGGATTCTTGGTGAGTAGAGATGTAGTGTTTGATGAGAATAGTTCTTGGTATGAAGACTCATGTAATAAAATCAAGTTAACATATGATCTTGAAGAAGATTTTCCAAAACTTGTCAAGGATAACCCTTTAGAAATTGAAGAGGAGGATACTTCAGAAGATGTTGAAGCATCTCAGATTGAAAAACTCAAAATGTGGAAGTCTGAAGGTAAAGCTAAAATGCAGGAACTTGGACAAGAGGCAAAATCATCACATCATGGCTTAATAAGGTCCATGAGGGAGAAAAAAAAACCAAAGAGGTATGGGTTTGATACTTCTCTAGTTACTAAACATTTAATCTATCTAGAATATGACATAAATCAAGAGGAACCCTCAACATTTGAGGAAGCAAAGAAGAAATCAGAATGGAGGCATGCAATGGAAGAGGAAATTGAAGATCTTGAGGAAAATAACACTTGGGAATTAACTCCCAAGTCTACATCAATGAAAGTGATAGGCTCAAGATGGATTTACAAATTGAAGAAGAACTCAAATGGCTCCATTAACAGGTATAAGGCAAGGCTTGTGGCAAAAGGCTTTGCACAAACTCAAGGAATTGATTATGAGGAGAGCTTCTATCCTGTGGCAAAGATTCCTACAATTAGAGTCCTACTTAGTATTTCTTCTTCCAAGAATTGGAATATACTTCAATTGGATGTAAAAAATGCATTTCTTAATGGATGGATAACAGAAGAGGTGTATATGGGACAACCACTTGCTTTTGAGAATCAAGTACATGCTGATTATGTGTGTAAGCTTAATAAAGCTCTATATGGACTCAAACAAGCCCCAAGGGCTTGGAATCACAAGCTTGTTTCATTCTTGCAGGATAAAGGATTTCAACCTTGTAAGGCAGATCCATCACTCTTCATCAAAAAGAGCAATTTTGAGGTCATCTATTTGTGTGTGTATGTGGATGATATTATACTTACAAGAAATGATGCAGATGGGATAAAGAAGATCAAGGAGCAAATGCAAGAAGAGTTCAAGATAAGTGACTTGGGTTCACTCTCGTACTTCCTAGGATTGGAAGTAGTGTACAGAGATCATGGTCTATTCCTCACTCAAAGGAAATACATTAAAGACTTGTTAACAAAGTTCAGGATGCAAGATTGCAAGTACTCCAATGGAGGTTAATCATAAATTGAGCTCATATGAAGGTGAACTCATAGAAGATATCATAGATTATCAAATTCTTATGGGTAGTTTGAACTATGCCACATTGATAAGAGTAGATATATGTTATAGTGTGAGTGTGCCCTTCCCCAAAATAAGTCTAGAGCCTAACTTTTAAGTTGGTTGAACACTAGGTTTGTGCATAAGGTTTTTATGACATTTGAAGACTCGAGCCTTTGCTTTGACTTGCCATGAACTTGTTCCAACAGCTCCCCCTCAAGTCAAGTAAGCTTGAGTTCTTCAATCTTCCAAGATTAACTACAAACCAATCATACCTTTGAATTTACTGAGTTTTGTACCATCTAATGCTTGCACATTGTTGATGAGTTGAAATATGATTGTTGAATTTCCTTGCTCACAATCTTCTCTCTTACATAATGGTAATGCACTTCAATATGTTTAGTCCTTGCATGAAAAATTGGATTGGCAGCCAAGTGAATGGAACTCATGTTGTCACCAAAGATACTTGGAGTTCCAATCTCCAATCAAAAATATGTGAATAGTTTCTTCATCCACATTACTTCTTGAGTAGGTATAGAAAGACCTATGTATTAAACTTCAATAGAAGAGAGAGAAATTGTGGGTTGCTTCTAAGATGACCATGAGACAAGTTTTGACCCTGCAAAGGTAAGATATCATGAGGTCCTCCTTCTGTCTTCCTTGGAGCCGGCCCAATCTGCATCAAAGAACAACTTTAGACTTATGTCTCATACATAAGGGTAGTATAACCCTTCATTCATGGTCCCTTTGAGATATCTGAGTATCCTCTTGGCAACATCCATGTTAGGTTTCCTAGGTGTGTGCATAAATTGGGAAAATCATGTAAATCTGATAGTAGTGATCGCCCCTTGATAGAAAACAATCCAAGTATCTGGGTACCACTCAAGTGGCAAAAGATGTGCTCAATTTCCTAGGAATGCTTGACACCTAGGCAATGCATAAACCTACTCATTTGTGAGACAACAAACTAAATATCTCGCTAAGTAATACATAAGTAAATCAAGCATCCAACAACCTTCTGATAGAGAATAGTAGCAAATGCATCCCTAGCATTATGAAGACTCAATCATAAACCTATTTCCATAGGGTTGGCAATAGCTTTGTGGTATTCAAGGCCAAAATGCTTCAATAATATGTCATATATATTTTTTTCGACACAAAGCTATTTTGTGGTCAACTTGCATAAATTAAATCCCAAATAATGATGCAAATGCCCCAAATATGACATCTCAAATGAGGCATGCAAATCAGCAATATGGTCATCATTAGGACCAGTGAGCAGAATGTCATCAAGATAGACAACAATTATCAAAAGCACATCATTTGCACACTTAACATACAAGATGCTCTCAGTTGGACTGTTCTCAAAACCATGTACAATCAAGTAGGAATGTGTCTTTTCATACCAAGCATGTGGTGCTTATTTCATACCATATAATGCCTTTTTCAACTTGCACACTTTGTTTTCATATCCTTTCTGCACAAAACCATGGGGCAAAAAAACATACACTTCTTCATGCAAATCACCATTCAGAAATGAAGTTTTAATGTCCAACTTATGTACATTCCATCCATGATGAGCTTC